>BSUD01000005.1:119942853-120030012 GCA_033239045.1 Fagopyrum esculentum
AAAAAAAATCCTAATGGAAAGCAATTTGATTAAAACTAAAAAAAATATGTTGTTAAAATCCTAACCGAATAAATTTTGATTAAAGTAACGTTAAAAACCATGAAAAATAATAATTTCGATCAAATTTTGAAATTTGATTAAAAATAAATTAAAAAAAATCAGTTGCTAAAAAAATCCTAACCAAAAATATGTTGATTAAAAATATAATATTTATTTTTGTTTAAATCAAATAAAAAAATCCTAACCAACAATATTTTGATTAAAAGCATGCTGTTATAATAAAAAAAAATTCGATTAAAAAAAATATTGCTAAAATATCGTTGACGAAAAATATTTTGATTAAAATTAAAGAAAAAAAATGTAAACTTTTTTATCGAAACTAATTGAAATTGAGAGATTATTGTTTTAATAAATTATCAAAAAAGAAAAATGACGATGAAAAATCACTTCTTCATCTGATAAAAGTCTGAGAATGGTAAAAAATTGAGTTTGCGATCATAGCTCTGAATGAGAAGAAGGGCTACGCAATCGCAAAGCAAAATAAATGATAGTGTGAGGAACGTCAATTCCAGTCAACACGTTCCCACCTCTCAAACTCAGAATGTTAAAAATTAAATGTTAAAAATTAGTTCCGAAAAAAACAATTGGAAGCAGACTGGGAAGGGAAAGAAGAAGAAGATCCATAAGATTCCATATAGATCGGGAGTAGAGAAGGTTGAGGATAACAAATATGAAAACAAATCAATGAATGAACAATAACAACGTATTGAATAACCTGGAAATTCAGACGAAACAATCTTGAATTATGATAACCTTGAAAAAGATGAAGACAAAAACTGAATGGAATAGGATGAATTAGGGTTTACGATCTAAATATATAGCTGGAGGATACGTAAAACGTATGGAAGAAGTTTAGGGTTTACGATCAGTAGATATTATTAAGTTTTTTTAGATTTATTTATTTATTAAATTTCTAAATTTTGACTAATTTTTTAAAAGATTAGTTTAAAAAAGTTTTTTTTGTAGATTTTGTTTTAATAAAAAATTTTTATTGCCTTAATTATTTATTTAGTAAAAAATTTAATTCGAGAAAAAACGTGGGGACGCCACGTCAGCATTAATGTAGTCTACTTTAGTAGTATATATAGATTCCGTAAAAAGTAAAGATACTTCGCTAGTAAAATATATTAAATTCGATTACTTACGAAGTTGTAGAGGTAAAAGTCGTCACAATATCGTTGTTTTCTTTTTCCTTTTATTTAATGTTCTAAAAATTAAATTGTTTGTTATATTGTTATTATATTATGACTAAAAAAATATATGAATTTTTCTTTTTTAAAAATTTAAATCTCGACCACCCTTTTAAAATTTTTGGCTCCACCCCTGCATGATGGAAACATAACTTAAGTTCATGGAATAAATATGATTATGTAAGACCTTTACTCAAGTTAAATTTCAATTGGCTTTTAAGTTGAAGATTCCAATTTCAATTTACAAGATCAGATGTTTGAAAACACCGTACCTAGTTCTAGTTCACCTTTTAGTTAATAACTAGTATAATTCCCCGTGTCAAGTACAGTTATGCTTTTAAAGTTTAATAGGTAAATATAAAACAAAAATTATAATTTATAAAACACTTTCAAAAGTATGATAGTGATTTTAATTAATTAATTCAAAATAAAATAAAATAAAATTTGTATTAATAAATTCATTATAATTTTGGATAAATGATAAAAATAGACTAACTTAGGTGATATTATATATCATAATTTTTTGGACTCTTATAAAATATAAAATTTTAAAATAAGTTAATATCAATTAACTATTTTTAAAGATGACAAAGTGAGATTACATTTGTTAAAAATATTAAAAATTATCAAAATTGAAATATAAATGTTAAAATAGGATACTTTAAAAGTTCAATTTTAAAAATCTTTTAGGTGATTCTAAATATGAACTTTAAAAAATAAAGAAGATGTAACACTAGTATTATTATAATATACATTTGTTGATTTAGTGAAAAACAATAATTCATTTATAAGGTAAAGTTAGAATACATATATGTTAATGTTAAAATATAAAATTATCTAATTATTTTATAAATAAAATTAAAAATATTTTAAGAATATGTAAAAGATTGTGATAAAATTAAAAATGAAAACAATATATTTATCATCTATATTAGTGATTTTGTATTTATTAGTTAAATAATAAAGTTATAAAAATAAAAATTATGAGAAAATGGCACGTGTCATGAAGTTAACATGTGAATGATACGTGACACGAAGCGTTTCTACTTTGATACATGTATACAGATATAGATTAGAATATTTAATAAAGTTATTTTTGGCATTTGTGATGTACAAGGATATGGTAAAGCAAAAAGAATGAGCAGAAATGGGCACAACTCTCTGAATGGATCCTTCAGCAACTCAAATTCCTCTTCTGAAAAAACAGCCGGCTATAAACTTTAGAGGCAAAAATCCAAAAACTATAAGCATCCATGAAAGATCTTACCTTTGAAATTGCTTCCAGAGATAAAGAAGCAGACTGAAGTAAATCGAGGGGGTCCAAGGGTGTTGATCCTTATATAACCATACATAACAGCCGCTTTACAAGAATGCATTGTTTCTTCAAGAAGCAAAAGACAAAAGGATGTGTATTAGTGATTTTTAAAAAGCAGAAAACTTAAATTTCTTCATAAAATGGAATTAAATAGGTATGAATCGACAAATTCATTCCTGTACCTACATAATCATAGTTTGCTGACCAATCTACTTTACTTTCTTTCATATGTCAGCAAGTCATTGATTATCCATATGAGCATATAAGACTTCACTGTTAGCAACTAACTACAAAATTCTCCAAATAATGGAAGCAACATATATAACAAAGAGCAACTCCATTCGAAGATAAATGTTTGTCTATCATCTCATCTTGGGGAGAATGTGTCCTAATACAAGCCTTGTACTTGAAGATCAATGGCCTTGATCTGGATCTGGATCTAGCCTACAAAATTCTCCAAAGATGAAAAAAAGATTTCATCTTTACAAATAATGGAAGAAACATATAACAATGAAGAACTATATTTATAAGGGATTTGAGTACTGCGAATCTTCATGCCACAATAAAAATAAGATAAAGAGGCATAGGGGAAAGCTAGAAGTAAGCTTACTATTGACTACCATCAGCAGCTCAAACCAATTAAAAAAAAGCACAGGGGAGATCTCGAACAAGTGAGAAAAGGGATGGAATGCAATATTAAAATTAAAAGAAAAGGCGACTTATATGAAACACGATCATTGACATCAGCAGATTCATCCGCAAGGATGCCATAGGCAGATTGGTACTTTCACATATGATAGGGTCAATTGGAAGAATCTTAAGAAGTTTTTGCAGTTGTTACTCATGAAATCCAATCAGCTCTCAAAAATGTAGCCAAATATTACAAGTGATTCTTACAACTCCATCCAGTTAACCCCAACAGTTACAACAACAGAAGGAAAATCCAGTTTGTAGCTAAATTATTGTCTAAATATGAACAACACAAAATCTCAAATTGAAAGAATAAAAATGAAGGAATGGACAAAGGTGGAGCTTACATTTTAACTACCAACCATGGAACTATAAGGCAAGGCCCACTGATCACTATATACCTGGTTCAGTGAAGTTACAAAACAAGCAGAAGCCATTTTAGGAATGACCACAGATTGCTAATTGCGTTAGAAAATTTCAGATAATACCTTGTTGACTGTTGTATTTTGCCTGTAGACAATGTTTGAAGTTCCAATGTCTCCGCGAGTAGAAAACTTATCACCCGATTTAGTGACAGAGATTACAACTGCATAAACCAACATCAAAGGTCTTAATTGATCACTGAATGCTTGTAAATGTACGTTCATTAAAGTGCTCATTTTCACGGCATTATATATATATATATATATATATATATATATATATATATATATATATATATATATATATAGCACGACTCGAATACCGTACCGAATGCTGGTAAATGCTGGAATATTCTTCAAAGTGCTCTATTCCTGATTTGCTCTAGTGTTAATTGATTATCAGACTATATATAGTGTTCTCATTTCTCTTCTGGTAACGAATTGTAGACTCGTGTACATAGTCTCACTGCTGAAATCTGAAAAATAGAGAAATCTTGTCATAAACAATTAATCCCCGTGATTTGTGTCATTGAAATTAATAATCACCGATGAATGCATGCATCAGACAATAATTTAGTCCATATGTTAAGCACATCCAAACTAAAGAATTACATAAAATTGAACAGATTAGAGGTGGCCACTCTTGTCATATCAAAATATAATGCCAAGAAAACCAATAATTCATTCAAGAGTGCAAAACCATTGTAAAATCGTAAGGGTTACACATATAGTGTTATGCCCTTTGGAGAAGGTTTGTCAGGCTTCTTCCCTTTCTTAATGAAACAAGCAGGATTATTTCTCAACTGCTTATTATCAACATAGATCATAGAAGCTTCAACACTATAAACACTCACTTAAGTGCATGAATCAAATATCAATTGCCGGATTGGAGAATATGAGATGATCGAGGAAGAAGCTCTTGAAGACTTAATTCTATAGATAGGATCAACTGATAATAACATAAAACCAAATAGAAAATAAATCGGATTTTCTCTACATTATGACTGAATGAGCAGCAAAGGAAGTAAATCATACCATCATCATTTGTGAGTGCTTGAAAGAGTTTTTTCACCATGAAATACTCCAGGAAACCAAGCAGTATTCATCATATGGAGAACTACCTCAACGTGCCCAATGGAGTTGATCTCCCCTATTAATATTCTATGGTCCATGTGTACCATTGAATTTGGTCTGAATCCGTTGACTGAGGTGATCAAGCCTTGAGCCAGTAAGTCAGTAACATAACTTAACTCTACATGCTTTGGTTTCGGTATTCTCATATAACTCCCATGTGTAGAGTTGAAATATCCCCTCACAAGTTCTGTACTGTTATTTAATACTGCCCAAATATTACAGATTACAACATAAATCAACAAGCTGCCAGATTCTAAATCCATGGATTATCCGAGTACATTGTCGATCACGTTCAACGATTAAACACAAACTTCTTACAGCTTCATTGTTCCAACTCTAGCAGAGATTTCCGTTTTCAAGTATAAACAATGATATATGATGCAATAAAGCCGTTTTTGCTTACTCTATTCTATGGATTGTATACACATATTTCCCATAAACAGGCAACAACCTATAACATGCTAAAACACTAAACATCTCGTCTGATCATTTCGAACTCTGAGCCACTGGGGTGATGCTCTTGGTGAAAAGGGTCATCGTGAGCATGGACCCAACTCAGCCTAGAAGAGACATTCAAACTAGTCACTAGCTCCAAATCGTGGCCATCCATCACACCAGCTTCATCTCTGAACTTCACGTAATAAATGGATGACCAGTAATCTCTTGCCAAGTTCTTCAGTCCAAATGGCATAGAAGCACCGACCAAATGAATTGTAACGATATAAGTAATAATAAGTGGTACAGAAATCAAATATTGGATTATTAGGACGTCTTAGTGTGTGTACCATGTTAATCAACTGCAGCAACTCACTCACAGCATTTTTGAACAGGTCGGGATCTGCAAGATTGGATGTGTTTAAAATTTCCTGTCTTGTACGGTGAGATATGTTCACCTCCATTTCAGCACCTGAATCTCAACAATTTACTTGGGTCATTATAGATCTTCATTACAGGTAGAAACCTCCCCACCAGATTACCCTAATAATATTGCATACTGATCATAGGGTTTGTTTGGGAAACGCGTATTAGCTATAATTGTCTGCCGAACAAACCCATAGTGCATGCATCATAGTTTGACCTATTATACAGCACCCAACCTATTGCTTAATAACCGAAAAACACAACAAAATATAGATAAAAACAGGGTTTTTAATTGTTATGCATGAAAGTACTTGGTAGGATTACCTGCAGTAATATACTTCTGGATTATATGTCGTGCCATATATATTCTTCTTACACTATCATCTGTAAGTAGTTTGTTGAGTTCACAAATTTCGTCATAAAAATGTACACTTTCCCCAGCCAAACAACTGCATTGCATTGAAGCACAAAAATATAGTGATAAATACAAGTCCAAACAGACATTCAAAACCTATACAGCCAACGGAAGTACCTGTCTGCAAATTCCATAAACGACTGCCGAAACTTCTTGTCTGAAAGAAGCTTATCCAGAGGTTCATTCACATCCATATTCAACACTTGCTCCCTACATAACAGAACTCCGCTGTCAGGTATTCCTAGAGCCTTACCCATTGACCCAATATCAGGGTGTTCTTTTTTCTTCAAACTCATTTGTGAAATCAAAGGTTGTGAACTTGATATTGAGAAGAAAGCCACAACAAATAGACTCGTCTGTCAATCAAAATATTCACCTAGAATGTTAGTCAACAATCATTTCTACCACAAGTTGCACTGTTAAACAGCTGTATTGCTTCGAGGGTTTCAAATGAAGGAATCAGCATATGGAAATATGTACCATTACTAATAGCAGAAATCTGGAGCCAACTTGAATCCATTCCACATTCTCATGCACCTTATTTAAAACATAGGCAACAACCCATATTCCTGAAGGAGAAAGCAGAAAGTAGTCCTTGATGTCAATACTTATGTCTAAATGTGTATGATGTGATCATATGTTATGATAATGATACCGCTCAGTGCTTAACAGTTCCATGGATGTATAGGATGTTTAACCAAGCAATATTCAAGCAGCAGAAGTTGCTCCAAGTGCAAGTCAGAGGAAGCAAGCCAACCCTTGATTGCAACAATAGAGAACTATAGAAATTGTTTTATTTCTTATAATGCTAACTGTTTTGAAAAAGAGGTTCACAACCCCTTCAAGATATGTCAATCAAATACAAACTCAACAAATGACAGCATAGCAAATTAATTATTTTTTTTAAGTTTCCTATGATGCTAACTGTTTTATTTCTTATGATGCTACCTGCTGAAGTTAGTAATTAAAATTTGTGGCACCTCAACAGAATAAGGAAAAAAAAGACAGTATAGCAAAGTAAAAATATAACCCAACACTTTCTAAAAGGTCGGAGTTTATAAATTGCTAGCATGCCAAATTTCTTGGGGCGAGAAACTGAGAAGTGTATGGCATACCTACAGAGAGAGTTGAAACAAGTACTCCACGCCAAAGGTCTTTGAGTTCATGAAACCTGAATTCCACATGTTGAATGGCCTTGGTGAGTCCCATCAACAATGCAACATACAACGAATGAAGACATATAATAGGGATGATCCACCAGGCTGACATTTGGCAACGATTATTTAGTGGCTCCTTCAAATGGATAACTGCAGCAAAGATACATCTAGTTAACTGAAAAGCAGAACTGCAAGTGAATGTGAGAGAGTACTCAAGAATAAGTAACATGACATCATTAAATATTTTAATAGGTAGGATTTAAATGCTTCATATTCAAAAGAAGAAAATATCAGGCTTACGTGCAGCACCAGAAATCCATGGTACAAGAATTATTGGAAGAAAAAGATATGATCTGATTGGTGGTAAGCGCTTCCTGCAAATGCACATATATGTTACAGACTATGAAAACCTCTAAAATCACTCATCTGAATCTCGGGCCTATTGTAAACAAGTAACATTAATGCATGATTGTGGATGATTCAGCAGTACTAGGCTGCATTCTAAGCCACGGGCCTACAGAAGAACAGTCTTTAGAAACAACAGGCAACTTTCCTTGAGAATCCATAAATATAATCAATTTTAGATATTTGTTACAGATTACTTACTTGACAAATATGAAATAGAGCTGAAAGACCTGAACAATACGACAACTAAGTAGCAAACCAAATCCAAATGGCCCTTCAGCCCAAACTGTAAGAACATTCAAGAATTAGACAAAGGGAGAAGCATGATGAAAGGATAAAATCAGAGATAGCAAATGAGGAAAGAATAGATGTTTCTCGAAAACAGAAAGCCACAACCTGTCCAAATATAGCAAGACTGCCACCAATAACCTTTCCTCATTTTGATCAATTGGCCTGACATCTAAAATAGAACCGAAGAAAGTATAATGTCCATATATCAGTAAGTACATATTTATTTATATCAAAGAAAATGATGGAAATGTTAGCTCACCACAACTGACAATAAAAGATTGAAACTTGCACAGACTTGAATAGCAGGAAGCCAAAAGGCACTGCCTTTAGGAAACGAAACCTTGAAGATCAGGAATGGAAAAATTGATCGACCAAGAAGCCTGTTCATAGAGGAAATAATTTTTTCAGTGATGTAATTGTTTCTCATAATGGAAGAAACTATTTGTTCAGTTCTAGAATTAATGTTGTCTCCGAAGAAAGGTTGCCACACTATTCTACATCATTTAAAATATTGGGTAAATTCCTTGTTTGTGTCTGCCTATGCCAAAACCAGATGCCTTCAATGAGGTGCACCTAAATGTACCCTCCTTTTCTGTTATGCAAGTAATGGGTTTAATTTGATTTCTAAAAAATAAAATACATAAATACACACATATATATATAGGGGCTGGTTCGGGTGAGGAGGCGCCTTTTTTCTAATTTTTAAAAAATGAATGCTTGTCATAAAAAAAAAACGCATATTCATTAGTGAAAAAAAAAAGATCAGTGATGTAAAAAATAAAATGAATGGCTACTGTAAAAAATGATGATATACAAAAACATGAACAAAATTTCTGCTCACCTCCTTCCCATAAGGAGTCTCCTCACCGGAACCAATATTAGGATATCAAATGATTCACTTATCTTCTGACTTTGTGAGTTCTTTAAAGTTATTCATTGAACAATTGAACTTAGTTTTCAACTAAATATGACTTGAAAGTTGTTTTTGGGAAATTTCAATAAGACATGCACTGGCACAGAGCATTCAACAAGTGTTATCTGACGCAGATAGTTGTTTTATGAACTTTAGAGTTATTTCTTGCTAGATGCTATTTGTTTAATCTCTGGAGGAATTATTCGGTTCAATAAGTAGACTAAGAGCAAGCTATTAACAAGTCTTGTCTGAGCAAATGCCCTATAAATAGCTCCCACTTGGCATTTTTACTCCTTCAAATACCCGTTTTATAGTTGTTATATGGCATAATAACTCATTAAGTACTCATTTCCATTTCGCTATATGGCATTTTAACTTCATAAGAACTCATTTTCATGTTGGTAGAAATATCAAAACCCCACAGTTTGGCCTAACATCAACTTCTCAAGCAAAATTTCTAGAATATAATGAAAGCAGGGAGGAAAGAGGGACAGTCAATTAATAATCAAGTCAAATCAAACAGCAAAATCAATTATATATATGTTCTACCCTCAGCACAGCAGACAAGCAACACCACAACACAAATTGCACCGATCAACAAAGAGGACCTCGAGCTAAAAAAATGGAAATTTTGAATAATGGAGTAGCGAAAGGGAATACGAAATATCAATAAATTCCACAGGGGAACTAAAGACCTGGCAGAACTAAAGAGAAAAAAATGATTGGCACACGGATTAAGTATACGTCAGTACATCAGTTATAGCAGGAGAAGAGATGAGTAGGGTACAGAAAGACGGCAATGGAAGAGAGGGAGAGAGCGATGTAGTCGGAAGGGCAGCCCCCGTTAGCGGCGCAGGCGGCCATCCTCGCCGGTGGAGATGTAGGTTGTTGATGGCTTCTTTGATTGGCTGTGCAACTGGTGAAGAGTCTTCACTGAAGACGATTCAATTTTGTGACTCCATTTTCAGAAGGTTTTGGGTTTGGTTTTTGTTGCCAGCAAACAACAGAGTCACTTTCCCTCCACGTGACAAACACCAAAGTAATTTGATTGGTGTTGCTGAAGAAACTGGTCGGAAAGTTACGGTTTGGTACCTTATGGGTATTTATTTTTGAAATAATGAGAGTAAAAGGAACCAAAAATTTTTCATTTTGTGAAATGGGCCTCTAATAAATTTACTACATAAATTAGGTCTGAAAAGTATAAACTAAGATACTGTAAACATTGAATTGAAAAGAGAGGGGTGCAGGTTTTTTTTTGAAATGATTTGATGTTAATTTTTTGGGAAAAAAAAAACACTGCTTACCCACAAATAGATTACACAGGAATACCTTACCCATGAATTTTGAGATTACCCAGAAATAGATTACCCAAGAAGTTTGACAATACCCAGAAAGTTTGACTGTTTTAGATTACCCCGAAATACATTACCTAGGAAAATGAGAAGTTTCAGCTTACCCAAAATACATTACCCAGGAAGATGAGAAGTTGGAGATTATCCATGATTACAAACAAACACCGCTTACCCACAAATAGAAAATGTAAACAAACATTGCTTACCCACAAATAGAACAGGAAGTTTCAGTGTTTTAGATTCACAAAAAGAAGAGATGAGAAGTTTCATATTACCCACAAATACATTACCCAAGAAGTTTGAGATTACCCAAAAATAGGAACAAACACTGCTTACCCACAAATACATTCCGGTGAAGAAGAAGCTCAACAAGCAGTCCAGATTTCTGCGTTTCAATGGAAAGAAGAAAAGAGCTGCATATGGATATCCAGAAATAAATTTAGGTTTGAAAGGAGGGAAGAAGAAGGGACAAAGAAGGGAAAAAGATGGGCTGACTGTATTGATTGGACTATTTTCTGATTTTTTCTACATGTCACCCATCAAATCAAATGAAATCTATGTGCCTTACTTTTCTGATTTTTTCTACAATAGGAGCCCATTTTTTAAAGGGTGAATTTGCTATATAGTCTTACTTGACTAATTTTGTTTAGTAATTGTGAGGCTCAATAATTTTGTTAGAATATGACCTCTTTTAAATAATTTAGACTAATTTACCCTTTTACAATAATTTAAAAGATTCCAAATTAATTATTGCCATTTAATTAACCTACAATTTCTAATTGAAGAAGGTGTATTTTGAAAAAGTTACCAATTTTAATCAGCGTAATCAATTAGTAAATCATAAAGAATACAAAATTTTTTTTACGTGAATTGATAAAACTAGCATGTTACATGCTTGTGCTTTCATGTAAATCAGGATGAGTACAAGAAAATTCTTGATAAAATTTTACAAAAAATTTACAAGAATTGATCAGCGTAATCAATTAGTAATTAATCGTGTACAAGAAAATTTTACAAGAAGATAAATCGTAAAATCATGTACACTAAAATTTTACAAGAAGATAAATCGTAAAATCATGTACACTAAAATTTTACAAGAAGATAAATCGTGAAATCCAACTTGTCCAGTTGGTATTAGGGTGGGAGGGAGGGACAACCAACCAGAGATCAATTCTTGGTGACTACATTCATTTATTAATTTTTCGTATTTCTTGTAAGAATTATAAAATTACAAGAAAATTCAAGAAATATAATTACAAGAAAATAAGTATCATTTACAAAAATAAATTATAAATTAACCAACCAGAATCTGTTTCATTTTTTAATTTTTTCGTATTTCTTGTTAAAATTATAAAATTACAAAAAAATTCAAGAAATATAATTACAAGAAAATAAGAATCATTTACAAGAATAAATTATAAATTTACAAGAAATCTGTTTTATTTACAAGAATAGTTACAGTAAAGTTATATAATTAACGTCTAAATTACGATAAAATTTATTATAATAAATAAGGGTAAATATGCCATTATTTGTTTAATAAGGCTATTCACTTAAAAATATATAGGCCTAGGTTATTTACTAACCAAAATTAGTCATGTGGTACATTTCATCCAATTTTCTCTTTTTTAAATGAAATGATGAGAGACCCTAAATCTAAACTCTACATTGTAAAAGGCCCACATTGCAAATTCAGCCTTTATTTTTTAGATTATTCGGGATGAAGATCGTTGAGATTATCGAGGATTGTTGGCGAGGGAGATTGGTAGAGATTTTTTTTTGCGTAAATTTTAAGTTTTTGGTATTAGATTATTGAGATAGATTGTTTACAGAAAGATTACGAAAATACCCCTAAATTAACGACGGAAACCGAGTGCTTCCGCTTATTGTTTGCGACGAACAACGAGGTAACAATTGATTATGCTTCTCGTTTATGCTTCTTGTTTGTGTTTCTTCTTCAATTGTTATAATCGATTTACGCCCTTTAATTGATGCTCAATCCTGCTTCTCGTTTGTGTTTGGTGCTTTTGCTAGTCTGCTTCTCGTTTTTTCGTTTGTGTTTGTCGTTCGACCATTCGGCCAATCTGTTTCTCGTTTGTTGTTTTATTGGTGCGTATGTTTCTTGTTTCAATTTGGAAGAGGGTTGTATTGTAACTTTTGCTTGTTGCTTCAACGATTGTTGAATTTGTACAGTATTGTAACATTTGCTTGTTTATTATGCTTGTTTGATTGGTGATTTCATTCGATTGGTGTTTCTGCATGTTGCTTCAACGATTGTTTGTTCTCATTTGGTGCTTCTACTTGTTGCATCAATTTTTAATACTAATTTGTGTTGTTGGAAAATCCAAGTGTTGTGCTTGTTGTTCAAATTTGCTAATTTTGGTTTGTACACATTGTTGAATTATGTGCTTCCTTCGAAAATACAAGTGTTATGTTAGCTGTTCAATTTTTTATTTTTGTTTGTACACATTGTTGAGTTATTTGATTGTTGTTCAAAAATCCATGTGTTATGTTAGTTTTTCAAATTTTTTTAACTTTTTATGTCTTTGAAATGCTTGATGAATTATTTGGTTGTTGATCGAATCATGGTTTTAATGTTGTTGAATTAGTTGTTCAATTTTTAAATTTTTCTGTCATAATACTGGGTTGGGTTTTCTTTTTATGTTATTACACATTGGGTGCTATTATAACTTAGGAAATTGACGATACGAATGAGAAATTGACACAACAAATCAAGGATAAGGGTTATTATACGTGGAATAATACATTACTCAGGACGTTCTTAGAAATTTAATGTGAACACTAGTACAAAAATGCACATTTCACACGGTTCCGTGTGCATTATTTAACACGCTTATTAACCGTGCTAAAACTGCCTGTGGTAAACGTGTTTAACACGGTTGGGCCCGAACCGTGTTAAACATGTTTACTTGGTTCATGTTTCAACCGTGTTAAACGTGTTTACCACGGTTCGCGCCGGATCGTGACAAACGTGTTTACCACGGTTCGCGTCCAACCGTGTTAAACACGTTTACCACATGCAGTTTTACCACAGTTCGGGCCGAACCGTGTTAAACGTGTTTACAACGGTTCACGCCGAACTGTGTTAAACACATTTAACACAATTGAGCTGGAACCGTGGTAAACACGTTTACCACACGTAGTTTTACCACGGTTCCCTCCCAACCGTGTTAAAAGTGTCGTGTTAAATGTGTTTACCGGTTCTCTTTGAACCGTGTTAATCGTGTTTACCGCGGTTCTCTTCGAACTATGTTTAAATTGTTTAACACGGTGCTATAAAAGTGTGGTAATAATGTTGAATCGTGGTAATAATACCGAACCTTGGTAAATTAGTAGTGCGTGTTAAATGTGAATTTTTCACCTACAACTGAAGTAATATTTTATATTTTTTTTAATTAGGCTATATTTACTGTGTTGCACATAGATACCGTACACCTGTAGTAATCCAACACAATGAACAAGCTAAACTGACCGGCTAACTGACAAATAATACTTGAAGACAATCATCAACACCATAATGATCGATCAATCAAATATAACCATGTCAATTGACAACAATAATCATTTCGATCATCTCAAAATACTAATCACTAAAAATCCATAAGTATTTCATAAGATACCTAGTTATCCGTTCTTTCAACTTAATGAAACCAATAATGCAACTAGTGTACACGAATGAATTATTTCACATAGCTAATCCACTAATCTCGAACCTCATCGATTTGCTTTTGTGAATACGACACCGACTTAGCTGACTCCGAAAACCACTGTCAATTAAAGGGAAATGATTTAGTGAGAAAACATTCATATATACACACAAAAAAAAGTGAATATAGCTGATGCAAGCCATAAGAATATTGAACTTCACTAATAATAAAATCACACTGGTAACTATGAAGAAACTATGACTAAGAAATTTTCAGTACTGGTAACCCTGAAGAAACTATGACTAAGAAATTTTCAGTATGTCAATCAGGAAGAGATCCTTTACCTATCTTAGGGTCAACGGAAACTCCAAAATTTCAACACTACATTGATGTTAAACAAAATTTAAGTTCCTATGAGCAATAATTATGAAGAAACTAAGACTTGCTTATAAGATTTTTGTGCCATATTTGATATGGATAGCTTGTCAATCTCATTGGTAACTAGTTCTCTTTTAAGGAAAAACAATGTTCCTCTATATATTAACAAGTATATAAAAATTGCGAGGACTGTCATTGGTTCAAATATCTTCAGCCTGTAAAAAAACAAAATTTATAAATCAAGAAAGAGTTTATAAGTACACAGAGTTTTAATTTCCAAGAATGTGTCACCACATTAGCTTCATTCATATATGAGCAAGGAAAATCCAACATTGATCAGATAGTACCATATCCAAATATCACCCAATTGTAAATTCTCCCCAAAATAGCAACATAGTATAAATCAAAAGAGGACAGGAAACCACCTAGCTAAAGCAGGCCGCTTTCTTTCCGGTGGCTCATTATCTCCACCGCCACTGCCATCCAAGCTCCGTTTTGCCCTGTTCATGTTTTCTCTACCTAATCACACTCACCGGTAACCAAAGGAAACCTTAATTCACACATATACTATTAGTGAACAAATCAACACGAGCTCACTTTAATTCCCTTCCAATTGTAAACAAAATTGCCCACTCCTAGCACCGAAACAACAAAGATTCACACTGAAAAAAAAATCAATTTGCAATACCACAAGTATCAACTACAAACTAAAGATTCAACATAAAGTGAAAACCAAGAGCTCTACATAAGCCCTTGTTTCACTGCAGCAAGCAGATTGAGCTAATTTGGTGATAGACGAAAAGCAAGACAGAGAAATTGAAAGTAAGATGATTAAAGAGTATAGTGTGCGGCAACCAAAGGAAACCTTAATTCACACATATGCTATTAGTGAACAAATCAACACGAGCTCACCCTAATTCCTTCCAATTGTAAAAACATGCCCACTCTTAGCACCGAAACAACAAAGATTCACACTGGAAAAAAAATTCAATTTGCAATACCACAAGTATCAACTACAAACTAAATTTAACATGAAGTGAAAACCAAGAGCTCTAAATAATCCCTCGTTTCACTGCAGCAAGCAGATTGAGCTAATTTGGTGACCGAGGAAAAGCAAGACATGGGAATTGAAAGAAAGATGATTAAGGAGGGAATGTGGGGTTCCTCCCAGCTATCTTTACAACAAATAATCTCTCAACAGATACCTAGGGCAAGAAAGCAAACATTAGTGTTTCATTTTCATTTAGATTAGTCAATAAACACTCTTCAAAGTGTTAGGAAAGAACTTCAAACAAATTTTGAATTCCAACGACATGAAATCAAAAAGGGCGGAAAGAAGGAAACTATTCGCTGACATAATTTTCGAGATCAGGAAGGATCTTTGGATTGTAAGGGTCAAGGGCAACAAGCTCTTCGATATCCATATTGTTGTTATGGCTGCAATTGCTTCTGCAACTCTCATCCCATAATTTCTCTTCATTAGAGTTTGGAAACGACAATCGAGGAAGAAAAACGACAGTCGATGGAGAAAAACAAAAATCGACGGAGAAATTGAAGATATTGGAAAACCAAAAGCAAGAAAACAGTAGAGTAATACCTAATGGAGAAGACGATGAGCGAAGAAGAAATGAGACAATAGAATAATACCTAACAGAGAACACGACGGATCTTGGTGGCGAAACCCTACTTCGTCGACGAATCCGAAGCAAAAAGAACCGGAGGAAAAGGGCGCCCACGAATCCGAAGCGGAGGGAACCGAAGGAAAGGCAAGGGGTGCGAATGAAGGTCATGTGCAATAACGTTGATGAAGCGACGATTTGGGGAAAAAAGTGATTAGATGAAGCAAGAGGAAAGCTGTGAAACTGTCGAGAGGCAGGGTTACGGTTTGGGAGTACACGTACAATTCTGCAGATGGCTCATCAAATAAGCAAAAAAAGTAGAATATGTTAATTTATAATAAGAGTAAAATGGGATATCAACTATTGATAAGGAAAACTCTCCTATTATATATATACTAGTGTGGACGCGCGTGCTACGCACACGCGCCGCTGCCTATAATCGTATATTTTTTTGGTTAAAAATTGAAAGGAGATACTATATTATTGAAACAAATCGAAAAATTTATCATTACATGATCAAGATTACCTGATCAAGATGAAGAAGTGTTACATAGAAACGAGAACGGTATTACATTAAAATGAAGCATTAATTTAACGATTAAATTACGACATGACTAAGAACGAAAAAGGAAATTACAATCTCATTTAACAATTGCCTTTGCTGCTCTTCAAACAAATCGAGAAGGCGCTTAGACAAGGCTAACTTCATTAATTATTATGTTGGTTTAGACAACACAACAGCCAAATACTTGGATCTTCTTGCTTAAACTCCAAATACATATTTTGAACTGCTCAAAAATCGAGAATTGGGACAAGGTTCACAACTCTCTAATACAAAACCAAGTCTTAAATGGAAGCAGTAGTAAACTACTATTAATGACAACCATGCCAACAAAAGCAAACTAATATATTGCTGACACCATGTCCATGATTTTCATTAGAAAAAGGCAAAATAGTACTTGATGTGAAGTCATATAATAGAGCGGATTCTCATCCGTCAAATTCACGGTTCTTTTTTACCTGTTAAGTTGTACTGGAACTGCTAGTGGACACTTATTTTGTGAGTACTTATCAAACAAGACAAGATATTAGTTAACCAAAGCATGAATGTCAATTCTAAGCAAATTTTAGCAAGAAACGGAAGAAAAAATTATCAGATCCAAACAAGTTGAAGAGAATGTATCAACCCCGATTTGTATATAGGCATTAAATAAAAAGGTCAAATTCCGAAATTGAAGAAATTAGCCAAAAGATGTAATCAAACACAACCACATAACGATGCAACGCTAGTTGCATGTCCATACATGCCTCCATCATCCTTATCATGTGGTTAATACCCTCTTGAAGCCTAGCTACATCTGCTCGGAGGTTATTAATCATTTCCCATTCCTGAAAGAAATTAGAACTAACATATTAAAACTTGATGAATGACAAGGTTCGTGATCAACCAGAAGAATAATATAACATACATTTGTTGTTTGAATTATGGCAAATACCATAATTTGTTCATCACTACATTTTATAGAAAATAAATTCGTGCATCAGTAAGGTTGCTATAACTTATGAATGACACGGTTCACGATATATAATTGTATTTCCAGGAGCGTTGTGTGTAGATGATTGTCCGTCCCTATTAATAGCAGATATACTTTCAACATTTGCTTATGTATTCGGCCTGCCACTATCCAGATTTCTGGCGTGTGATGGTCCAAATTTCTGAAGTTGGGCACTAAAAGAAATGTCATTTTGTGTCTGATCACTTCTCAAACTTTAATATAATTTTCCTTATTGGTCTCTAAATTTTGAAGTGTTAATAATTCCTTCACCTATTAAAGCATTTGCACCCTTGGTCCTCATTTTTATGAAGTACGGTAGTTGATTTGGCTCTTTACACTACTCATTTGGAGTGACTAATCAAAAGAAATGCTAATCTCTCAAAAAACAAACTCAATAAATAGTCAATCTAGATTGAGATATGAACATAAAACCATTAAATGAAAATTTCAAATTGATATACATGAAATAGAACAAAAAATGATCGTTGTATCATTAATTGTAAAATATACAGTGGGTACATAATTCAGCAATTGGAATAGATGTTATAAAAAATGAAAATTAAAGGTGAAAACAAAGGTTTATTTAAACAAAGATGATAAACGGTAATTTTGTAATTGAGGTTGAAACTACAAATACAAAACATATACCACTTGGAACCAGGAAGATGAGATTCAAAGGATTATAAATTGATCAAGGATCAACAAATTATATACCAATTGGAACCCAATTTCAATAGAATATGACACAATTGAGAGTGTGAGGCCAAATCAAAATTAGAAGAATCAACACACTGACATATATAAGCAAAGGTTTAAAGTGGTAGGCGTGGGAACTGGTTATATATTTTTGTGCTCAATCTTTTTTTATTGGTTCCTTAGATGATAATGTGTAATTATGAATTTACCTGTGGCAAGCTGCAATCAATTAAAGTCATAATATTATCAACAAAATGAGCATTGACAGCTGAGCTGACTATGGAAGTGAGGTGGTCGTGTGCAGCGCTCATGGACTCAGCAACCTCAACACACTAAGCAGCTACCGGAGTGGTTGGAGAGCAAGAGCCATATGGGTCCGGGGCAACTCCTAGTCCTTGATTGATGAGGAAGCAAAGGTAGCAACTACAGAATCCATCGCGGATACAACAACAACATCCGAAACAGTGGAATGGAGCTGAGCATTCTAAGCCCTGATTTCTTCCTTCTTCTTTTCCCTCCTGTCTTTCAACCACCTCCCCACAGTCTTCCCGGAACATGATGTCGTGGGTTATTCTTCTCTCAAGCACTGAACGCTAAATTTAAAATGTAAATGGGAAGGGAGTTAGTCAAGATTTTAATCTCACCGTGTCGCCGTCGTCAACATGCCAATGTAGCAAATCAACAACCTGCAGAAAAACAAAACTTTTTGAGTAATTGAATACACTGGTGCAGAACATTAAATCACCTCTTCAAGCTTCTCCACCTTTGTAAAGTGGCGCCCATAAGATGTGTAACATGGACCATGCAGAAAGGGTCCAAGATAAAGTTGGAGTTTATGCTGTAGAAAAATTAAAAGAACACAGTTGAATTGAAGATATCTCATCAATCACATAAAACGAAAAGTGAATAGAAATGTAAAGTTGCTAAGCATAAGATATGAGTAAATAACATTGTTAACCAAATTATGGAAAAGGACATGAATGTGCAGAGCATGACACACTTTCTTGAGATCTTCATGGTTCACTGTCAAGAAAATTGCAGCAATTTGATTCATCAAGCTGACATAAATTGCTATCAAAAGTAGGGATCCAAGCAACGATTGAGGATTAAAACATAGTTTCTACTAAGTGCAAAAAAAAATAGTAATCCCTATACTTTTCGACGTTTGAAAAATCAGAGAAAGCTAGTGTGAAGGTATGCTATGGTGGAAAATTTGCATCCAAGAAGAGATAAAATGGAATTTTATTAACAATCCCGCCTTCAATACTTCATGCCAAGTTTGCCAACAACAAAACTAATTGGGTGATGATTTGCAAGGGATTTGGGGAATCAAAACCCACTTAATTTGTAGTGGCCGATGACAAACTATTGGTGATACCGACATAAAATTATGAACACAAATAAAATTAATATTGTCTTGAACAAAAATCAAATATCTGATGGAAGATAAATATGGTAAGTTTGACGAATCGTGAATATGATTTAAATTAGTTGGAACCTAAGTTTCCATAATAGAAGTGTAAGTATTGCAAACATTAACCTTAGCACAAGATATAAATCACCAGAGAAAGGATAAGCCAACAAAGGTGGATAGATGGAAGTAAAAAATCTGACAACAAACTCATATATATTGAATTTCAGCATGTTAATGCCCTCAAAAACAGTTGGACTTGATAGTTTTAAATATTAATTCTACAAAATATGTGGTCAAACTCATTGATGACAAATAAATTCAACCAAGTTAGGTTATTAATCAGACCTTGATTCTTCGGAAGGTATATGATTCCAATATCTTCTATCATCTATCCCGGTGATGGTAAGCCCCTTTGGAGAAATAGCCATGCATACTCCTCATGTTTCTTGTCAAGCCACACTTTCTGCATCCAAATTCAATAGCCATAAATAAAACAACAACACAACGAATCATCAAAACAAAGTACAATAATCAAACTTTAACAATTAAACCCAAACAAATAGAATGATCAATAGATGAATTGAAATATAGCACAAAAGAAAAACAAAATTAATGGGCCCAAAAAGCTGAAAATTCAGTAAGGTTTTCAATCAAGATAAACAGTTACCTTAGTCCCACCATCGATAGAGTTAGTCCTACACAACCGGGCATATATATCCTTCTTACACAACCCAACGGGCATTTCATCGAACATCTTATCAACAAGAGCCCGATTATTGGAGGGAAGCTTGGATTCCCACACGAAATCAGCCGAAGACGCACCTCGGAAAGACCTATTGAGCCTCGCGAGGTTGCACATATCGTTCGGCTCCAAACACGACAACACGTTCGGCGCGTATCACTCCAGAAAATCGCCTATCTCCGGCGACAACAACAAATCTTCTCGAAGCTATGAAGATCCAAAACCCATTTCACATGAAAATCATATCAGGGACAAGTACAAAGCTCCGGTCGTCGAACAGTACGAAGCTCCAGTCGTCGGAAGGGAGAACATGCAATCAAAGAAAACAAACGAGATGAAAAAAAGAATGCAGAATAGGAAACCCTAGAAAAACAAACGTCTGAACATTATCAAGCGTGCCAAAGAAAGTCGCGCATTCTATCGCATGCGAAAGGGCAAAATGGAATACTAAAACCAAACAGCAGGAAAGACATAGTACTAAAAGCTCTCAAACATATATCATCGAGCTATTGCATGTTAGCAAATACCAAACAACCGACATGAAAAACTAAGAAAACCTAGAAAAAAAAATACCGGCAGAAGAAGAAACGAACCAGGACAACGATTACACTACTAAACAATCAGAGAAGAAGAAGAAGAAAAGGAGGCACGTGAAGAGCATAGCATTTAATGAAGCCCAATTCAGAATTTAAACTACCTTCCAGCCTTAATTCGGTGGAGCAAATGAGTACAATCCAGCGGCCGGTGTTACTGCAACCGGAGGATCTTCACCACATGGCTAAATCGAGCTCTTCCCAATATTTGAAAGACGTCAGCTGAAAGGACTCCAAACGGCGGGCTACACATGCAAAAGCTCGAAGCCCAAAGCCCACTCAGCAAACCCTCATCCACTCACCTCTTCCGACTCCAAATCAGGCCCAAAAATAGGCCTTCACAAACGGGCTGCACTAAATGACCAACAATCACCGGACCCAATTAAAAAATACAAAAACACCCCACCGATGAAAGCAAGTAACATAAATAGTTAAGGGTAAAATCGGAATTTTTGGGTCATAAGGACATTTT
This sequence comes from Fagopyrum esculentum, assembly GCA_033239045.1. Classification (NCBI taxonomy): domain Eukaryota; kingdom Viridiplantae; phylum Streptophyta; class Magnoliopsida; order Caryophyllales; family Polygonaceae; genus Fagopyrum; species Fagopyrum esculentum. The sequence goes on from BSUD01000005.1 coordinate 119,964,197, forward strand.
AGGAAATCTCCTATTCATTGGGAGAACTCCCTCTTTTATTATAGTAAGGATATATATATATATATATATATATATATATATATATATATATATATATATATATATATATATATATATATAGTATAGATCCTATGAGAACACCCCTAATGTGTATACATGAGAATAGATTCGTAATTATTATTAGTTTTGTTACGAAGGTGCCATATCGTTTAATGTATTATTCGTAGTTATTGTTGGTTGAGTGGATTATTCATAGTTATTGTTGGATTCCTAATTATTATTATTCGTAGTTATTATTATTATGATATATACTCTAAATCTCAACCCTTAATACTCACCATCCAACGGTGTACGATCGTTCTCATGTATACACGTTAGGGGTGTTCTCATGGGAACCACACCCTATACATATATATATATATATATATATATATATATATATATATATATATATATATTATTTATTGAATTTAAAATATGTTTTTTTTGTTTATATGTGGAATAGAAAGAAGCAAATGCTAGAGTTGATAATCTTGTTCGTATTTCTTTGCCTTTAAAGTCTCGTATAGAAATTGAGAATGAGGTGTTTGGTGATCTAATGTACGACAATGATGTCCCGAAATGCCCTATTGGTTTTGGATTTGAAGTGAAAAGAAGTCAAGTTTTTTGGGTGCAAAGTATACTAAGAAAAGATGGATGCGAGTAAAGTACCGGTGCTGCAACAAATAAGTCTATTGAATTGCAAAGCATGAAAGTGAAGATGCCAAACATGGAAAAGGAAAATCAGGAAACCTGAAATCGTCGGCGATGGAAACCTGAAATCGCCGGCGATGGAAACCTGAAATCGCCAAAACCAGATTCGACTTGGTGTGGAACTAGCGTCGTCGAGGGGTGAACTATCGTGGAACCGGGATCGACCTGAGAGATGGAAGGAATCACTGGAGATAGACTAGGGGTAAACTGGCATAGAATCGGGATAAACCTGGGAGACGGAAGTAATCGGTGGAGAAAAAGGTTGATCGGTGGAGAACAAGGACTCGCTAGATCTAATTTTTAGGTCAAGTAGATATATATATATATATATATATATATATATATATATATATATATATATATATATATATATACACACACACACACGTACGGAATATCTTATCTTTAACACAGTTGATCGGTGTTTTTTAACACGGGTTAAATGAAAATTTTTTAATTCCTGGCAAATCTCGTGCTTTTTAAAAAAATTTCAAATTATTTTTTAAATAATATTTAACACGGTTGATTGAAAGACGTGGTAAATTCTGTTCATATGCTTATTTAACACGGTTTAGAGAGTAACCGTGGTAATTTGTAAACATTTTTACTACGGTTTCAAAGAGAACCATGATAAATGATACACAAGTTTAACACGGTTACAAGTAACCGTTATATTATAACAAAAACTTTAACACGGTTCGTAGGGTAACCGTGTTAAAATGAGCGATTCTATAAATTTGCCACGGTTATTCTATGAACCGAGGTAAATTATAAGCATTTTTAACACGGTTTTTCGGACAACTGTGGTAAAAAAGTTAATTTTGCATATTTACCACGCAAAAACACGGAATCGTGTTAAATGTACCGAACCAATGTGCTTTTTTGTACTAGTGGAATTTCAAAGACAAAATGGACAAAAATGGTTTTAGCTAGATTGACATAACCGTTTGAGTTGAGACCTCTACAAAATATTTAAAAAATATTGTGAAGAACAAGTACAAAGGTTTGTGGAGATTATGGATAAAACTTAAGCATGATGATATGAGTCTGAGATGGAACTATGAACATAACTGTATTGATGCAACTGATGATTGGTGGGTAAAGAAGTATGTAAATTTTAATTATGTTGTCGTTTACCATTACTTGTTGTCATTAAAACAAAAATATTTACAAATGTCTTATGTATAGGACAACAACGAGTTCGTGTTTTTAGGAAAAATGGTCTTCATCAAAAGTTCAATCTATGATGAAGATGTTGTTCGAGGGCACGGTGGTGACTGGTGCACATTGTGTTGCTCCAACAATGGACCCCACCGTGCAACCCTCTTGTTGTACTCAACTTTGAAGATGATGACCTTAATGACTGAGATGATTTGAACGTTGTAATTGATCTTACCAACGATCAAGAAACGGATAATATGCATTACCCCGATGAAGAAAAACAGCTAGCTCAGTATCCCCCTAGGTCCCATGGAAAGGGCAAAAAACCGTACAATACAGGTTCACAAGGAGCTAGCAAGCGCAATGTTAAGAGGAAGACCGGTGGAAAATCTAAATACTTGAACCATTTAGATTTATCAAGTGAGGCTAGCAGGAGGATGATTACTTTGTGTGATGTTGAGACGGCGAGGTCCAATGCAGAAGAAACATTGTTACGCTAAGGATGTGTGCACGCAATAAGCCTTAAATTTATACTCGTTATATTTTTCCTAACTCCTAGCGAACCCACAGTGTATGGGTCGTTTTGTAGCAAGGATAGTATTCTGAGGTCGAACTCGAAGACTAAGGTGAAATCGAATCAACAAGTGAGCATATGATAGTGTAGAACTAGTCTAAGATAGGAGAAAGGAATAAAGAAATGAAGATCTCAATGTTTTTGGTTTGGTTTTTTAGGTGATCGATCAAAGATCACAATTCATGCAAAATGATAAATCAAACTAACAACTCAAGCTAGCAAAACAAAAAAAGTAACACAAACTCAAAGTATGTGATCAAAGAGAGAATAGTGGATTCTAGAGGTTAAGATTTCCGGTTATGACATTTGACTCAAGGTTCTAAAGATTCTAGGACAAGGCTGCGGTGTTGGGAAAGGGTGTTTCTCTAATGGAAGCAATTACCGGGTAGGTCTCTCACTTCACTAATCCCGCATCAAACTCCTAGTATCGGGTAAGTCTCAAGGAGGTAAAGTTGGGAATTCTACACAAACCGGACACTACTTAAGGGGCAAACCTCTCCTTACCGAGTAAGTCTCGGAAAAGGTAAGTCTCAAGAAACACTCCTAGCACACTCAATCCAATAGCGGCTTGTGAGGCTCACTACTACCTAGAATTCATCATCTTAGGTATCTAAGATCGGAAATCATCGGGTAGATCTCTTCCCTCACTTAGGTTGATAGCATTAGGTGATCCTAAGCTAAATTAAGCTTAATAAACACTAGGATTTCAACAACCTAACACCCTAACATACAGATTCATCAATTAAAGATCAACAGAGAGGAAAATCGGATGGATCATAGAAAAATCGGCCGATCTGACTGAAGAACAGCCCGATTTTTCTTCCTGGTTTGGGTTTCGTGCATACAAATCATCCTAAACTAACATATAAGTCCATCCTATCATCACCCAAGCCATAACCATCAATCCATCACTCCAGAATCACAATAAACTAGCCAATAATATGCATATCAAGATCCAAAATCATCACACAAGCATACATGGTTTTCATAGATGGATGATGAAAGATAAGCAAGTAAAAACAATAAATCTCTGCTAAATCTAAGTTTTAGCAAGACTTACAACCCTTCAAATGTAGTTTCAAAACGTTCCTAACAATCCTTGCAATAGTTCTTCAATCAAAAACTCCAAAAATCACTCAAAATCACTCAAAACCTCCCTATCACTCTATGTTTGGTGTTCTTCTTCTTCCTTCAATTTGAGAGAGTTTTTCTTCTTCTCCAAGTCTATCCCCCAAAATGAAATGAGTTGTGAATGAGAGAATGTGGGAGAGGAGAGATGCTCAGCAACAGCTTGCAGGCCCACTTCTATTCTCCACCAAGAGCAAGGCCGGACTAAGAGATCGTGGGACACGTGGCTTAAGCTGTTGAAGGCCAAAAAATCGACCCAGTCAGGAAAATCGGCCGATTTTCCTGAATGATGGTCCGATTTTCTTCAACAGAAACATGTTATGATCGTCTAGCCATGAGTTGCTCCATTGCTTGCACCAATAGTGGTCTTTGTGTCCTTTGTTGCTCCAATTATGCTCCTTCAAAGCTTTGGATGTGTACCACCATGAGGCTTGACCCTCGAATGCATCGGTTAATGTCCAAAAGACCCTCGAAATACCTACAACACCGACAAAAGCTCGTGTAGACGTCTTTTCTAGAATTATGCATGAAATGAGTGTAAACGTCGTGAACTAATGTCAAACCGTGCATGAATAATGGGAAAAACTATCTAAATGTATGCCCATACTAACGTCATAAATCACGTTATCAAAATACCCCATACTTAAGATTTGCTCGTCCCCGAGCAAGACCCAACTATAGACTAAGAGATGACATGATTTATGCATGCAGAAAAACAACAAAATCTTTTTGGAATTGTTCTTCTAACATTGGATCACCTTCATAGTCATGTTTTATGGCAATGGATAATCAATCATGTATCAAATGAATGAAGGCATGGAAAGACAATTATACTTAACTAGAAAGCATGCATGAGAGGTGAAAATGAAGAAGTCAAGATGATCATGAGTATGTCCAATCTAGATCACTAAGTCTTACACACATGCAATTAGGTCACAAGGACTTAGGAAAGAAGAGGCTAGGAAACGTTGTGATTAGGTGGGAATTTTTAGGTCATGTGATGCTAATCCGGGAAAGGAACTAACTCCACAATTTCGTTTTTGCTCAACTTCCCAACAAGTGTATAATTTTCTCCATCTTTTCTTTGTTTTCTTTTCTTTTTCACTTATTTTTGAGACAATGGCATTGGTGTACAAAAGCCGAAACCTTGGTGATTAGCCGTCCTCGGGTTTTTTTTTATTTTTCGAGGTGCATCCACACCGGGCACACATACCAAAGCTCGTTAGGACTATCGGTTTATTTGACTTTGGCAAGGCACAAACACCCGATTATGTGAATGGTGCCGAGTTACTCGTCATTTAAACCAACGTCCCCAAACCTATATTGTTTTTCTACATTTTTCACAACAAATTCAGCACTTCATTCACATCATTCTTTCATCAACAACTTCACCCCACACTTGCTTTTCACACACATCAACACACTAGCATGCTCCTATTCCCGGATGGGTCAAAAGAGGTCAAATTTTTCATCAATTGAGGTGCTCAAACAACATGATCAAGATGAGAAGTAGAGAAAGATGAATTGCCTTAATCACTCCTAAATGATGTGCAAGAACTAACATGTAATTTCGACTTTCAATTCTCAATTCAATCAAGGCAAACATTCATGATCACAAATCATTCATGGGAATCAAGATAAGTACTTCAAGTCCACATATGCATTCATCTATTCAACACATAAGGCCATCCATAGCCAATTCACAAGACAATCTCATCATAAGGGTCATTCCCAAGCTTAGAAGCACTAAAATTTTTTAAAATTTTCTGATTTTTTTTGGAGTTTTTCGAAATATGTATGTACAATGCAAGACATAATGAAACATGTGACAATATTAAACTATCCTAGATGCTAATCATGCAAGTGATCATAAAAACCCCACCCCATACTTAGAAACACATTGTCCCTAATGTGCAAACTAAATAAAGAAGTGAAAGAGAGTCCTCACAATGTAAAAATTTGTGATGCTTTGGTATTTCGGTTCACATTGAATGATGATGGTGGATGATCGATCAAGGATGGTAGAGAGCTCTTGATGTTCATTATAATGTCGGAACCCGCGCTTGGCACCGCAAGCCGTCCAAGTTCCACGTCCGCTCCACCCATGCTTGATTTGAGATCATCACTTTCCTTGACAAAGGGAAAAATCGGACCAACTGCCCAGGAAATCGGCCGATTTGAGTGAAGAACAGTCCGATTTTCCTGGGTAGTTTCTTCCTCGTCCATGTGCTTGGGTCTTGTACCTTCAACAGTTTCATGAGGTTTCCACATGACTTCCAACATCTCATCACACATGACAATCAACAAGATCTAGCACTCAAAAACACAAAAGAAAAACAAAGCACACCAAGAGTAAGATCAAACAAAAATAAGAAAAACGAAAGGGAAAAATATGTACCAATGGGTTGCCTCCCATTAAGCACTTCTTTAAGGTCATTAGCTTGACCAAATTCAGGAGCGTTTCACTCAAGGTGAAGTGGGGCAATCACTTCCACCGGGGCTTCCGGGATGTACTTCTTCAAACGGTGCCCATTCACCTTGAAATTGCCACAATGATCTCCTCCTATCTCCACCGCTCCATGAGGAAAGACCTTCTTCACAACATAGGGACCCGCCCATCTTGACTTGAGCTTTCCGGGGAAAAGCCGCAGCCTTGAGTTGAAGAGAAGCACTAAGTCACCCTCATTCAACTCCTTTGGGATGAGACGCTTGTCATGCCAACGCTTGGTCCTCTCCTTGTAAATCCGGGCATTCTCATAAGCATCCAACCGGATCTCCTCAAGGGCGTTCATGTCTAGCAACCGCTTCTCACCGGCCTCCTTGAGGTCAAAATTCAGCCACCTTATTGCCCAATATGCTCTATGCTCCATCTCCACCGGAAGGTGGCAAGACTTGCCATAAACTAGCTTGTAGGGAGTGGTGCCAATTGGTGTCTTGAAAGCGGTTCTATAAGCCCACAAAGCATCATCGAGCTTCATAGCCCAATCTTTTCTCGTCCTAGAGACCGTCTTCTCAAGTATCCCTTTTATCTCCCGATTGGAGATCTCCACTTGGCCACTAGTTTGGGGATGGTAAGGTGTTGCCACCTTATGGGTCACCCCATACTTAGCCAAAAGTGCCCCAAAGTTCCTATTAGTGAAGTGCTTCCCTCCATCACTTATGATCACCCTTGGTGTTCCAAACCTAGGGAAGATCACTCGGTTGAAGAACCGCACTACAACCTTGGCATCATTTGTGGGAGAGGCGATTCCCTCCACCCATCTCGAAACATAGTCTACCGCCAATAGGATGTAGAGGTTGCCACATGAAGAAGGGAATGGTCCCATGAAGTCCACACCCCACACATCAAATATCTCTACCTCTTGTATGTTGTTCAAGGGCATCTCATTCCTCCTTGAGATGTTGCCCGTCCTTTGGCAAGCATCGCAAGCTACCACAAAGCTTTGCACATCCTTGAACAAACTTGGCCAAAAGAAGCCCGATTGCAACACCTTAGCACATGTCTTGTGTGAGCTAGCATGCCCTCCACATGGCAAGGAATGACAATGGCGGATCACACTCTCCACCTCATCCTCCGGTATGCATCTTCTAAACACTCCATCCGGCCCTCTCTTGAACAAAAGTGGTTCACTCCAATAGTAGTGCCTCACATCTTTGAAGAACTTCTTCCTTTGGGCATATGACAAACCGGGAGGCACTTCCTCACATACAAGATAGTTCACAATGTCGGCATACCATGGCTCACTTCCTCTAGACACTTGGAACAAGCACTCCTCTACCATTTGCAATTGCTCATCCCGGAATGAGTCATCAATCGGGAGGTCATCTCTCTCAAGCTCTAATGGTGGGAGTCTACTAAGGTGATCCGCCACTGAATTTTCGGACCCCTTCTTGTCCCGGATCTCCAAATCAAACTCTTGAAGAAGAAGGATCCATCGAATCAATCTAGGCTTGGCATCCTTCTTTGTAAGGAGATAACGGATCGCAGCATAATCCGTATGCACTATGACCTTTGCTCCAACAAGATATGAGCGAAACTTCTCAAATGCATACACAACCGCTAGCAACTCCTTCTCGGTGGTAGCATAATTGAGTTGGACATCATTTAGCGTCTTGCTAGCATAATAAATGGCATGTGTGCGCCCATCTTTCCTTTGCCCCAAAACAGCCCCAACGGCTACATCACTTGCATCACACATGATCTCGAACGGTAGACTCCAATCCGGAGGTTGCATGATAGGTGCGGAGATCAAAGCGTTCTTCAACCTACAAAAAGCTTCAAGGCAATCCTTGAAGAAAACAAACTCAACATCTTTCATTAGTAGGTTAGTAAGAGGCTTAGAGATCTTAGAGAAGTCCTTAATAAATCTCCGGTAAAAACCGGCATGCCCTAGAAAACTCCTTACCCCTGTTACCGAGGTAGGCGGTGGCAACTTTTCTATCGTTTCAATCTTGGCCCTATCAACCTCAATGCCACGGTTTGACACCAAGTGCCCCAACACAATACCTTCACTTACCATGAAGTGGCATTTTTCCCAATTCAAGACAAGATTTGTCTCCTCACATCGCTTAAGCACCAAAGACAAGTTAGCTAAGCAATCATCAAAGGAAGATCCATAAACAGAAAAATCATCCATAAATACTTCCATGATATTCTCAATGTAATCAGAAAATATAGCCATCATACACCTTTGAAAGGTGGCGGGTGCATTACACAACCCAAATGGCATTCTCCTATATGCAAAAGTTCCCCATGGACATGTAAATGTGGTTTTCTCTTGGTCATCGGGGTGGATAGGGATTTGGAAGAATCCACTATAGCCATCTAGGTAGCAAAAATGAGAGTGTTGAGCTAATCTTTCTAGCATTTGGTCAATGAAAGGAAGAGGGAAATGATCTTTCCTAGAGGCCACATTTAGCTTCCTATAGTCAATACACATCCTCCATCCCGTAGCCGTCCTAGTTGGGATTAGTTCATTGTTCTCATTAGTTACTACGGTCATCCCACCCTTCTTAGGAACCACATGTACGGGGCTAACCCATTTACTATCCGAAATAGGGTAGATGATTCCCGCATCTAGCAACTTAATGATCTCTTTCTTGACTACCTCTTTTATTATAGGATTCAATCTTCTTTGATGTTCAATAGAGGGTTTATGGTTATCTTCCATCATTATCTTATGCATGCACAAAGAGGGCTTAATGCCAACAAGGTCATCAATGGTGTATCCTATTGCCTTTCTATGCAGTTTCAATTCATTCAAAGATGCATTCACAATCACCGGATAAGTGGAATTTGAACCAAGGAAAGCATACTTTAAATGAGAAGGAAGAGGTTTAAGATCAAGTTGAGGAGGACCTTTTTCGGTTGGAGATGATCCATACAATGTAGGTTGAGATGATTGCAAAGCCATGGAAGCCTCCCCTAAGTCCCTTGATGATTGCTCAAAGACACTTGAATGATGCTCAAAAGACTCAGGAAAATCGGCCCAGTCAGGAAAATCGGCCGATTTTCTTGAGGGTAGGTCGATCTCAGTTTCTGCATTCGTAAAACTGGATGAAACTTCAGGATAGGTCCAAAAATCGGCCGATTTTTGCCCTCTCTGGCCGATTTTTCTGCCTGCTTCTCTCTTCTTCTAGGACTTCAAATCCAACACTTGGTAGCTCGTCCAATGCATTCAAGGCCTTGATTACTTCATTGCTACTCTCCTCAACTCCTTCCTCCATCAAACTTGAGCTAAGAACCTTCTCAAGTGGATCCTTGAGCAAGATTGAGCTCACAACCTCTCTAGACTCCTCTTCTTCAACAATGTTGAAGACATCTTCACCTAGGGCTGGTCCCTTCACCATTGTGGAAAAATTAAACTTGATGTTCTCTTCCCCAATGTTGAAAGAGAGAACCCCATTCTTGCAATCCACCAAACATCCGGAAGTAGCTAGGAAAGGTCTCCCCAAGATGATAGGAACCGGGTAATCCGCCGGGATATCCAAGACAACGAAGTCTATGGGCACATAGAACTTCCCTAGTTGCACCGGAATGTCTTCCAAGATTCCAACCGGATGAGTGATTGAGCGGTCCGCCATGTAAAGGGTCATCTTGACCGGCCTTGGCTCTCCTAGCCCAACCTTATTGCAAAGTGCAAGCGGGATGATGCTTACACTTGCCCCAAGATCACATAGGGCGTCATACTTCACTTCTCCCACTCCGATTGGCACACAAAAGGATCCCGGGTCTCTTAGCTTAGGAGGCATCTCCTCCTTCATCGTTTGAATCAACTCCGAGGATCTCTTTGTCATCCTTACTTCCCCATAATCCTCCAACTTCCTCTTGTTGGAGAGTATTTCCTTCAAGAATTTGCCATATGCCGGCATACCTAGGATAGCATCCATGAACGGAATGTTAATATGCAATTTAGACATAAGTTCAAGGAATTTACCAAAGTGTTTGTCCAAACGAGCCCTTGCTCGTGATTGTGGGAATGGTAGTGGTGGCTTGTATGGAGGTGGTGCCACATAGATTGGCTCATCTTCCTTGCTCTTCCTTCCATCTTCTTGCAATTGCTCTTCCTCATTCACCACTTGCTTCCCTTTGTCATTTCCCTTAGGTAAGGGATCCTTCATGCTTATCCCACTCCTTGTTGTAATAGCCAACACTTGGCCTCTTGGGTTATCTTCGGTTCTTCCGGGAAGCTTTCCCGAATCTCTATGAGCTTCACCCGCCTTTTGGAACACTTGTGCTTCCAAAACCTTTTGAGCCTTGGAAATAGAAGTCACCGTGCTCTCATGACCACTCAACCTTCCAAGCAATTGCTCAAACATCATTTCGGTTCTATCCTTTGGAGGTTGAGTAAATCCGGGTGGAGGTTCTTGTGAGGCTTTTGGCGGTGGAGTTGTGCTTGTGGAAGTGGGAGGGTTCAAGGCTCCATCCGGGTTAGAATAAGAGAACCCGGGATGGTTGTGGTTAGGCCGGTAATTGTTGAATTGCCGGTTGTTGTTGAAGTTCCTTGGGCCTTGATAGTTGTTGTAATTGCCCCTTCCCATGTAGTTCACATCTTCCTCCTTGAAAGACAAGTTTGCTTGCACTTGCACTTGAGGGGTTACTTGGTTCTTCAAAGTTTTAGCACACAACTCCCTCAAAGACTTTAGCTCGTTGTTGATGGCGTCAAGCTTGAAATTACTCATGGTGACTTCACTCACCTCATATGCTCCCGCCTTTCTCCCTTCACTCTTCCTATGGGAGTATTTCTCTATCGCTAGAGCTTGTTTCTCTACAAACTCCCACGCTTCATCCACATGCTTTTCCATGAAAGTCCCACCGGAAAGAGATTGGAGCTTGAATTGGCTATCTTCATCAAGTCCTTTGAAGTAGATCTCCAATAGCTCAATTTTTGGTATACCATGGTGTGGACAATCTAGGAGAAGATCTTTGAACCTCTTACAAGACTTGAACAAACTCTCTCTATCCTTCATCACGAAGGCATTGATCTTCCCTCTTAACTCGGTAGTCTTGGAAGGTGGGAAGAACTTAGTCAAAAACTCGGTTGTCATCTCCTCCCAAGTACCAACTCGCCCTTGTGGAATAGATTGATACCAAGCTAAGGCCTTGTCCTTAAGAGAGAAGGAGAAAGCTCTAAGCTTATGGTTGTTGCTCTCCAATCTAGGCGGTCTAAGAGTCTCCATCAAAATCTCATAGTTCATCAAGTGTTGATGAGGAGACTCTCCTTCCATCCCTCCAAATTGATTATGCCGGATCATTTGTAGAACTTGAGGGTGGAGCTTGTAATCATGGACTGCGGGATCTCCTAAGTTCACACCCGGACGGTGTGCTCTTTGTGCCGGATCCATACGTTGCCCTAACGTTTGTGGCTCTTCCATATCAATGGGCACAACCCGAATATTAACCGCCGGCTGCGGTTGTGGTGGAGGTGGAGGAGGTTGTTGACGGTTAAGCTCTCTTTGCACAAGAGCTTGCCTAATCTCCTCAATCTCCCTCCTAGTTGCCTCTTGCCTCTCATTGGCAAGTCTCCTTTCATTCTCTAAAGCTTCATCCCTTATCCTAATTTGCTCTAAAGCCTCATCTAACTCAGCTTGGAGATCTCTTCCGGCCATCTCTTTTCCCTTTTTAATGCTCTTGGATCTAGATCTAAGGGTTTTCTCCGTTTCGGGACCGAATGGAGCTAAATCCTTGCCACGAGATCTTCGCATACACCTAAAGAGTGAGAGATGTCCTGAAAAGCAAAGACACAAACCAAAGAGAGATCAAAAGCAACAAGAAAGATCTACACTATAAACAATCACAAAAAGATTCAATCTAGACCTAGTCCCCGGCAACGGCGCCAAAAACTTGTTACGCTAAGGATGTGTGCACGTAATAAGCCTTAAATTTATACTCGTTATATTTTTCCTAACTCCTAGCGAACCCACAGTGTATGGGTCGTTTTGTAGCAAGGATAGTATTCCGAGGTCGAACTCGAAGACTAAGGTGAAATCGAATCAACAAGTGAGCATATGATAGTGTAGAACTAGTCTAAGATAGGAGAAAGGAATAAAGAAATGAAGATCTCAATGTTTTTGGTTTGGTTTTTTAGGTGATCGATCAAAGATCACAATTCATGCAAAATGATAAATCAAACTAACAACTCAAGCTAGCAAAACAAAAAAAGTAACACAAACTCAAAGTATGTGATCAAAGAGAGAAGAGTGGATTCTAGAGGTTAAGATTTCCGGTTATGGCATTGGACTCAAGGTTCTAAAGATTCTAGGACAAGGCTGCGGTGTTGGGAAAGGGTGTTTCTCTAAAGGAAGCAATTACCGGGTAGTTCTCTCACTTCACTAATCCCGCATCAAACTCCTATTACCGGGTAAGTCTCAAGGAGGTAAAGTTGGGAATTCTACACAAACCGGACACTACTTAAGGGGCAAACCTCTCCTTACCGGGTAAGTCTCGGAAAAGTTAAGTCTCAAGCAACACTCCTAGCACACTCAATCCAATAGCGGCTTGTGAGGCTCACTACTACCTAGAATTCATCATCTTAGGTATCTAAGATCGGAAATCATCGGGTAGATCTCTTCCCTCACTTAGGTTGATAGCATTAGGTGATCCTAAGCTAAATTAAGCTTAATAAACACTAGGATTTCAACAACCTAACACCCTAACATACAGATTCATCAATTAAAGATCAACAGAGAGGAAAATCGGATGGATCATAGAAAAATCGGCCGATCTGACTGAAGAACATCCCGATTTTTCTTCCTGGTTTGGATTTCGTGCATACAAATCATCCTAAACTAACATATAAGTCCATCCTATCATCACCCAAGCCATAACCATCAATCCATCACTCCAGAATCACAATAAACTAGCCAATAATATGCATATCAAGATCCAAAATCATCACACAAGCATACATGGTTTTCATAGATGGATGATGAAAGATAAGCAAGTAAAAACAATAAATCTCTACTAAATCTAAGTTTTAGCAAGACTTACAACCCTTCAAATGAAGTTCCAAAACGTTCCTAACAATCCTTGCAATAGTTCTTCAATCAAAGACTCCAAAAATCACTCAAAATCACTCAAAACCTCCCTATCACTCTATGTTTGGTGTTCTTCTTCTTCCTTCAATTTGAGAGAGTTTTTCTTCTTCTCCAAGTCTATCCCCCAAAATGGAATGAGCTGTGAATGAGAGAATGTGGGAGAGGAGAGATGCTCAGCAACAGCTTGCAGGCCCACTTCTATTCTCCACCAAGAGCAAGGCCGGACTAAGAGATCGTGGGACACGTGGCTAAAGCTGTTGAAGGCCAAAAAATCGACCCAGTCAGGAAAATCAGCCGATTTTCCTGAGTGATGGTCCGATTTTCTTTAACAGAAACATGTTATGATCGTCTAGCCATGAGTTGCTCCATTGCTTGCACCAATAGTGGTCTTTGTGTCCTTTGTTGCTCCAATTATGCTCCTTCAAAGCTTTGGATGTGTACCACCATGAGGCTTGACCCTCGAATGCATCGGTTAATGTCCAAAAGACCCCCGAAATACCTACAACACCGACAAAAGCTCGTGTAGACGTCTTTTCTAGAATTATGCATGAAATGAGTGTAAACGTCGTGAACTAATGTCAAACCGTGCATGAATAATGGGAAAAACTATCTAAATGTATGCCTATACTAACGTCATAAATCACGTTATCAAACATCAAACAAACCCCGGGCTAGAGTAGGTGAGTCAATGGGTGTCCTTTCTCAGATGGTGAAGGATGAGTTGTTAACAGCGAGTTCACCGGTTTGGTGCTTTGTAGTCTCCTTTTTGATGTCTGAAGCTACTTGTCTAATGTTTATGTTGATTCCTGGAAACAAAGAAAGAGTTCACTGGCTTTAGTGAGAGTACAAGAAAGAGGTTGATAAGGGTATCTTGCCTCCTCTATAATTGTAGCGAACCTTGTTTGCTTGCTTGTGAACTTTGTTTCTAGTTGCTTTGTCTGACTTTGTTTGAATTTAACCTTGTTTGTTTGTGTTGGTGTGTAAAAACTTTATGACTCCATTACATGCCATTAATTGAATTTTCAGTGTTTATGTACTCTATGTCTGCCTATGTAGTTGTATCTTCAGTTATACCGCTTTTGTTCTGAGAAAATTTCATCGTAAGGAAGACAACAACGTTTGCAACGTATTTGATAATCTAGTGATTTACAAATCGGGAATAATTTGATAGCAAGACATTATTTTACACATGTTCGCAAGGTTCGTGTGTATGATATACCGTTCAATGGTTCTCGGTAGATGATTGAAATACTAACCTCTAGTACGGAGACAAGAAATTTCAATGCGTTCCGAATTGAGAAGAAAATATTCCACGATCTATACAACCTTTGGTCAACAAGTATGAGTTGCGTGGTTCAAAAAATATGTGTCCAGTGGAAAAGGTTGACATATTTGTGCACATCATGACTCTGCCTTAACTATAGAACTATTTTCGAGAGGTTTCATCGTTTTACCTCTACTATATTGAGCGTTGTACATGTGGTACTAGATGTAATTGTCGGTCGTCATAGAGGGTTTGTCGGTATGGAAAGAGATATTATAAAACCTAGAGACCCTTCATTTTCAAAAGTGTCAAATCACATCACAAATGACTCGCAATATTCTCAATACTTTAAGGGTGCAATTGGGTTTATAGACGGTACACATATCAACACATGCATATCAGAGGTTGACCAAATTCCATACAGAGGTCGGAAAGGGATGTGCACGTTTAAAATAATGGTGTTTTGTGACTTGACATGTGTTTCACATTTGTCTTCGCTGGTTGGGAGGACTCTGATCACGATGCAAAGGTCTTTGAACAAGCGATCACTACTCCGGCTATGGCTTTTTCACACCCTCCTCCAGGTACAATATCATCAAGTCAATTCACCATCTTGTTTGCTAAAGCCAAATATGTCGATCTAATTTTAGTACGTTCTTAATAGGCCGGTATAATTTAGTGGACAAGGGTTACCCAGACAAGGAATGGTATATGGTTCATTATCCAAAGACATGGTATCACCTGTCATAGTTTGAGAATGTATCACCGGTAATGCAAAGAAGGTTTTTAACAAAAGACATTCATCACTATGTAGTTGCCTTGAGAGGTCCTTTGGCGTTTTCAAGGCATGTTGGAAGATACTAAAAGTTATGCCAAGTTACATTGTGGAAACATAAGTTGACATTATTTTGACGTGTTTTGCATTACATAACTTTATAAAAAGTTTCGTAGTACAACATGGGGTACATAGGATGACATGTTCACTACGGTGCATGGTGAAGATGACTCGGATGAATATGACTCGGATGAAGATGACTTGGATGAACAAGATGACAGTGATTCTGATGGATATGAAAGTGACAAAAACTATCCAATTAATAGTGGGGAGACTAGAAGTATACGAGATGATATTGCCGCTATGTTATGGTTTGTATATAAGGTTCTACATTCAGCATGTAAACCTGCTTTTTGTGTGGCCATTTTGCTAAACTGCGTAGCTATATGAACATGAATTCAAAACTTCAAAAACATAAGGGTTTTACATTTTCAGCTTCGGTTTAAATGAATTCAGATTCTACGTTTAGTGTCCATATGACATATGATCATGATTAATTTTGGATATGTGTTTCTTCCAAATGTGTAGCAAATGGTGTGTAATTTTTTAGTCATTCCAACGATTAGATATCGAGTTATGATTTTTACAATATCAACTCTGAAAATATAGTTTTTTGAATTTTTTTTACTTGCTGAATTTTCAGTTTCCTAATATCCAGCTGGTACATTTTGTGTTCAAATGATATCGGATCGTGATGAATTTTTTATATGTGTTTCTTCCAAATGTGTAGAAATTTGTGTGTAACTTTTCAGCCATAACAAGGGTTAAGTATCGAGTTATAATTTTTACTATATTAACTCTGAAAATATAGTTTGCTGAATTTTTTTACTTGTTGAATTTTCAGTTTCCTAATGTTCAGTTGGTACGTTTTGTGTTCAAATGATATCGGATCGTGATGAATTTTGATGCGTTTCTTCCAAATGTGTAGTAGTTGGTGTGTAAATTTTGAGTCATTCCAACGGTTAAATATCAAGTTATAATTTTTACAATATCAACTCTGAAAATATAGTTTGCTGAATTTTTTACTTGCTGAGTTTAAAGTTTCCTAATGTTCAGCTGATACGTTTTGTGTTCAAATGATATATGGTCGTGATGAATTTTTGATATATGTTTCTTCCAAATGTATAGCAATTGGTGTGTAATTTTTGAGTCATTCTAACAGTTAAATATCAAGTTATGATTTGTACAATATCACATATGAAAATATAGTTTGCTGATTTTTTTTACTTGATAAATTTTCAGTTTTCTAATGTTCAGCTAGTACGTTTTGTATTCAAATGATATCTGATCGTGATGGAATTTTGATATGTGTTTCTTCCAAATGTGTAGCAATTAGTTTGTAAATTTTGAGTCATTCCAACAGTTCGATATCGAGTTATGATTTGTACAATATCACCTATGAAAATATAGTTTGCTGAATTTTTTTACTTGCTGAGTTTTTTTTTGTTTTGTAATGTTTCATGTTGAATTTTTCTATTTTCCAAATCTGTAGCAGTTGCTGAATTTTACTGTTTTGCAATTGGTGTGTACATTTACTATTTTTCAAATATGTAACAATTGCTAAATTTTCAGTTTTGTAACAGTTTTGAAAGAATGAATAAGGAACAACATAATAGTCGAAATCGAAATACATATTACTTAGCGTCAACACAATTCGAAAACAATTCAGTGGTCATTGTTTGGTAACCAGAACATGAGAAAACCTTAACTTTTACAAACAAACGCAAATACAACCACAATAGATATGAAAGCGAATGTAAAGATCACCGCCCACAACTTCTTTATTAAAGACCTTGCATCCAAGTAGTGCTTGTTGCGCCTTGCAAATAAATTTGTTATCTCGTACTTCTCGCAGTGATTGTTCATTTCATTTTCCACGTTCTTCAAAACCTTTTCATTCAAGGCTTCAAATTATGCTCGAAGTACTTCATTAGGAGCTTTGACGATATCAAAATGTGTCTTGTTGCGTTTGTTGATCGCTACAAACCTTTGTGCGTAACAACATTCTTCAAATAGACGTTGAGGATCATAAACATCCTTAGGGCAAGCATATGTTTCCTCCACATGTTGTAATGGTTTCGGAAGCTACAACACTATACAAATACCTGTTAGAAGCAATTTTTATATCATAATAATTTACAAGTGTTTAAGGGGAATGAGGTCTGTTACCAACGGGACTGCACGTAATAAGTAAGTCCCGGGATCCTCAACCAAAACTTGTGGCTCCTCAATTTTATTAACACTACACTTGTTAGGAATTAACATAGATTGGTCACTATGAACTTCTTGCAAGAAATCAGGTTAGTTTGATACTACTGAAATTCCAACTGAAGAGACTCAAACTTCTCCTACTCCAGAAATCAGGTTAGAAGGTTGTGAAAGAGAAATGGTATGTTTGAATCGTGAATTGTCTGATTTTTAGTTTGATACTAAGAGACGAATGGATGTAAATTTTGAGCTGCTATCTACCGTAAATGCTATAGTCAATGAAATGCATTTGATGAATGCTCTTACACTGACTACAACGGGAAGTATTCTGCCCGTGCCTGAAGATGTAGCTCAACATACTCAAGAGAAAGTTGAGAATGTGCTGATGAATTGCAAAAAGCGTGTACATAAATCAATTCTGTATCCAACTCATGTTGAGCCAATTTTTATGCCAATAGTCGAGTATAAAGTAGTTAAGCAAAGAAGAGCTGAAGAAAAGAAACGACGTTTAGCAGCTGAAATGGATGATTGGAGCTATAAGAAGTCTTCATCCAAAGGAAAAGGAAGTTCTGTGAGGAGAATTGAGCTTGTTATTTGAGAAACTCTTTTTGTGGTTTTTGTGGAAATACTCTTGGGTTTGGAATTGTTTTAAAAACTCTCGTGCTTTAACTATTTTTCTTCCTTGTTGAAAGACAAAGGGGGAGAAATGAATGTGATCCGACATTCGATATTCTGCATTCTGCATTTTAGGTTTTGATATTCATATATATACATTGCTAAACTAACAAAATACAGGTATGAAAAACATTTGTGTTGTCTTCCATCAAGGGGGAGATTGAAAACTCTACCTTGATTATAAAGGTTTTACAGGTGATGCTGATGGAAGACTAAACACAAATGAAGTAGTTTGATACACTAACCAATGAATTATTATATTTCGAGATGCTTGGTTGGTTTGATTTTAGTGCAGGTTTTGTCAAAGAATTCAAAGGCCTTGAAATGGATTTCAAGGGCACAAAGTAGACAAGGATGCACAACGAAACGATCTCAAAAGCCTTGAAGTAGATTCCAAAGAAACAAGGAAGACAAGGCTGGACAACGAAAAGATTTCAAATCACAAAGAAGATCTTTCACGAGAGATTTGCTCAAAACAAGAAGATTTGAGATGATATGAAGATTTGAGAAGATATGATCAGGAGAAGATCTCAAACGAGCAACAAAGAAGATCTTACAATGATCCTTAACCGAAAAGCATGAAGATTCTCTCATCTGGATTTGAAGATTATTACAACAATCAACGAGAAGATTAAGGAGCCAAGAGATCAACGTGTTCTCAGGAGATGAAGATCTACAACGTCTATCTCATCTCAACCAGGAAGCGATCTTCATGGAGAAGAAGAATTATCTTCGAACGGTCATCTCTCCAATGACTAGAAGACCTATCCATAGAAGATTATAAATGAAGATGGCAATTGAAGAATAGATACACAAGCCTGCACAGAAAGATCTATAGTCTTCAAGCGATCCAAAGTTATCTTCATTTCGAAACATAGTTTTTCTTTTTCTCCTTCTAAAAAGATTTATCTCCTAGAGAGAGATAAAACTCAAGAGCTCCACTGGCATATCTAAAGAGTGTTATACTTGAGTGTGTGTTACTCAGCGAAGTAACTAGGATATTATAGCAAAGTGAAGAGTTGGAGCTATATCGTAGCATTGACAATAGTGAGAGAAGAAGGGGATTTCTTCTAGTTTGTATCTAGGACTCTTTGAAGCTGATAATAGATAGTTAGATCCTAAGGCTATACCCTGGGACGGAGAGTAGGCTATTTAGAGCCGAACTTCATAAACATATCATTGTGTCGATCTTTTACATTCCGCACCATATCTTGTTTATTGTGACTAACTTTGTTTTGCAGGAGTTCAAAGTCAAGGTCCTTGAAAGTTGTTTCAAAGCCCTTGGAATCAAAGTTTCACAACGAACTGAGATCGACATCAAGGCCCTTGAAATTGATTTCAAGGCCTTGAGATTGGTTTTGCGAAAAGTTCTCATACTCTATTCAACCCCCCTTTTAGAGTATCTTTTAACCTTTTATTTCACCTACCGGTTCTTCAACCCGCTTTTCTAATAGTGGATGTTCCCTGCTATGCTATAACATAGATTGATTAAGGATGGGTGAACCACCAATCTACTAATAATAGCAGTCTACGATTTGTCAAAACCAAGTTTAGAAGGGCATATTGTTGAGTCAATTAAACTTGGGTTGGTTTGATAAAATGAAGAAAATTCATAAAGTCGGGTTTGCAAAAGACAAAAACAAGCTTTGGCCTAAACCGGCTTTATGGGAGTTCACTTATGCTACATGGATTATGTTGTCGTGGACCCGGTGGATCATAAACCAATTTGTGACAACCCAAACTCACCGGCTAATCACGTGGTTTAACTAATGCCGAATTGTCTCACTTGAGAGCTCATAACCCATGGTACATAAGCTCGCTTTGTTTATGTGCCGCTCTCTCGTCTTCTTCTTCCTCTTTCTCATCCAAAAAACCCGAGATATAAAACAAAGAGAAAAGAGAGAAAAAGATAATGACCGGAAGTGATTTGTCGGAATACATTCGTTGTTCTTGATAGCACTCAAGTTTTGCTTCACAAGGGGTCGAAATTAATATACCATTCCATGAATATAGTAATATAAAGGAAAATGTAGATTTATTAAATTCAAACTGATACACCAAAGTTAAGTAACTTGGCCAGATTTGTTAGGAAAACAAATTAAAAGCCAATGGCAACACTTGATCTTAAGTTGTTGCACATCTACTGGATGTCGTTGTAGAAATGTTTCTTGAAGTCGTCGATATGCTCAACATTCAAAGAGATTGAAACAACGACATTGCCCTCTTCTCTTGCAGGATAAACAAAGGCAAGGCCATCGCAATTGTGAGTGCAAGAGCTGACATGAACCTCACTTCCCCATCCGAAATCAAGGCCGTATAGAGGCATCGACAGCCAGCTTATCACCCCGGGGTTCGGGTTCACGTACGGACCATCCGTGCTTCTTAGGGCTCGCAGCTCTTGGCAGATGGAGAAGTCATCTATCCTTTTGAAGAAGTCGATTTCCGACCAAATGTAATCCTCGTCCACTCTTTCGATTGTTTGCCTTATCCTTTGGCAAGTGGAACTCGGAGGCAATGAAACTAGTTCCCCTGCCTTCATTTTTGCAGCCACAACGAAGGCCGTGTTGCCAAAGTACTTCTTTGGGAACGACGGTAGACGATACCGAGCGTCTATTGCGATCCCTAGAGCTCTCATTTCATCGTCTTCATGCCCTCTTGCCTTACAAGTAGACCTGCACTTGTACATGGAATTGCAATTTAGTAGAGTTTGATAAAATGAACAAAAGTAGTCAAATAATGACATGATTAGTGTTAATGTGTGGAAATATCCACGTCGATATTATAATACGACGTGAATTTAACAAATAAGTACTGAGATTACTCCTCCTATTGTCAATTGGTTTTATTAGATGACATAAGAGACAATATCACGTTGGCTACCTCCAAATGTGGGCAGCTAGGACTTCGTAGCGACTATAGGCACGACGACCAGTATCCGCGATGTCGACATTGGCAACGCTCTTGAGCTTCTCTACTTGGGCCTTAGTCAAGGGCAGTATAACCCTGTCTGCCTCCTTTGCCTCTGAACTCTCACGCTTTCTCTTTGGTGACGGATCTACTTGTTTAGGCTCGCTTGCTGGGGCTGCTTCTCCGGCTTTCAGGATGGTACGGTCATGTACAGGATACGTCTCAATGCTCTCTCCTCGCGCAATCCTGAAATTAAACACAAAGCCGAGGCTGACACCAACTCCCTACATCCGTTTGAAATCACTAACAATCCTTTCCGAAAACAATAAAAAATCATAACCATTATCCGTCAGTAATGTTGAGATGTGTGGAATTGTCACACATCGACAATATGATAGCACGTGAACCTAATATATCTATATAAGCCTTAGGAGTACTCATGAACCTGAAAACATTTATTTAGGTTCACTTGACGTGTATCCCATCACGTCTTAGACCGTCGGATATAAAAGATAAAATAACAACCAAAACGTATACTTGAGCTATGGGTAGCCGAGTTGGAAAGGGTTCTCAATGAGTTACCTGGCCCAGTCGGTGATGAAGTAAAAGGCACTACACCCATCAGCGACGGCGTGGGACATCATGAAGCCGATGCTGACACCACCGCCGGCAAAGTGCGTGACCTGCACGTGAAACAGCGCTACCTCCTCCAACGCCTTCTTCTCCACGTCCACCACCGGCAGCAGGTGCTGGAACTGGCTAGTGTCCGACACCAACTCCCCCAGCTCCGTCGTCGAAGGCATCCCTCCAGCCTCGGACACCAACTCCGCCTCAATCAGGTCAACGCCCCCGGCGTCGCAGCTCAGCTGCATGCGCCCGTTAGCCATCACCCGCAACCGCCCCGCCAGCGGATAGTAGTGCACCAACGCCCGGCCTAGCGATTCCCGTAACCTGCTTATCATTTCTCCGTCACTCTCCTCATTGATATTGTTTCTCTTGTAGAAGTAGATGACCGGCACCCAAGTCGCCCCCGCCACGTGGTCGAACTCCGATAGGGCTACCACTCCTGTCGGAGTCTCCTCCGCCGGCTTCACCACGTACCTTCCCCTAATTTTCACTTCTGCCATCTAAACTTGATACTTAATTCACAAATTAGCTAAACGGAAATTTAGATAAGTGAATCAAGTGATCGATCGACCTGCACTTTATAGTACTCAATGTATGAGTGGACGTATACTTTCCAACAAAACTAATCATGCATATTTTTATATTCGTCTTACCGAACCACTTTTTATCTTCTTTTGTTAAATTCGACAGCAACCTACCAATACAGTTCATTTATTTTCAATTTTTTTATTAACTATTATTGTTATTAGATGTTTTATAGTAAAGTTGGGGTTCTTAATTTAAGATTGAGACTCTATAAACAAACATTCTTCTTCACCAACTCCAACGTAAAGGTGTTTCATCCATTCATATAAAACTAATCTATTTTTATATTATGAAATAAAGGAAGATGAATAATATTGAGGAATGGTTGTTAGAAAATGAGTCGGTAACATTTTTTACATTTTTTTTAAAGGTTGTGTTGATAAGAAAGGATGTACATAAGGGTCCTCTTGGAACTTTACAAGAGCTAAAGAGGAAAAGAAAAGAAAACAATTACATAAGTTTAATGCCGAGTTACTTAGCCTAAAAAGAGATTTTGGAGATCTATCCTTCCAATAGTAAGAGGAGTAGTTCTTTATGGCTTGAATGACGTTGTGAGCGTAGGAGGTCACATGAGTGAATTGATGATTATAGATGAGCTCATTTCTGGCTTTCTAGATGAAGTATATGAAGCATGTGATGGTAGCAATTCGGATGTGAGAGATAAAATCGTGTTTGTGAGGTTTGACGTTGCTAAGCCACGTCCATATGCAATTGTTGTAGGGGTACGGGGTGGGCACATGGAGCCATCTATAGATTAGATCGAGTGTGAGGGAAGAGTAGCTGCAATAATGGTGGAAGAGATGGTCCTCATATTGAGTTGGATAACATAGAATATACTATCTCTTGATGTAATAGTTTCGTTAGGAAGGTACGTATGAAATTATTTATTGAAAAGTATTAGAGTATGAGTCTAATATAGTGAGTCTATTATATTGGATTGTATGTTGAACTTATTCATTATTTATTAGCTTTTTTTATTTGCTAGTTATTATAAATATATTATTTAATCGATTTATTAAACAAGTTTTTAATTTATAAATCTCTAAAATAAAAGTAAGGATGATTTGATAAAAGTAATGTATTGTATTCTGGTGAGGTTTTGATTGAATGATTAAAGGGCCCCGGAGGTTGGCTTTGGTGATACTCCATTATCAATTAGTTTGGTGAAATTCCAGTGAGTAACCACTTGACATACTAAATAATGTCTAATCCCAATAAACTATTTGTTAATATCCATTTGACATAGTAAGTGAGTGCGATCCACACAGATTAGTTGGCTCCTTCCCCCCAACAAAAACGTGCTTCCTTCATTATACAGATAAAGCAATTGGCTCTTGTTTTTAAGGAGCGGTCAAAATCGGCGACCTTAATGTGAATTGAAAATCTGCCTTGTTTTCATGAAAGATATTGAGGTGTAGTCGTAGGATACACAAGATATCGTGGCTACCTTTAAGGGCAAGTTGGAGACTAAGAGCAAGGGTAATGTTAAGGACTTAGAGGGAGAATTCGCGGGTAAAGACGAAGGTATTCTCGCGGGTATGTTTAGGAAGGAGCACAAAAGCCGTGTTTTCTCTCGCTTCATCTCTTATGTGGCTCCATATATAAACATTTGAGAATTGAGAATCGTGAGAATGTTTGCACCAAGGTAGGTGTGAATTTGTCATATCTTACTCTCTTGACCCGAAGGTTCTCCCATTTTATGGACCATTAGATCCAAGGATCATCCTAAAGACATCCAATATTTTTATCAAACACAAAATCAACATATTAACAGCAAGAAAACATTAAATATGTAGCATTGTTACATTAAGTGCAAGAATCCTAAAACTCAAACAAAATTAAACACAGCTATTATGAATAAGAATAAATTACAAGCAAGCAACTTCAAGTTTGGACTGCTCACCCCAATTATTGTGAGCTTTAGACCAATCCATTCTCCATCCTTTTTTTCAACAACTTGGGAAAGGGTAGGTTTAGCATCACTGTCATTAGATGCCTCCTAAAAACAACATAGGATACATATAAAAATGTTTAGCATGCACACTAAAATAATATATATACATTAATATAAAATACACTCACCATTGTTTTTCTCAATTTGTTGACTTTGCATTGTGAACAACCTACCCTTGAGTACTAGGAGCATCATCACTACAAGCTTCGTGAACCTTGAAATAAAGATTGTGAACCTTGCGCAATTGAAGAGAGTTCCTTCTAGATTTGATACAGGCTGGTGCGATTTGAGCGACCGAATCGAATTCCTAATTCGGACCAGATCTGAGTGGCAGTGTTGCAGAAAAGGACAGATTCACCTATATCCTTTTCCATGGAATGGAGAAGCCAAGATATGACCGTGCTGTTGCAATGACCCATTTCGAAATCAATTTGTGATCAGAATCAGGGCGTGAGATCATCTGGTGGATCGTGAATGGTAGCCATGGAAGAAGAGGAGAAAGAACGAAAGATTATGGATCAACCCTCTGATACCATGTTAGTAAGAGAGAGAGATAAAGTTTGTTATATAGATAATATTTGTTGAATGAGAATCCCTTATGTATTATCATGTGTGAATATGTATTTATACATTGACATCTGTAACTGAATTAGTTACGTTTCCTTCTGTATTATCATTCCTAATATGAAGCTCCACAATGTTTCATGATATTTCGTATTAAAATTGAGGAAACCCGAATGCCTACAAAATGATAAAAAAAAAAAAAAGAAAAGAAAAGAAAAAGATTAATTACATAAATAGTGAGTAGAATACAAGGTTGAATGTTTGTTGAAAGAATGAATCATCTATTTTTCAAAGACGGTTCTCCTAGACACTACATACATGTACGGGGATTAATTGTCTCATAAGAGATCATATACTTGTGTTAATGCAAGTTGTTGTAGAATTTAAAGAAAGAAATAATGAAAAGAGAGCTGAGCGATTTATGATATTTTTTTAATCAGTGAATTAACAAAGCCGGTGAGGAATTACAAGCATTAGAGGAGTTACTACGAATAGAATTCAACAATTAAAAGAAATAGAAAATACAGTTTGATAACTGACAATAGAGGAATTGCAAGCAGCAGAGAAATTACAAAGAATTACTAATTATAAGAGTTTAAAAAAGTAGTTCTTGTAACTACTAAGCATAAGCAGTAGTAGAGGAATTACAAGAAATTACAAGTGTGAATTAACACTTAAAAAATTAGAAACTGAAACTAAATGGTTTAGATCCAGCTTGGGCTCCTTGCAGTCGTAGAGCCATTTTAATAGCATTTTCGTGTAGACTAAAACGAACCTAATATCAAGAACAAGCTCAATCAACCAAACTCAAAGCATGTAGGCATCGTCTAGGAGAAATTACAAGGGGAGAAGGAGGCACTTATGGGTCCAGAGCGCGGCAACAATCGAGATGCAACATGTGAGAGGCGAGATGCGGCATCACTCGAGAAGTCAAGTGAGAGGCGGCAACGAAGTGAGAGCGCGGAATCAGGCAAGGATTCAGGTTGGAGGCAATGATTCAGGAAAATCAGGTGAGAGCCAATTTCGGGTGAGACACGGCATCAAACAAGGGTTCCATGAACACGTAGCGTTTGGGAATAGAAAGTGGAATCAGGCGAGGGTGAAAAGAATAGAGGGCGGCGTTAGAGTTTAGGCAACTAGGGAACTAGTTTATAATCTGCACCTACGTTTATCTATTGGATTTTTGAGAAAAATGTTACGAGCTTGTATATGTATGAACTAATGATATATTTACGAAACATTTATAACTTTTTAAAAACTAAATTTACAAGTAATTATTTTTACGTAATTATTTATTTATAACAATATCAAAATTTTAATGTTGATAATTATATACATAATTAGTTTGTTTCTTTCTTAATAAAAATAGTTTATAGTTAATTCGACAGTCAAAATAGTTAAAATTTATCATATGTTCAGTTTTTAAAAATTTATATGTTATTTTTAAAATCTATTCAATAATTTCTAAATAATTTTTGTAATGATAAATAATTAAGTTTTAAAAATTATATTGAGGTATAAATATAATACTCTAATAATAATATTTTTAATATATTTTTAATTATGTCTTTTCATTTTATAAAATTTTTAATTCAATCATCACATGATGTTAGCCATATTAGTTAATAAAAATGACAAAGTTTGGATGGAATTATTTTTCTTAGTCTTAAGTAGAATTTCTAATTAAGTTGTTAGCTAATAAATTGGTCTAATTCTAATTAAATTGTTAGTTAGTAGATTTGGTAATAAACAAAATCATATTGTTATAACCGTAAGATACTGAATATAATGAGATGGATTTCTTTTTTTTGGCTTGGCATGATATGAAAATTGTTTTAATTTTGAATTAAAATTGTAATTAAAATATGGCAAATTTATAATTAAAATATGACAAATCCGTAATTATTTGCTAAAAAAATCCTATTTGGCATGACTAATGTGTTGACATGTGGACTAAATGGGTTGTGTTTTAGTAGTATACTAGTTCATATCCCGCACCTTGTGCGGGTATATTTAAATATTGATGTTTTTCGAATAAAAATTTCATCAACTTGTGTATGTGGGAACTATTGATATATTTATGAAAATAAATTAAATTATTTCCTTTCGGCATGAAGATACTCTTTTGTGGCCGATTTCCTTTCGACAACTTGTGACCGGTGAATTGGATCGGATGGTTTCCTTTCTTAGTTTTGCCATTGACGATGATGAAAGTGAGGGTGTGAGAAATTTGACTGAATTGAGTGGATATGTGTTAGATTAAATGATTTACGAAATGATATTGATGGATCTTCAGAGGCGGATATCGGAAGATCTGTGTTTAAGTAGGGAAATGAGAAGAAATGCGGAAGGGGAGAAACTTTCATAGATAAGGAATACTGAAACCAAAGTTGTTCAAATAACCCTTATTGAAAATAAATTACGGAATGAATATACAATAGCAAAATGAATGCGACGATTGATAACGTAAGGGATAGCCTGAAAAATTCAAACGAAGCAACTTTGAAAAATCCGATCTTCAAATTATCACAACCCTGAAAAAGATGAAGAAATATGATTAATATTGGAAGACAAAAATTGTCAGAAAAAGGATAGGGTATTATCTAGATATATAGAGTGAGAGATAAAACGTGGAGGAGAAGTAAAATGTACAAGAGAAGTTTAAGTTTTTATGATCAGTCAACTTAAATTGTGGAATCAATAGATATTATTAGATTTTGGAGAAAATTGTCAAAACAATACCTCATCTTTTGGGCTGACTAAACTTTAGTACCCGTCGTTTAAACTATCAGAACGGTACCTCAACTATTGAGCCCGACCAAAGATTAATGCCTAAGTTACTGTTTATCCGTTAACTTCACAGATCTACGTTAAATTTCAGGGGCAAAATTGTCCACCTCCACAAACCCTAGTCCCCAATTTCCTAAGCCATAAATTTCTACCAAAAATTATCTCTCCTTTCTCCCATTTGAACTCCTTGAACACGATCGAAGTCTTGAAGTGATTCACTCGAAGACTATCTCTGCCCTTACACTTCACAATTCAGATCCATCTCTCTGCTCTCTCATTGAAGTTAGAGAGGAACTGCTCGCCATGACCATGGCGACCAGAGCTTTTATTCTTTACATCTTCTTCTTCACTTTCTTTTCCTCTGTATTTTCTCTTTGAAGATCAATTCAAAGTCTTGTATCTGCATTAATTTGTTGCTTTGTGATGATGGTAGGCTTGTCCTTCGGAAGGGAAGAGGCGAAGAGCGTATATATGCTCTCCCTATTTACCTGAAGCTGAAGCACCGTGTCAGATCTGTGGAGAAGGCATTACTGATGTCAAAGACATCAGTAAACAAAATTGGGACTTAGGAGCAAAATTACAGGAATGAAACCAATTTTTTGTTACTATATGTGGCATTTAATAGAACAAATTTCATTTTACTACAAAATGAAATTGCACTTCATACGTACAATAAATGAGGCATATAGAATCAACACTAGACTGTCCAGACATAATCTCATTCATCTAAACTGCTCCAATTCAATGTTAACAAATCGCTATCCATCAAAACTTTGACATCAAAATTTCAAAAAGTAAAACCATGTAGTACATTAACACAGGTTGCTAGCAAATGCTGCCACATATGATTCAACTCAACAAAATTAAAATGTTAAATTTCAACATGTTTCCAGTACATCATGTAAGTAATTTGCAATCCAAGGTCCATAGTGCTAACCTTGTCAAATCAGTTCAACCAAAAAGCATATATATACTAGATGATATCACGATAATCAATAGAGGCTTCACCACAAGTTGATTACTGCACAAACGCAGATCAATCTTCCCTTTATCCTTCAAAAAAGTATGCACTCTACAGGCATACGGCTACACCAGCTCAACACCTCTTCCTACTAATGAACTCATCTGCAACGTTCTTATGTTTCCAGATGCAAGAAAGTGAACTGAAGGTAGAGAAGGATCTATAACATGTTCAATCTTGTGGAAACAGAATTGGGACTTAGGAGAAAAATTATAGGAGTGAAACCAAATTTATGTTACTATCTATGGCATTTAATCGAGCAAATAACATATAAAATGAAGAAATTCTCTCCAAAATGTTACGAATTGGTGTTTGATTGTTGAATTTGAGTGAAATTCCATGGAATCAATTGAACACCATTGTTTGTAAACAGAATTGAGACTCAGGAGAAAGTATGAGCTACGAGCAGTATGATGGGGAAAACAATGATGAAGATGAGTAAAATTCCCAAGAAGAAGCACTTTTTACTGCTCTTTCGATAGGTCTTTGCAGCGTATTCAAAACTTGGTGGTCAATGTTATCCTTCTGCTCGCCCTGCGCCACCACCATAACCGACAAACAATTGATAGAAATTTAGGGTTAGAAAATTGGGGATTAGGGTTTGTGGAGGTGGACAATTTTACCCCTGAAATTTAACGTAGATCTGTGAAGTTAACTGGTAAACAGTAACTTAGGTATTAATCTTTGGTCGGGCTCAATAGTTGAGGTACCGTTCTGATAGTTTAAACGACGGGGTACTAAAGTTTAGTCAGCCCAAAAGATGAGGTACTGTTTCGACAATTTTCTCTTAGATTTTGATATTTTTTTTGGTAGATCGTACAAGAGAAGATAGAGTGATATACTTAACTTATATTGGATTAATTTTTTAAAAGATTAGTTAAAAAAAGATTTTTTTTAGATTTTGTTTTCATAAAACGTACAAGAGAAGTCTAGAACGTTATATACTTGTAATAACCAAATATTTATTTTCGATTATCCCGAGTCAAACCGAGATTTGGAACCTTGACCTCTTTAAGATACATAACTTTATGCCTATCATTAATTTTATTATTTTATGTAAATTTTATAACCACATAAAATGAGGAAATATACACCAAACTCTAGTTATATGTATATATTTTTATATCTAGGTCTTTTGACGAGGCCAAGACGAGTTTAGACGAGGTCGTGACGAAACCAAGACAAAGTCGTGACAACTTTTGACAAAGTCATGACATGAGTTTGACAAGCCCAATTTCAGCCATGAACCTTACCATCCGGGCCCGTTCTCGAGTAAGCCGCTGGACCGTTACGTCTTCTATCCCATCTCCTATTCTGCGTCTCCTTGCCCTAAGCGATGTTTCTCTCTTCACGTCCCTCCTCAGCGCACAACAGCCACGCCGCACAGCAGCCACGCCGCATAACAGCCGCTCCACTTCACTATCGCCTCCACGCCGTGAGCCGCAGGTGTCGTCAACCGAACAACAATGCCTCCTCTACTCTCTTCTACCCGCAGACGGACTCCACGCCGAGCGCTTGCCTCCGGATCCAAGCCCTGTGTCACGCTCTTCTGCCTTCAGCGACAGTTACCGCAACCCTCACTCGAACTCACCTTCGTCTCCTCCTCTATCGTCGCACAACACGAGCCAGAAGGAACCAGTCGTTCCCTCCTGCACAAGTGCGCTGCCGCTGCTCCTCCTGTCGACCCCAACCAGGCGCCCGGACTGGCCACTGCTCCGTTTGTCGACTCAAAACGTAGCACCAGCGGGCTGCCTCTCTTCCGTCGATCCAGCAGACCACTGATACGGAGGAGCCCAAATTTGATCCGCAACAACATCCTTGGTGTTATCCTTCTCGTCCCTTCGAGTCATGGAATCGAGTAAGATCCAATCCGTCCTTCCTTGGTCCTTCTTTTCGAGCAATCCTTAACATATATATATATATATATATATATATATATATATATATATATATATATATATATATATATATATATATATATATATATATATATATATATATATATGCTGATAAGAGCACCTTTTGTGACATCAATCCGTCCCTAACAGCCTCGGAAGATAGCTTGAAGAGCTGAGGTGTTTTCTGAATTTTCGGAAGTGACAAACAATCAACTTTGGGTATAGATTTGGGTAAGTTAAACTGCTCCTTTTTGGTTGATTTTTGGATATGTCATATATGGTATTTCATGGTAAATCATACTAAAATTTTAGAGGAATCCATGTTACAGTTTGAGAGTTATGGTATTTCAAAGTTGACCCCTCATACAGTTTTTATAAATGTGCTGAGTGCTGAGAAAAACAGCATGTGATGCTGTTTTGTAAAATATTTTGGATTAGGCTTTTGATCTCCGTTTGACTTGAACTTTGGATAGGATATAGTTGGCAAAGTGTTGTAGAATATATTAAAATTTGGGAGGAATCCAGCAAGTTGTTTAGGAGTTATGATTTTTCGAAGTTGAGACCTTAAATAGTTTTCTGGATGTTGCTGAAATTGCTAAGGGCTGGAAAATCTGGTGTTGTGCAGTCATGTTTGAGCTTAAGTTTGGATACCTTAGAAACATAATTCACCGTTCAGTTTTTAGTATAACATAGAGGAACATGCATAGTGTAATGTATTAGAAGTTGAGACCGATCCAACGGTCGGATCTGGATCTGTAAAAGCTCAAAGTAGGCTGATTGTGCTGTTTGTGAA
The DNA here is from genome assembly GCA_033239045.1 of Fagopyrum esculentum. Classification (NCBI taxonomy): domain Eukaryota; kingdom Viridiplantae; phylum Streptophyta; class Magnoliopsida; order Caryophyllales; family Polygonaceae; genus Fagopyrum; species Fagopyrum esculentum. The sequence goes on from BSUD01000005.1 coordinate 119,995,471, forward strand.
AGAGCCCAGAAATTGGCTAAGTATAGAATTCCTGGATGTTTTAACCAACTTTAAGAATTTATGTAGGAGTTGTGACTGGGTAATTTTGAGAGATCTTTGCTCCTATGAGTAGCATACATATCATAGATGACCTAGAGATTTATTTCGGAATTTTTATATTTTTATTCGAGCCTCGTATCTTAAGTCAAAGTCAGACCTTATACACTTTTTTATGAAAATCAAGAATTGTGTTTAACTCTTATAAAGCTTTAGCGAACTATCTCTTGAGAAATTAATTGTGGAAATGGGTTCCAAAGGAGAGTTTGAAACTAAGTTATAGAATATTCTAGAGTTTTGGGACCAGGGATAAATTGGTCATTTACCCGTGTAAGGGTATTTTGGTAATTTCTTTATGATCGATTATATATCTTAGAAGTTGGAGACTTCTAAGAAAGTGGGATACATTATTGATCCACTTGTCTTGTATAAAAGGCGATTGAGTTTCTACGGTTACAAGTCGAGTCGAGATAACGGGATTTGAGATTTGATTCAGGTAAGTCCTTGCGACTTACTTAGCTAGTTTCTAGATGTTGGTTGAGTGATAATAGTGGTGTGTATGATGTGTGTTTATAATAATAACTTGATAGGACGACTGTTATTATTATTATATTTTAAGGTCCAAGTGTATGTATAACGGGCCGTGACATCACTGCCCAACTCTGCCAGGAGATTGAGAGGTTCTCTATACCCAGACCATACAGGTACAAGGTGAGATGCATCAGATCCATTCCTGATGGTTACACGGGGGCGGAGGCGAGGTTTGGAAATCCCTCGTATCACAAAATAAGTATCATTAATAAGAGTGAATGACCTAAGTAAAGATAATAAATGGATTGTTTGAAAGCATGACGAGTGTTTACTTTTGCTACATGTGTTTGTGCTATTATTATTCTTCTGATGTTTAGATAACTAGCTAATGGTTGTTCTGTTGTGTTTTTAGATTTACCGCAGGTTAGAGTAGCAGCTGAGTGATCCGGAAGTAGTGGTCAGCCGGATCTCCGTCCTCCTTAGAGTGAGGTTGGGTGTTTGTTTGTCGTTTCTTTCTTCGTATTATGACAGTTAGACTTTTAAGTTGTTTAAGTATTGTGGGTTGTTAGATGTTGTTGCATTCATCTCTTTAAAATACTATTTTATGAATTTCAGTTTTTCTTATCTGTGTCTTGTTGCAAGATCCTAGTAAAATTGTTGTCAAACTAAGATCGGGACCCATTGTGAGGTCCTAACCAGTAATGTCCCGAGTTCTGAGAATTCGGGGTGTTACAATACTTAACTTATTTTGGATTAATTTTTAAAAAAATTAGTTAAACAAAGATTTTTTTTAGATTTTGTTTTGATAAAACGTACCGGAGAAGTCTAGAACGTGATATACTTAACTTATTTTGGATTAATTTTTTAAAAGATTAGTTAAAAAAATATTTGAAATTAGGTTTTGTTTTATTAAAAAAAAATTTATTGACTTAAGTTGTGATTTAGTAAAAATTTTAATTCGAGAAAAATTGTGGGGGCGCCGCATCAGTATTAGTGTAGTGTACTTTAGTATATATATATATATATATATATATATATATATATATATATATATATATATATATATATATATATATATATATATATATATATATATATATATATATATATATATATATATATATATTTTCTACTTTTGTTCCTTACTTTCACCAAATATATTTGCTTACTAATTTTGTGGCTGGACTGTTAGAAATTTAAAACCCCGCCCAAAATTTTCTTAATTCGCGATAAGAAACACCTGGAAAAAAAATCTTTAAAAAGATACTCTTCAATTTAAAATTAATAAACTCATGAAATTACCCTCCAATTATATTTTATGGTACTAGCCTCAAATCTAGTATTATTAGCGTCTTCCTTATTATTAGACAGTAACTACCCGTGGCCGTGAATATAACCTCGAAAAATCTAGTATTGGTTATAGCCTTACTTATAATTCGTGGTTCACTCTATTCTCAAAAATATTTAAGGTAATTAGCAATGACTTTACCTTCGGATTTGATTTTCGTTGATAATTAGCTACGAGTTCAGGACCGTCCAACAAAGGGTGTCATTCGACCCAACAATACAGGACCCTTGGTTTTTTAGGGCTCATAATATTTATTTTAGTTAATTTATCAAACAAAAAGTGTTTGCCACATTGGTTAAACGTCAATATTAGGTGCAAATGGTCTAGATTTCAAATCCCCTCTCTACTTGTTCTTTTACTTATTTTTTTGATTTTCAGGGTAAATAATTATTCGATTGAGAAATATTACTTTGGAATTTAAATTGGTAAAATGAGCATTATAAAAACATAGATTATAAAATAAAAGTTGATTTCCGTCTCAAAAAACCGCGTCTAAATTGGTAAAATGAGCATTATAAAAACATAGATTATAAAATAAAAGTTGATTTCCGTCTCAAAAAACCGCGTCTTCCCGCACTGAGAGAAAACTCCCCCAAAATCTCAAAGCAACAACAATTATTCATGGCCGCCGCTAAAAAAAATACTAAAACCGAAACAAGAGCAAAGCTTGAGATCAAGAGGTTCCACCCTAAATTAAAACAACGCTTCCAAATAGAAGGTAATCGATGGAATGCGTCCTTGGATGAGGAGAATGTGACTCTTTGTTAACAGTCCAAAGGTTCTCACATGTCATATCTCCTACTCCTCCTTGTGAAAACCAATAAAAGAAGTAAAAAGAAGAAGTTCCGAACCCTCACTACTCCGGAAGGCGGTCGTGGTTTCAATCAAGGAGCAAAGCTCCGGTGGGCGATGATTTGCTTACGTGAAGGTGTTCTTGTTTCTACTAGAGCGGAGTATGTGTCTAAGAGTGAGTTTAAAGGCTTCAAAATTGTTTCCAGAGAACAAGGTTTGTGTTGTTGCTTATGCTAAAAGAACAACAATGCAAGGTTGAGGTCGTAGTTGACGGATCTAGATTAGAAGTCCGCAAAAGCTTCAAAAGACACAATCTTGGCAAGCGTTTCTCGGTAGGGGCGAGAATGGATGAATCTTGACTGGATATCTCGACAAGAGAATTATTGGTAATGCTGAGATCAATAAAACAAAACGAAAGAATGCGGTGGATGGATGACGTGAATTAGATAAGAAGATGGGGTGAATGATGGATGATAATATAGGAATAGAAGAACCAAGATATACTTGCTAGAACCTTGAGCAATTGGATCAAAACCCACACAATGAATTACCTTAACCCTTCCTTCTTCAACCTTACACAAGTCTTCAAATTGAGACAAGCACAAGGAGGGACTAGAATCGACAAGGAGCACCAATCTCTCAAGAGATTTCCACACACAAGAACAACCTAGCATAGACTCACAACGATTCAATCAAATGCTCTCTTTTTGATTGAATAGGAATGAATAAAACGAAAACTTTATAAACGAAGTAACAAGTATCTCGTGAAATATTTGGCTGAGTTAATCTAATCGACCAAGTCGATCCTAGGGAGAGATTCATAGCCAAAAAGTCTCCAAATAAAAGAATAAAAATAATTCTAAAAATATAAGATAAAAGATACATTTAGAATGTCTAGAGATTAAAAGTATTAAAATATCTAATAAAATAACTAGAAAATTCAAAGCTTCAATCCTTTCTTTCCTCTATGCCTTCACGTATGCATGACATGCATGACATCTCCTCTACATCCTTCATGGATGAAATTGTCATCAATGTGACTAAGGAAAACTTAGGCATAAAAATATATTACGAGAAAAAGTATGAGACTACAACATCAGTATTAATGTTACTTGTTTTAGAATAAAAAATCTTTACTTGAAAAGTTTGTAATTATTTCATTTATGTTCATTGTACAAAAAGAATTGTACTTTTAGTTCATATTTTATTAACTAACAATTATATTTTACAGATATGCGGTTTATCTCTTCGTAGAATTTTTATAAAGGAGATCAACGATGCATTCAACATTCAAATAGTGTCTAAAGATGCAAATAACAATACAAAAGAAGGAAAGATAGACCAACTCATAAACCAATCTCCTACCAAAAAAATTAGAAGAGCAATGTGATGGGTTATTGTAATCGTTATCCTATTACAAAAGGATAGCGTAAAGCTCTCAAACTCACTACTCAATGTTCGCTCCAAACGGTGTGTGCAAGCTTTAAATTTATAACCCTAGATGTAAGCTTAAAATAAGGATGCGAACCCGCAGTGTACGGGTCAATCGTAGTAAAAAGCAAGAAATTCCAGGGGTCGATCACAGGGACTTAGTGAAACAAAGCAGGTATAGGTTTGTCAATGCAACTACTAACCACAAAAGTGATTAAAACAATCAAAGATGATAAAAAGTCAATTAAGGAAATATGCAATTCTAGGGATTAAAGCATCTAGTTGTGGTTCCAACTCAAGATCTAAAGATAAGCGGACAAAGCTGAGATTTTTGCAAAGGGAAGGTGTTTCTAAAGTGGAATAGATCACCAGGTAAGTCTCACTACTCACAATCCCAAACCGTAACTTCTATTACCGGGTAAGTCTCAAGGAATTAAGGAAAAGAACTATAACCTCAAACTAACACTCCAACTAAGGGAATAGAATAAACCTTTACCGGGTAAGTCTCAGGCTAACTCACATAGACGGGATGAAAGCACACTCAAACCCCAATAAAGGATAAACCTTTATTACCTACACTTATGATCTTGGGTAAACAAACAAAGGAATTACCGGGTAAGTCTCATCCTAGGCTTGCATTGAACCAGGAAAGGTGTAATAAGAATAGGATTTGGCAAACTCTAACACTTAACTCTCAGTTTCGGATCAGATAAGTCACCTCGGTCAGAAGAATTCCACCCCGGCCGAGATGTTCATCGATTGAGCGAGATGCTTTAGGGTTAAGGATAAAGATTCGAGCTTTCAGGATCCTACTGTGATTAAGATTATTCTATCATTGTTTTTCCCACAACCTTCAGCCAATCACCCTAGAATCACACAAGGAAATTAGACACTCATCATCATGAAAGCAATAATCAAATATAAGGGAAGAAAGAGAATAATTGAACAAGAAAACCTTAAGAGAAAGGCTTCAATAACTGAATCAATTATCAATCAACAAGCGTTCCTTGGATCAAAATCCAATAAGACAATCAACAATGAAGGGAATCTAAGGGAATCTTACAAAACCCTTCACAAAGCTATAAAAGCTATAAACTTTCTTCCTTCAATCTTCCTTCAACCTTCAAAAAGGTTACTCCGTCTGTCGATCATCATGTTTTTCCTTGAAGACCTATATGCTTTCGGATTCATTTTGATGTATTTTTGTGTATTTTTTTCTCCTTTGTTGAGAGACCCTTCATGACGGTTACTCTGTCTGTCGATCTTTTTCTCTCTTTTGACCCACTAGATGGCACGTCGTCTAACGTTTCGAACCGTTTTCCGCTTTTTTTTTAAAAAAATTGTGTTGTTGACATGCTGACCCCTTTAAGAATCTAGACACTCAACACTAATTTTCCGATCATCCCAAATTTTGTGTTTTTGTTGGCAATGATGCTTTAGGTTGATCTCCTTCTAGGAGAAAAGTCATTCTAACTGTTATGAGCGTTTCTTGCGTTTGGGAGCGTTTGGGAAACGAGCAGTAAATTGTTCGCCACTTAGCGTGCGTGCAAATAAGCTTTAAATTTATAAAACTAGAATCAAGCAAGCGAACCCGCAGTGTATAGATCGGCGTAGTAAAGCAAGAATTCCAAAGTATCGAACACAGGGATTTGGGGGGAACAAATTCAGTTTGTAAATTGTCAAGCAAGTGAATGTAATAAGCTTTGCAAATATTGGGGAAAACAGCAACCCTAAAGATCCAGGGTCTAATTGTGGCAATCGATTCAAGATATACTAAAGAACTAAGGACAAAGTTAAGAGTTGCAAAGGTATACTAAGGTAAAGTAATGTACGATGAAGTTCCAGACCTTTATATGACTTATCTAAAGACATTCTCTATAAAGGTTGTTGAGGCTTCAGTATAGAAAGGATCTATGGACAAGAATTAATCTCAAATACCCAAACTTGTAACTCAAGGATCAAGACTAACTAAACCGATTAAGGTTGTGACACTCGAAATTGAAGTAGAGGTTGTTGAGGCTTCACTACTACCTAGAAAAGGGCAAACCTAGACTAGATTAAAGCTAATCTTTAACCTTGGATCAAAGTAAAAGCAAAGTTCGTAAACCAGGGTAAATCGCGGGTAGTTCTTGAGTTCCACGGTCGTGGAAGTTCAAGAACAGACCGTGATCTTGGTTCGTCGACGAGATCTCTCTAACTCTCAGGGTCCAATCAATTTACGATCGATCTATCATTATCTAAGCCACAACTATCAACCCTTCACCTTAGAATTGCTAAAGGGTTTTAGCCAATAACCATTGTCATCAAATCAAAAATCAATTTAAGAAGAATGAAAGATGAAAACCTTCGAAAACTCAAATATAACTCAAAGTCAATCTCAAATCCGAAATACAAATCGGAATATTCAATGGATTCGGAATAGAACACAAAACCTCACAATGATCCTAGGCAAACACGAAGAACGGGATGTCAATCCGTCTTCAATATCAAAACCTAAGAAAAAGGGCGCAACTTCTGCCACACAAGATCTTCCGAAGTCCAAATTGCGGCGCTTCCGCTAAGTCCTTCTCGAACTCTCCCAACAACCCTAAGCAAGGATAGGCGCTAAGCGTCGATGTCCGAAACTCTTTTTCTGACCCTTTTATAAGAAAGGATAAAATAACCGTCCGGCCCTATTGCGTAAATGATGTGGCAATAATTAATTCGTCAAAAGATCGCCTAAATCACGGTCTCAAGAGGTTCCACGACCGTGGTTTAGAGCGTGGAATTGGATTACGGTTCCATATGATTTCCACGACCGTACTTTATACCGTGTAACTCTCTGGAATGCTCCACGTTCATAATGCCAAGATCCACGGCCGTGGTTTAGAGCGTGGACTTCACTACGACCGTATTTTAGAGCGTGGAAATGTAAATTGCTTGTGGCTTCCTTTGTGTCGTGTCATTCCTCATCCTAGCATCTCCTTTGACTTCTTTGATGTGCTCCTAATCCTTGGATGTGCTCAAATCTCCTCCTATCTCTCTCAAATGATCCGGTTTTAGCTCTTATTCACCTATAATCAACACAAAGCTAATGTAGACCTCCATATCGAAAATATAGACAAACTAGCTAACAAATGCTTCGATGCTTATCAATGAACACTATAATGGATGAAAAACAACTAGAAAAAGTGCCTAGAATATCGCAATATTTCATGCTAATATAAATTCGTCACCCTTTGGGAGCCTTAACGTTTGGAAGATAAAATGAGCTTATTGTAGGGCTTGTTTGGTATCAGTTTCTTGGAGACTCATTTAGATTCTTTTTCACGGGATTCATTGGGATATCAAAATTGGTGCCGTTTGGTATGGGTTGCAGCTTCGGTATTGTATTATTTTATGAGATTCTTTTGAAAAAAGAATCCCATAAAAAAAGCTTGCCCATCCAAACTTCTTGGAATTCTTTGGGTTAGATTCTATTCATATCTACCCCTACCCTTCTTCTCTTTTTTCACATTCATTCATCTCTTTCGTTTGAACACCGCCATTGATGCCCGTCTTTGAAGCTCTCAACACCATCTTTCTATATCCAATGTCCCTACCGATTCATGTTGACCTCATACCGGACGAATATGAAGACAGATTTGCCGCAATATTTTCTTCCCCGGTCTCCCGCCATCCAAATGTGATGGGGTACTGGATCAAATTTTTGGTTTTGCTCATCAGATGCTCATTTTCCGATTTCCTTATCCCAATTGGTCTACTATTTTCAATTTTGTTTATGAAACGTCTCTTATGCTTCTCTACTAATTCGCCATTTAGTTCGTTTCCCTCTTAAGAACTTCCGTAAGCATGAAATTTGGGTCGGGTTTTGCTTGGATGTATATACCTTGCTTATAATTTGAACTGGATTTCTTCATTTTCAACTACAAGTTGGGAATTGTGGTTCCAAAATTGCTCATCAGGTAAACCCAGCTGTTGAAGAATTCTTGTATTTGAGTAATGGGTCAAATTTCTCAATCTCAATCCTAGGTTTTGGGTGAAGCTCAATTTTTTATTCGCGAGTTTGAGGCGGGTCTACTTGTATGTGATAGATTGTGATTGTTGGCGTTTTGGGTAGTTCTTATTAAGTTTCTTGGTTGCTAGTTGTTTGAGTTTGATTATGTGTGATCATCTCAGATTTTGTCTAGGGTTTATGAATTTGTGAATTACTTTGTAATTGGTGATTAGAATTGTGCATTGAGTAGTTTGAGGCGAGGTTCAGAGATGGCTAGGCTGAGCATGTGAGAATGTGGATAATATTCCCCTTGAGGGTTTCCATCGTCAGATGGGTAATATTAATAGAGTAAACGTATTTACAATAATTACAACAGGCAGACCCCTATTTACGTTATTTACAATAATCTATCATACCCCCGCAGTCAAAACTGGTGGAGGATGAACAGTAAGACTGGACCGAAAATCTAAAAATAACTGTCTAGGTAGACCTTTGGTGAATATATCAGCATACTGGAACGCAGAAGGCACATGAAGAACTTTGACGTAACCGAGGGCAACCTTTTCGCGAACAAAATGAATGTCGAGTTCGATGTGCTTGGTTCGTTGATGTTGAACTGGATTGTTGGCAAGATATGTAGCAGATATGTTGTCAGTGTATACCACGGTGGCTCTGGATAAGGGACAATGAAGTTCCAACAGCAGGTTCCGTAGCCAAGAACACTTAGAGACAACATTCGCAACTCCGCGATATTCAGCTTCAGCACTCAACCGAGAGACCACAGACTGTCGTTTCGCAGACCAGGAGATAAGGGTGTCATTGAAGAACACACAATAGCCGGAAGTGGAACGATGAGTATCCGGACATCCTCCCCAATCAGCATCTGTATAGGCAATTAAGTCCGACTTGGGAGAGGGAGAGATGGTAATACCGAGATTAGAAGTGCCAGAAATGTAGCGGATTATACGCTTAAGGGCGGCAAAGTGCGGTTCCCTGGGGTCATGCATGAAAAGGCAGACCTGCTGAATAGCAAAACTAATATTAGGGAGAGTGAAGGTAAGATATTGAAGCGCACCAGTGTTAGCATGAAATATTGTGATGTTTTAGGCACGTTTTCTAAATATGTTTCATTCATATTGATAGTCATTGATTAAGCATTGATGCATTTGTGAGCTAGTTTGTCTATAATGTCGATATAGAGATCTACACAAGCTTTATATTGATTGTAGGCAATTAAGAGCTATTTCCGATCGGATTGTGCGAGAATGGAGTTTGATTGAGAATGTCCATGAATTGAGGACATTCCTAGGAGCTAAGGATGTGCTAACTTGAAGAATAGCACGAGGAAAGGAAGAATCACGTTCTAGCCCTAAACCATGCTCTAAAATACGGCCGTACTACATTCCACGTTCAAGTCCACGGCCGTGGAACCTTGGCAAGGGAAGCGTGGTTCATTCTAGCAACTTCTACGGCCGTGGAAGAGTTGTGTCAAACCGTGACAACTTCCACGCTCTAAATTACGGCCGTGGAACCCTTCCACGACCGTGATCTTGGCGATCTTTTTCGCCACACTTTAAGCCACAATCTCCTACGCAATTGGGCCGGGCTTATATTTTATCTTACACTATAAAAGGACGGACGAAGAGAGATTCCGTCACCTTCGCTTACGCTTAGACGCATTTCCGCTTACATCTTGGAATTGCCCTAATTTCACATCTTGCGGAGATTGTGATTGAGAGATTTGCGTTCTACCATTGAGATTTCCGGATTGACGGAAGAGTTGAAGATTTGGAAGATTGTTCGTGAGAAGATTTTGCTTCTCGTTTAGGTTTGATTTAGGAGATGGATTGACATCCCGTTCTTCCTTCTTATCTACGATTCGTGATTGTTTGCATTATTCCAAATCTATTGACGTTATTGTTCTTGATTTGTGGATTTGATATTGACTTTAAAGTTATTGAAAGTTTTCGGAAGTTTTCATCTTTCATTCTCTTAACCCTTGAATTTGATATCAATATGACTATTATTGGTTAAAACCCTTTAACAATTCTAAGGTGAAGGGTTGATAGTTGTGGCTTAGATGATGATAGATCGATCGTAAACAGATTGGACCCTGAGAGTTAGAGAATCGCCGACGAACCTAATCCACGGTCTGTTCTTGAGCTTCCACGGCCGTGGAACTCAAGAACTACCCGTAATTTTGTGTCAGTTTACGAACTTGCTTTTACTTTAATCCAAAGTTAAAGATTTGCTTTAACTTAGTCTTGGCTTGCCTTTTCTAGGTGGTAGTGAAGCCTCAACAACCTCTACCTCGATTGTGAGTGTCACAACCTTAATTGGTTTAGTTAGTCTTGATCCTTGGATTATAAGTTTGGGTATTTGACGTTAATTCTTACCTTTAGAACCTTTCTATATTGAAGCCTCAACAACCTTTATAGAGAGTGTCTTGTAGGTGAGTAATATAAGGTTTTTGGAACTTCACCGTACGATTACCTTACATTCGTATACCTTTGCATGCCTTAACTCTGTCCTTATATCTTTAGTATATCTTGAATCGATTGCCACAGCTGGATTCCTGGATCTTTAGGATTGTTGTTTTCCCAATATTTGAAAATCTTCTTACATTTACTCGCTTGATAATCTATAATTGAATTTGTTCCCCCCAAATCCCTGTGTTCGATACTCTGGAATTCTTGCTCAACTATATCGATCCGTACACTACGGGTTCGCTTGCTTGATTTCTAGTTTTATAATTAAAGCTTATTTGCACGCACGCTAAGTGGCGAACAAGTTTTTGGCGTCGTTGCCGGGGATTTGGTTTAGGCCGAATTCGGTTATCGGTTGTCAAGCTTGGGAGCTTCTCCCTTGTTATTTGATATCTCTTTGAGTGCATGCGCAGGTCTAGGAACACCGAGGACCTCTTACCTCTTGATCAAGAGTTTGAGAGAACTTTAAGGTAAAAGCGTAAGGAAAAGAAAATGGCTGAAGAAAACGAACATGATCTTCAATCGGAGTTAGCGGAGAAAGAAGCTCAACTCCAATGGAGTGAGAAGACACGTAGAGAAGAGACGGATCGTCACCAAATGAAGGTTGACGATCTAACGGACATGATGTTCCAAATGAGGTTGGAGATAAACAACCTTAAGGAGAAAAAGAAAAGGAGGAGACCGGGAAGATCGGTTAGAGGCAACTCATCCAATGAGGATAGCGACTCCTCCATGCCACCGCTAGAGGAAATTGATCCCACGATCAATGTGAATCCATTCCATCCACGGGCAGCTGCGAATCGCCGTGTTCCACCTAGGAATGCAAGGATCGAACGTGTGGATGAGGAGCCAAGAACTCTTGGCCAAAGGATGGATCCAACGCAGCAACCACGCCGTTTAGGTGTGAACTTCGATGCTGATGATGTACAAGGGTTTAGCTTCAAGCTGCAAGTTATTACTCTTGTTCGCCAAAACCAATTTGGCGGGACAAGCGCCGAATCTCCACACCAACACTTACAAAACTTTGAGTGTATGATGGAGACAATGAGGCCGAAGAACGCGACTACCAACAACTATAAGCTCAAGCCTTTCTTCTTCTCCTTAAAGGGGAAAGCATTGTCTTGGTACCAAGCTCTTCCTTGTGGGAAACTAGACACGTGAGAAGACCTTTCCGCGGAGTTCCTCACTAAGTTCTTTCCACCATCCAAAACGGTGGAACTTAGAGGTAAGATTAATGCATTTTCCATGAGATCTAACGAAAGTTTGTCCCAATCTTGGGAAAGGTTTCAGGATTTGCTCTTGGATTGCCCTCATCATGGCATATCCAAGCTCGCATTGTTGGAGATTTACTATAAGGGGCTGGATGTGGAGACACAATTCAAGCTCCAATCCCTCTCATGTGGTACATTCATGGACATGAGGGAAGATGACGCTTGGGACTTCATTGAGAAGCAAGCAAGGGTCATAGAGAAGTATTCTCACCGGAAAGTGGAGGGAAATCGTGTGGAGCAAGGAGCAAAGCTCACACATGAAGCTCAAAATCAAATTTTCTCCCTCAACAATGAGATTAAAGAGTTGAAGGAAGCTATCAAGACCAACTTTCCAAAGCAACAAGGAAAAGATGTTGGCTACTTGGGCAACAACAACAACGGTGGTGAGAATACAAACCGCAACAACAACAATAACCGGAATAATTGGAATGACAACAACAACAACCGGAACAATAATTGGAACAACAATAGGGGTTCGAACAACAACAATTGGCGCTCCAATCAACAAAACTCCGGTAACTCTTATCCTTCCAATTCAAATTCACTAACTCCACCTTCCTCTTCCTCTACTCCTTTGAAAAGCCAGGGGCAAACATCAAATGGAGGAAACACTTCGGGGAAGGAGAAGCCCGATCCCATGTTGGAAACGATTTTGGGAAAACTTCAAGGTTTGGAGAACCGCATCATTAAGGTTGATGATCAAATTTCTAAGGTTGATAAAGCCCAAAAGGTTTTAGAAAACCAAATGTTCAGCCAAGCGGAGGAAGTTCCTAGGAATCAAGGGAAACTTCCAGGAAAAACGGAGGACAACCCAAAGGGAAGGGTGATGGAAATCACAACTAGGAGCGGAGTGACTACCACCGATCCGCAACCTAAGTTTGTTGAAGTCTCCGTTGAGAAAGACAAAGAGAAGGGGAAGGAGAAGGAATATGTCTACGTTCCTCCTCCGGCTTACAAACCTAGAGCGAGAGCGCGCCTAGATAAACAATTTGGTAAGTTTATAGAACTCATGAGCAAGCTGCATATTAATATACCTTTCATTGATGCTATTGTAGGTATGCCGACTTATGGCAAGTTCTTAAAGGAGATCCTCTCTAACAAGAGAAAGTTGGAGGATTTTGGAGAGGTTAAGATGAGTTCGGATTCTTCGTATCTCATCAAGACCATGAAGGAGAAAATGCCCCCCAAGCTAAAAGATCCGGGGTCATTTTGTATTCCCATAGGAGTGGGAGATGTCACATATGATGCATTATGTGACTTGGGAGCAAGTGTGAGCATCATACCACTTGCATTGTTTAGGAAGATCGGTTTAGGCGACCCTAAACCGGTGAAGATGACGTTGTACATGGCGGATCGATCCATCACTCGTCCCGTCGGCATTGTAGAAGACGTCCCAGTCAAGCTAGGTAAATTCTTTGTTCCCATTGATTTTGTTGTGCTTGACATTCCTGCAGATAGTCCGGTCCCGATCATACTCGGAAGACCGTTTCTTGCAACTTCCGGCTGCATAGTCGATTGCAAGAATGCTAGACTCGCCTTTGACATAGGAGAAGAGAAGGTAGAGTTCGTTCTTTCCACTATAGTGAAGGAGCCAATCTTTGATGAGGATATATTCAATATCCAAGATGAAGAAGGGTTGTCTAGAGAGGAGGTAAGTGCTATTCTCTTCAAAGATCCTTTGCAAAAGGTTATTACTATGAGTCTAATGAATGTAGGGGAAGAAGAGGAGTGCAATGAGGTAATTGAAGCCTTAGAAGCACAAGAAGAAGTATGTGAAGAGGAGTTTGAGAAACTCCACGACGAAGCAGAAAATGTGAGAATCCACGGCCATACACTATATTCCACGGCCGTGGATCTCACCACCCAAAGCGTGGCTCACTCCAGAGGGTTACACGGTCGTGGAGGAAACAGAGCAACCGTATTTCCTTTCCACGCCCTAAACCACGGCCGTGGAGGATGCAGGGAAACCGTAATTCTGGCCGTGGAAGAGGGTGATCGAGCCACTTCTTCAACTTCTTTTGATTCTTCTCCCACACCTTCTACTTCCTTAGACACTTCTAAGGAACCATTAGATGCTTCTCAAGAACCATTGGAAGCTCCGAAAGCAATGGAATTGAAACAACTTCCTACACATCTAAGGTACGCTTTTCTAGGACCTAACTCTACTTATCCAGTTATTGTTAGTTCCGATCTAACCATAGATGAACATAGTAAGCTTATGGTTGTCCTTAGGAAACATAGGAAAGCTTTAGGTTATACTATAGAAGACTTAGTAGGAATCAAACCTTCCCTATGCATGCATAAAATATTAATGGAAGAAGACTTTAGGACTTCAAGACAACCTCAAAGGCGGTTGAATCCGACCATGAAGGAGGTTGTCAAGAAGGAAATTCTTAAACTTCTTGATGCAGGTATCATCTATCCTATCTCCGATAGTAAGTGGGTGAGTCCGGTACAAGTAGTTCCGAAGAAGGGAGGAATGACGGTCATCACCAATAAAAATAACGAACTCATTCCTACCCGAACCGTAACGGGATGGCGGATGTGCATAGACTACCGCAAGCTTAACAACGCGACGAGGAAGGATCACTTCCCACTACCCTTCATCGATCAAATGCTTGAAAGGTTAGCGCAACATTCGCACTTTTGCTATCTTGACGGTTATAGTGGTTTCTTTCAGATTCCGATACACCCGGATGATCAGGAGAAGACCACGTTCATGTGCCCGTGGGGTACGTTCGCTTATAGGAGGATGCCCTTTGGGCTTTGCAACGCCCCAGCCACCTTTCAAAGGTGCATGATGTCCATCTTCTCCGAATACATTGAGGAAATCATGGAGGTCTTCATGGATGACTTCTCCGTATACGGTTCCTCTTTTGACAATTGCCTTTCTAACCTTTCTCTTGTATTACAAAGGTGTGAAGACACTAACCTAGTTCTTAATTGGGAGAAGTGTCAATTTATGGTAAAGGAAGGAATTGTATTAGGACACCTAATCTCTAGTAGAGGGATAGAGGTGGATAAAGCGAAAATAGAGGCTATAGAGAAGCTTCCTCCCCCAACTTCGGTGAAAGGGATAAGAAGTTTCCTAGGACATACTGGATTTTATAGATGTTTCATTAAGGATTTCTCTAAAATATCAAAGCCGCTAACTAATCTATTGATGAAGGATGCAGTTTTTGAGTTTTCGCAGGAATGCTTGGATGCGTTTAACATGATTCGGGAAGCTCTAATTTCAGCACCTATTATCCAACCTCCGGATTGGAACCTTCCCTTTGAGGTTATGTGCGATGCTAGTGACGTAGCAATAGGAGCTGTTCTTGGACAAAGGAAGGAAAGGCGAACCCATGCCATATACTACGCTAGCAAGATGCTAGATGAAGCGCAACTCAACTACGCCACTACGGAAAAGGAATTTTTAGCCATTGTTTATGCTATTGAAAAATTTCGCTCTTATCTTGTAGGTGCAAAGGTGATTGTCTACACGGATCATGCTGCGATCCGGTACCTCCTTGCAAAGAAGGATGCGAAGCTAAGGCTAATTAGATGGATTCTTCTCCTACAAGAATTCGATCTAGAGATCCGCGACAAGAAGGGTTCGGAAAATTCTGTTGCGGATCATTTGAGTCGCCTAACACATCTAGAGGACGACCACTTACCTATAGATGACTCCTTCTCGGACGAACACCTACACATTATAGAGGAGTGCATCGATGTGATCTCCAAAGGTAACGAACCATGGTTTGCTGATTTTGTTAACTATTTGGTTTGTCAAGAGATACCGCCCGGATTATCCTATGCACAAAGAAAGAAGTTCTTTAAGGATGTCCGGGAATACTTTTGGAATGAACCTCTCCTCTTTAAGAGAGGTCTGGATGGCATTATTCGGCAATGTGTGCCGGAAGATGAGATGCAAAGTGTCATCCGCCATTGTCATTCACTACCTTGTGGAGGACACGCTAGTTCGAACAAGACTAGCGCTAAGGTATTGCAATCTGGATTCTTTTGGCCTACTTTATTTAGAGATGTGCAATCCTTTGTTTCCTACTGCGATGCTTGTCAAAGAACAGGAAATATCTCTAGGAGGAATGAGATGCCTCTCAATAACATCCAAGAGGTGGAGATTTTCGATGTTTGGGGAGTTGACTTTATGGGACCGTTCCCATCATCTTGTGGAAACCAATACATACTCTTGGTGGTGGATTACGTTTCTAGATGGGTGGAAGCAATTGCCTCTCCCACCAATGATGCCA
The DNA here is from genome assembly GCA_033239045.1 of Fagopyrum esculentum. Lineage (NCBI taxonomy): Eukaryota > Viridiplantae > Streptophyta > Magnoliopsida > Caryophyllales > Polygonaceae > Fagopyrum > Fagopyrum esculentum. The sequence continues at coordinate 120,011,595 of BSUD01000005.1, forward strand.
TGGTGGTGGTTAAGTTCTTTAACAAGACCATCTTTCCACGATTCGGGGCACCAAGGACTATCATTAGTGATGGAGGTTCTCACTTCATCGTCCGGCGCTTTGAAGCTCTTCTAGCTAAGTATGGGGTTACTCACAAGATCGCCACCCCTTATCATCCACAAACTAGTGGACAAGTTGAGATCTCAAACCGGGAGATCAAAGGAATCCTAGAGAAGACGGTTTCAAGGACTAGGAAGGATTGGTCCTTGAAGCTTGATGATGCATTATGGGCATACCGGACTGCGTACAATACTCCCATATGAACCACACCATACAACCTTGTGTATGGGAAGTCTTGTCACTTACCGGTAGAGTTGGAGCACAAGGCGTTTTGGGCTATCAAATGGTTGAATTTCAGCATGAAGGAAGCGGGAGAGAAGCATCTCTTGAACCTTAATGAACTTGAAGAACTCCGCTTGAACGCCTATGAGAACGCCAAGATTTATAAGGAGAGAGCAAAGCGTTGGCATGATAAGCATATCATTCCAAAGGACTTCAAAGAAGGAGATCAAGTTCTCCTCTTCAATTCAAGGCTTCGTCTCTTTCCAGGTAAGCTTAAATCTCGTTGGACCGGACCTTTTCTAATCAAACGTATTTTCCCCCATGGCGCAGTTGAAGTATGGGGTGAAGCTGGCGGAAGCTTTAAGGTGAACGGTCAACGACTCAAGAAGTATACGCCGGAACTCCAAGCTGAAGAGTTCGCGCCCACCGCACTCGAATAAGTGCGAATATGGTCTAGCTACGGACCTTAAACAAAGCGCTTCTTGGGAGGCAACCCAAGGTATTGCATTTACTTTTTTGTTTTCGATTCATAGTTTAGCTTAGTTAAAACGTTTTTGCTTTGTTTTGCCTTCGATACCTCCGGTATGTTCGTGTTTTTGGATGTAGGAACAGTGGAAAAGGAAAGGGGAAGAGAAATTTTGAAGGAAAGTGACGAAACTTGGACTTTGGAGCATTACAGAGAGTTCCACGGCCTAAACCACGGTCGTGGAACCCTTACAGACCGTAATTTCCAAAAGCCTTTGAAAAATCACCAAAACCACGGTTCCGTACAATTCCACGGCCGTGGAACCCCCCGATAGACCGTGGTTTTCAAAATTTTTGCCGGCCACTATATAAACCACGTTCTTCACAAAAACACACCACAAAACCCAATTCCACGCCCTCTTCGCCGAAATCACGCCTTTACCCTCAAATCCTCATTCGTTAATCGTTTTCAACGATTCTTCGACCTAAACTGAAGCAAATCCGATCACCAACGAGATCCAAGCAACAAATCGAGCGGCAAATCACCAAGGAACGCAAAATTCGGATTTTAAAATCCGAAACCTAGGTTTTTGCCGCTCTTCTCTTTCTTTGTCAATTCGGCTTCGTTTTTGCTAGCATTTATAGGAGAACTGATTGAAATTGGAAGGAATTAGTCTAGGACTGCTTGATTGCTGAGTTTGGCTGTTGATTGTTGAGTTTTGAGAAAAGTCGAGACGAACCACAGTCTCTGTCACTTCCACGGCCGTGGAACACCAAGAACAGACCGTGGTTTTCAACAGTAATGGATTTTGTGAGGAGAGTTTCTGGGAGAAATAAGGATAAGAACAAGGAAAAGGATAAGGATAAAAAGAGGAAGGGTAACCCCTCTTCCTCTTCATCCTCTAGAGCACCACCACCTTCCTCCCCTTCACCTCCATCATCACCTTCATCACCATCACCTCCTAGCCCTAGAGTACCCGCCATTCACGAGGATCATCTCGATGCGTTAGAGAGGATCCATAAGAGGGCTGTTATAGGACCTAGGTACCTACTGTTGGAGGATTTAGCTCCTCTTCATATCGTAGATGACCTTACTTGGCTCTTAGATAGAGCCGGTCTTATCGTCTTTTCGGCTATCCGAGAGGACGCTTACGAGGAGATTACTAGAGAGGTTGTGACGTCTTTTGAGCACAACCATGTTGATAGGACAGTTTCTTTCCGTCTGATGGAAAGAAACTATGATTTCTCCATCCGGGAGTTTGGGACCTTCTTTGGGTTCCAAGAGACCTTCAATAGTCGTTTCCCAGCGGCGTTTACGCCAAGGATTTCTGGGAGGAGGTAGCCATGATTTAAGCCAGCGAGGACTGCTGGCAACCAGCTGATACCAAGGCTAAATTGATGTATCACTTAGCCTTGAAGATTGCTCACCGGGTACTTTCTAAGTGTCTCTTCCCTAGGACGGAGACACCTCAGAAGATCAAGACGGATGAGCTCTTTCTTCTGTACTCCATGCTATATGGACGCCCTGCTGACTGCGCCACCCTCTTAGCTGCTACCATGAGCAAGCTAAAGAACAAGAGGGCTGGCAACATTGGATATGGTGGGATAGTCACCCACCTTGCTAGGATGTTAGGGGTAGATTTTTCTGCATGTACACGTATTCCTGCCGTACCCCTAGGACGTCAGGCCTTCATGACTAGAGGTCTCATCTTCCCTACCCATAGAGATCCACCTTATGCAGTTATACCATGGGAGAGTAGGACGGGGAGGGGCATTGAGTGGCTCCCGGAGTATTCCATTATGGCTGGACGCCATAATTGGAAGGAGACGTTCGCTGCTATGCATGCGAACAGGATTGCAGCTCCTCCATATGTCCCACCACCACCTGTAGTTGAGGAGGAGGAGATGAGAGATCAGTATGAGGGAGGAAGAGGAGCCGAGCAGGATTTTGGCACATTTCCGGATCATCCGGACATAGCTTCTGATGTGCCTAGATGTTCTCCACGCCCAGCCAGAGCTTCAGGTTCATCTTCTCGCCGCGCCAGCGTGAGCGAGAGACCCACTTGGATGGAGACCCCTCCTGCATGGTACGGAGCTCCACCTCCATGGTCTACTCAGGCACCACCAGCACCAGCACCAACACCGTCAGATGCACCGGGGTGGTACAACCAGGCTCCAGGTTGGTATGAGCAAATGCCAGAGTGGGCTACCAGCCTTTCTGATAGGGTGGGAGCTTTGGAGATCCGAGCTGACGCTAGGGATGGACGCATGGATGACCTCGACCATATGATGAGAGACGTCTACCGCCAGCAGTTCGGGCGGTACTATGATCCTAGCTTCTCTCCATTCCCGCCTCCACCGGCGCCGCAATGACGATGATGATGACCGACAGCTTTAGCCGCCCCACCGCCATTTTGTGAGTTCTTTTCTTTCTTTCTTTCTTTCTTTTCTTCTTTTCTTTCTTTTATTTGAACATTAGGGACAATGTTTGTTCCAAGTATGGGGTGGGGTATGACTAAAAGTTTGTAATAACTCTTACTCACTTTGATTGCTTCTATTGAGACTATCTTGCATGTTCATTATGTTGTTACACATTTCATTATTGCATTGCATGAAAAAGAGTTTGAAAAAAACCCATAAAAATTGAAAAATTTTGAAAATTTGTACTTCTAAGGATAGAGAATTCTATGATAATCACTACTTGTGAATTGAGTTTGATGACAATTGCATGCTTAAACGAATAGTGAATTGAAAAGAAATTGAATGAATTGATTATACCTCTTTTACAAATTTCATAATGTGATGAATGTAGCTTAAATCATGTTGAGAAAATAAGGTTGAAATCACAATATAAGTTCTTATACTTCTTGTTGAGATGATTAAGGCAATTCGATTTTCTTTCTTCTTTCTTTGATCATTTAGCCCCTCATTTAAATAATGGCCTCCTATACCTATCCGGGAATTTGGAGGAGTTGATTGATATTGGCATGTTTGATGTGGGAGGGCCTTGAGAGCAATTATTTGCAATCAAAAGAATAGAAAGAAATTATAGGTTTGGGGAAGTCAATAATGATGATGAGTAACTCGGCACCATTTACATAGCCGGGTGTTTGTGTCTTGCCAAAGTCGGATTGAGCGATATTCCTAGCGGATTATGGTATGTGCGCTAAGGGTTTGAGGCATCTCATAAAAATTGAGAAACGCCAATCTCCTAGTCTTTGGTTTTTGTGAACCTCTATCCATAACTCCAAAAGTAAAGTCGAAAAATGAAAGGAAGAGAGCGAAGCTCTAAGTTGAAAGTGTTGCGGAAACCGCAAGAGAAGAAGAAAAGAGTAGTTATCCACTTTCCCGGATTCATGCACCACATTCCTTAAAGTTTTTCCTTCCCTTTCCACATTCTAGACCTTTTTGAAAGTCCTTAAGATCAAAAGAATGTTATATGACTTGGTGATCTAAATTGAAGTTTCTTATGATTGATTTTGACAATGTTTGAAGGTTATGATGTTTGTATGGAAGTTTAATTGATTCATGAGCTTTCTTCACTCTTTACTCTTTGATTAAGTGTATGAAAGTCTTGTAAACGAATGAAGCAAGATTTGAGAATGATCTATTGATTAGAAGACACATTCGTCCAAAAGAAGTCTTGCTTTGAGAAGGTACACATATTTCATCCTAACTTGTGTTTTAAAGCTTTTGAAAGACCTTGCTTAGGGACAAGCAAGTGGCAAGTATGGGGTTATTTGTTAGCATGAAATATTGTGATGTTTTAGGCACGTTTTCTAAATATATTTCATCCATATTGATAGTCATTGATTAAGCATTGATGCATTTGTGAGCTAGTTTGTCTATAATGTCGATATATAGATCTACACAAGCTTTATGTTGATTGTAGGCAATTAAGAGCTATTTCCGATCGGATTGTGCGAGAATGGAGTTTGATTGAGCATGTCCATGAATTGAGGACATTACTAGGAGCTAAGGATGTGCTAACTTGAAGAATAGCACGAGGAAAGGAAGAATCACGTTCTAGCCCTAAACCACGCTCTAAAATACGGCCGTACTACATTCCACGTTCAAGTCCACGGCCGTGGAACCTTGTCAAGGGAAGCATGGTTCATTCCAGCAACTTCTACAGCCGTGGAAGAGTTGTGTCAAACCGTGACAACTTCCACGCTCTAAATTACGGCCGTGGAACCCTTCCACGACCGTGATCTTGGCGATCTTTTTCGCCACACTTTAAGCCACGATCTCCTACGCAATTGGGCCGGGCTTATATTTTATCTTACACTATAAAAGGACGGACGAAGAGAGATTCCGTCACCTTCGCTTACGCTTAGACGCATTTCCGCTTACATCTTGGAATTGCCCTAATTTCACATCTTGTGGAGATTGTGATTGAGAGATTTGCGTTCTACCATTGAGATTTCCGGATTGACGGAAGAGTTGAAGATTTGGAAGATTGTTCGTGAGAAGATTTCACTTCTCGTTTAGGTTTGATTTAGGAGACGGATTGACATCCCGTTCTTCCTTCTTATCTACGATTCGTGATTGTTTGCATTATTCCAAATCTATTGACGTTATTGTTCTTGATTTGTGGATTTGAGATTGACTTTAAAGTTATTGAAAGTTTTCGGAAGTTTTCATCTTTCATTCTCTTAACCCTTGAATTTGATATCAATATGACTATTATTGGTTAAAACCCTTTAACAATTCTAAGGTGAAGGGTTGATAGTTGTGGCTTGGATGATGATAGATCGATTGTAAACAGATTGGACCCTGAGAGTTAGAGAGAATCGCCGACGAACCTAATCCACGGTCTGTTCTTGAGCTTCCACGGCCGTGGAACTCAAGAGCTACCCGTAATTTTGTGTTAGTTTACGAACTTGCTTTTACTTTAATCCAAAGTTAAAGATTTGCTTTAACTTAGTCTTGGCTTGCCTTTTCTAGGTGGTAGTGAAGCCTCAACAACCTCTACCTCGATTGTGAGTGTCACAACCTTAATCGGTTTAGTTAGTCTTGATCCTTGGATTATAAGTTTGGGTATTTGACGTTAATTCTTACCTTTAGAACCTTTCTATATTGAAGCCTCAACAACCTTTATAGAGAGTGTCTTGTAGGTGAGTCATATAAGGTTTTTGGAACTTCACCGTACGATTACCTTACATTCGTATACCTTTGCATGCCTTAACTCTGTCCTTATATCTTTAGTATATCTTGAATCGATTGCCACAGCTGGATTCCTGGATCTTTAGGATTGTTGTTTTCCCAATATTTGAAAAGCTTCTTACATTTACTCTCTTGATAATCTATAATTGAATTTGTTCCCCCCAAATCCCTGTGTTCGATACTCTGGAATTCTTGCTCAACTATATCGATCCGTACACTGCGGGTTCGCTTGCTTGATTTCTAGTTTTATAATTAAAGCTTATTTGCACGCACGCTAAGTGACGAACAACCAGCGAGACTTCTGTAAAGAGTTGGATCGCTGACTGGTGTGCTAGATGATGCGTTGAGCTTTACTGAAGTCTCTGCAGGGGTGACGGCGGGTTTGCAGTTCGTTATTCTTGCTCGTTCAACAATCTCTCGAGTGTATTTGTCCTGGGACAATAACAAACCAGAGGAATTCCGGCGAACTGAGATGCCCAAAAAATAAGATAAAGTGTCCAAATCTTTAAGGGCAAATTCCTTGCTCAAAAGCATAATCAGACGAGTTCTCAGTAGATCAGAAGATGCAGTGAGTATGATGTCATCAACATAAAGAAGCAGATACGCAATGTCAGTGCCTTGGCGGTAAATAAAAAGGGAGGAGTCGCTCTTACTACCAATAAAGCCAATGCGTGTCAAGAAACCTACAAAGCGCTGAAACCAAGCGCGGGGAGCCTGTTTAAGACCATAAAGGGACTTTTGAAGAAGACAAACATGATTAGGTCGAGAGGGGTCACGGAAACCTAGAGGTTGAAACATGTAGACAGTTTCGTTCAAATGTCCATGAAGGAAGGCGTTTTGAACGTCGAGCTGATGAATGGACCAAGAACGAGAGACTGCAATGTTAAGAACCATGTGGATGGTTGCCGACTTAACCACTGGACTAAAAGTTTCATCACAATCTACTCCAACCTGTTGAGAACAACCATTAGCAACCAAACGCGCTTTGTAGCGTTCAAGAGAACCATCAGACTTGTACTTATGTCGAAAAATCCACATACACCGCACAATGTTAGCATCAGTGGGACGAGGAACCAGAATCCAAGTCTTATTGCACATAAGGGCTCGATATTCATCAAGCATGGCATGGTTCCAATACGGATCCTCGAGAGCTAGGTTGTGTGATTTGGGTATGGGCGATATAAGACGGGAAGATGAGGTAGTGGAGACGGAGAGATCGAAGATGGGTTTGGGGTTGACAATACCGGATTGGCTCTGGGTCTGAGGACGGGTGGGCACGGTAGGAGGTTGTGTTCGTGCCGGATTTATTTGCTGGGAGGTGGTAAGAGCTAAGTCATTTAATTGGTGTGGGTTATTAAATGAGCTGATGGGTGAAAGTGGGCTTGTATGTGGTGTTGGGCCGGGAGCAGCGACTGGGCCGGCAGGAGAAGGCTGGGATCTAGGAGATGCGCTGACAAGGTCAGGGGGAAAGGGAGATGGGCCGCTCGTGACACCTGGGCCAGATGCAGCAGGATCGTTGGACGGTGGGCCTGGCAGTGTGACTATGCTAGACACAGCAGGGGGATTGGGCTGGAATGGGCCAGGCGCATGTGAAGGCTGGGAAGTGTCCTGAATATTTCCGAGGAAGGCGTTGTGATACGGTGAAAATTCGTCGTCGCTGAGAAAATCATAGTCTTCCGGGGAGGAGCTATTCCGGGTGGAGAACGGAAAATGAGATTCACCAAAAGTGACATGACGGGAAAGGATGATTTTATGTGTATCCAACTTTAGACATTTGTAACCCCGATGATGAGTGGGGTACCCTAGGAAAACGCACTTTGTAGTGCGAGGTTGAAGTTTGTGGGATATAGTAGCGATTTGATTTGGATAACAAAGGCAACCGAAAACCCGGAGATGACCTATGGATGGTGTAGTGTGGTATAACACTTGAGTTGGAGATCGATTTTGAATTGTGGTGGAAGGAAGAATATTGAGAAGGTAGCAAGATGTCTCTAAGGCGTGAGGCCAGTAGGAGACGGGAATAGACGCATGAAAAAGAAGAGACCGCATCATGTTATTGATTGTACGAACTGTACGCTCGGCTTTGCCATTTTGAGGAGAAGTATGAGGACACGAAAAGCGAAATGAGATGCCATGAGTAGCAAAAAACTTGTGAAAATTCGTGTTGTTAAATTCACCCCCATGTCGCATTGAAAATTTTTAATATTTGTGCGAAATTGTATTTGAACGAGTTTGTGAAATTGCCCAAAAATTTCGAAAACTTGTGACTTAAACTTGAGCGGATAGATCCATAAGAAATGAGAAAAGTCATCAAGAAACAACAAGTAATATTTAAAACCTTCCCGGCTAGGGATAAGAGAGGTCCAAATATCACTATGAATGATATCGAAAGGTGCAAAAGTACAAGTAGATGAGTGATCAAACGCACATCTATGATGTTTTCCAAGTTGACATGCATGACAAAGAGGAGGTGATGTCTCCTTAACACATTTAAAAAAAGAAGAATTTCGAAGAAAATTAAAGACTGGTAAGCCGGAATGACCTAGACGAGCATGCCAAGTGGAAGAAGACTTTGCCGAGAGGGCATGTGGTGAACTAACTGGAAGATTAGTAACTGGATAGAGCTCCCCAGAGCTATTACACCTCAGACGAACGGTCCCCGTTTGTAGATCCTTCACAGAGAAACCAAAAGGGTCAAATTCAATAGTAGCATGGTTATCAGTTGTAAAACGTCCAACGGAAACTAGGTTTTTGACAATTTTGGGTGCAACAAGGATGTTGGATAAACGGAGAGGTTTGGTTCGGGTGGGTAGGATAGCATCACCAAGACCTGTAGAAGGAATACGCATACCATTGCCAACAATTATCGAATTTAATGGACCATTATGCGAAAAAGACGAGAGATTAGCGGAATTATTCGTCATGTGCGAGGTGGCTCCCGTGTCCATGTACCATAAATTATCCCGTCGGATTTAACGTCATTGTTGCAAAAGACTGGTCCAGGGAAGTGGGCTGAGCAACATAGGAATTAAAATCCTGCGTGTAGTGGGCCTGTTGAGGACTGAAAATGGGCCCAGATCCAAGAAGACCCTGCTGAGTATGTGGGTAAGGACAAGGCGGAGGAGGTATTGGGCCGGTATTGGTGTGGGCTGGTATCCAGTTCTGCGCAGCATGTGGCCCGGCAGCAGAGGTCTGAAGAGGGACCCACCCCACATTGGGCCGGAAGAGGAAACGCTGGGCTGGAGCGTTGTGGCTGTTTGACCAGGCCTTGCCCTTTCTTCCCTTGGGCCGACTGCTACTGGGCCGGTCTGCAGCAGCTTTAGGGTTTCCAGGAGTTCCTGTTGACGCGGTTGCTACGGCGGTGAGTGCGGACGAAGACTTGCCGGAGCCAGTTTGTGCCGCTAGCCGGGTTTCCTCGAGAAGCAGTTGAGACCGAGCTTTTATAAAACTCGGAAGGGGATCCGTTTGCTGAATAAAACTCGCCACGACATTGTATTCAGATGGGAGACCCGAGATTAGTTGAAGAACTAAACGAATTGCTGGAACCGGTGATCCGACTCCTTTTAGTTGATCTGCCAATTACTTGAGATGTTGACAAAAGTTATTAACAGAGGAGAAATTGGATAGCTTACAGTTGGAGAACTCGTGTTCAAGATACACAACCCGAGTGTTTTTGTTATCTTGAAAAATATCCTTGACGCGATTCCAAGCTTGGAGCGCGGTATCGTTGGAGTCAAGGATTTGAAGAAGAATGTCGCGGGAGACTGTACTGTAAATCCACTGAAGAACAGTGGCATCAACTTGAAGCCATAAGGAATTGTCGATGTTTGTAGGTCGCGGAACTGATTCATCAATATGATCAAGAACATTATGAGTCTTCGCAGTAACGCGAAAAAGAGTGACCCAAGATGTATATGGGGTATCATGATCCAGAACAAGAGCGATGTTGTTCTTGATATTCGAGATTCCGAGAGCAAAGTGGAAAGAAGGCTTTTTGTCGGCCATCGGAGCAAGATTGCCGGCGAAAGAGGTGAAGGGGAAGGTGCAGCGGATTAGGGTTAGAGGATAGAAGCCTCTGATACCATGTAAGAATGTGGATAATATTCCCCTTTAGGGTTTCCATCGTCAGATGGGTAATATTAATAGAGTAAACGTATTTACAATAATTACAAAAGGCAGACCCCTATTTACGTTATTTACAATAATCTATCAGAGCAAAACCAGAAATATGCTTGAGGATTTTGTTAAAGAAGGATAATTCAAATGGTGCAGGTGAGTGTTTTGTCTATTACAGTTTAAACTTGCATTGGAATTAAGGAATTTTGGTGTTGTGGGCATTGACCTCTCAGGGAATCCCCTCATCAACAAACTTACGATGTACTCGTTTAATGTGTATTTGGAATGAAGAAGAAGATTAGGGTATTGTCGTAATTTTCGTAAGTAATCTATCTAAATAATTTAATACCAAACATATACCATTTACACAATTATTTTTTTTAAAGAATCCTCGTCTCTAACAATCTCCACCAAACAGGCCAGTAGTGTCTGACAGCGGCTGTAATAGGCATTTCTATCTCCTAAGGCAAGGTTATGGAGCTGATGTAAAATGACGGAAAATTGTGTAAAATGTCCTTCATCCTTTGCCCTCAAGCTCGAACCCAGGTATCCCCTTTCCATCAGCAACTCTCTAATTTTCAAGCAATTGTTATCCCCGGTTGTAGCCATCAAAACATTACAGGCACACAAAAAATCCTCCTCCATTGCTGCTTCTTCGTTCCGCCTAAGGAGCTCATTCTTCTTGATCCTTCTTCTTTTAACTCTGCTTTCTAGCTTTGATATGAGATTAATGTCAAAGTTTTCTCTTCTTTCTTTTTGATTATAGAGATTGCTGTAAGGCACACCAAGTGTTTGATAAAATGCCAAGCTGATTCATTTCTATTTTTTTTTAATCCTGCTTCCTAACATTTGCAGTTAGTTGATCTTTAAGCTATAACGAGGTTTCTGTTTTGATCATGCAAAGTGTTGTGCTCTTCCATTTTTATCACTTGCATTTAAATGGACTGATTTCTACTTGGAAAGCCATGACAGAAACTTCTGCTCTGAAGAGAATTATCCAAACATTTACTTCTACTGTGAAGAGAATGATCCAAACTTCTGCTGTGTAAATGCTGATGATCCCAGTCACAAATATTATTGTTCCTACTTCTGTTGTGAAGAGAAGGATCCAAACTTTAGCTGTTTGATAAAATGAATATTTGTTTGGCATGGCTGATTTGAATGATCATATTGCATTTAACTATGTGATAAAATGATCATATTGTATTTGTGTAGGTGATCCAATATCTTTTGATTTAGCAGAAAGTTATGAAGACTCTAATTGCCATTATTGTTTGGCATGGCTGAGTTGAATCACAAAGCTAATTGTTTGTGAAGTAAAGCCAAATGAGCACCGATCCAAATGCATGAATATCACTAGATTCAATTTACTAATGACTCAATTCAGTGACATCCATCTTTTTCATTAGCATTGTTTGAGTTAATGTTAATTTATAATATTATTAGAGATGTTTTCCTTAATTCCAAATATCCTGCATAAGATGGATTTCTACTCTTTTCTTTCAGGGAAGCTATCTTCATCACAAGGTGTCAACTGTTGAACTTGGAGGTACTTGTTCAAATAAACAGAATACTCAGGTTATGGAACTTAAGCAGCAGGTGAGTCTCTAACTTTGTCATTCCATTTCTTGAGTTTGGATGGATGATTCCTGCAGATGCAGAACTTAACATTAAGCCGATATTCCTGCAGATTCAGAATCTCAAGAACGCATTGCTAAACAAAGAAGCCCAGAACGTTCATTCAAGTAGCCGACCAACATTTCCGTGTGAGAAACCAAAGGCAGGTGTTGAAAGAACTCCACAGCCTAGGAGAAGTAGAAGAATGGAGCTTTTTCCCATTAGTTATGCTATACTTTGTAATTTATAATTGTATAAACGTATTCTCTCCAAATGTATACATATATATATACAAGTAATTTATCCTAACTAGAAAGATTTGAAGCTACTATTAAGCAATTTTTTTAGTGTTTTTGGATGGAATATTAAATGCCAGTAAAGATGATCTCTCTTTCACCCATTGGTGTACACAGTTTAGTTGAATGGACATACTCTAACGGTTCTAACTAGTATATTTCATTCAAAGAGACATGAACAGCAATTAACAACACAGTATAGTACACTAACTGACTAACAAGAAGAGTATATGCAAATGTTAGTATATTTCATTCAAAGAGACATGAAATATTAAATGCTAGTATATTTCGTTCACAGACATGAACAGCAGATATCAACACAGTACACTTACTGACTAACAACTACAGTATTGTACATATATGCAAAATGAGCAGGTGAGTCAAGAAGATTCAACAGGCATCTCGTAGCGGCACAACGGGCAAACGTGGTTCGTCTCGAACCAGCGGAGAATGCAGGACTCGTGAAAAACGTGGGAACAAGGAAGTGTTAGAGATCTACACTTCCATTCGATGCTGTCAATGCAGATGGAACAGTCAGGACGAGTCCAGTCGGCCTCGAATCTGTCACCTTGAAGAATCATGTCCTCTGTTCTCTTAAGGATCAAATCAAAAATGGGTAAACTTGCGGCGGCCCTTGTCGTGGGGACAGCCTCCTCCTCCTCGAAGAACTCCGAGATAGCCCTATCTAGCTCAGAAGCAGCAGCATACTCAGCAGTGCCAATGGGAGGAAACTGGAACTCGACAAAGTGGCCAGATGTGAAATGGCGGTCAGAGCAACGGTGAGCGGTGTTTGCCGGGTCGATGACTTGGGAGATGAAACTGCGAGCGAGGTTGGCAACGGCAGTTTGAGGGAGGTGGGTTAGGTGCTCCAAGAAGCGGTTGTAGAATTCATGGCTGTAATCATCATAGCTGAGAAAAGAGGTTGATTCAAAGCAGGGGATGGTTAGGTAATCGATGGCGGATGAAGCGCCGCTGTCCAGGGACGCAACCACCAGGTGGCTGCATCTATGTTCGGCCCGAACAAGCACCTCTCTTCTTCGAAAGCTAAATTCGAGCCGTTGGGTTGACATGGCTGTTCAAGAGCGATTTGGCGGTGCAATTGTGAGTTCGTTCTTGAGCTCCGATGGCAGGGCCTAATCTTATAACGGCATAACGGTACAGATTCAAAATAAACGCGTAAGATTCAAAATAAACGCGTACTGCTCCAAGACACATACCTTTTTTGTTTTGTTTTTCTTTTTTCTGGAACAAATTAATTAAGGAAGAAATCATATGTTTTATTGTTGTGAGTGCAACTGAAATCCGGTGTTTTAAGATTTTGTTTATCCTTTTAATCTACTCTAGGATTTTCTGAAATTTGAATATCTGATTGTTTTTAAAACGTATAAAATCTATATATCAATATATACTTACTTTTAAAATTGCATATATAATACTAAATTGCCATTAATTAAAATTATCTATTTTAATAATTAATTTCAACCAAATTAAATTATCTATTTCTTAATTACATTATGTTAAATCTAGTTGTTTACAAAATAAATAGATTTTTATAAACTTTCATTAATTCCATTTCTTATAAAACATTTCAATTCTTGTGCATATTTGTTACGATTATAACTACATAATCCACATCAATATTAACCCAAAATTATTAACTAATTATCCAACTGTCATTTTCTAATTAATTTTCTAATTATTTTTATAATATCAAATTTTAGTTTTTATTAACTAAACCTCACATTTTAAACAATAAAGTGATAAAGAAAAATAAAAATGAGAATAAAAAACAAAGAAAAGTCGTAATATATATGCAATTCATGAATGGTTGAGACTTTAGAATAAAAAAATTATGAAATTTGGTTTTAATTGATGGGTCGTATTTACATTTAATCTTATTAGTCATATCATACTAATCAAATTTCAGAGTAACTAACATAATACAATTTTGATTTTCTTTTTTCAATATTATACTATTAAATATTTTCCTTTACAATAAAAGATTTTATAGATTTAGTCACTAATAATATTTTTAATTTAATTAAGAGTACGATTAATCATTGTAACATTTTATTAAATAATTACATATTAAATTAATTTGACCAAGATTTGATAATAAATTATAAATTAAAGTTTCACTTTACTTACTCGATTATGAATGAACCTGTTAATCGACTTAATTTTTTTAAACCAAATTCTTAAAAATCTATGTTTAACAATATTTTTATCTAACCTAGGAGTGGGTAAGAGACAGGATGAGATGGAATTGAGGTCTATCTCAGTCCCGTCCCGGTATTTTACATTGGGTATTTTAGATTGAACCTCATCAGGTTCTATTCCGACTGAGATTGGGACGAGACGGCCTCCATCCCGCTTAACCCTTAATTGATTTATAATCTTTGTATTTTACACTTTATCCACAAAAATATTCATGTATATATATATATATATATATATATATATATATATATATATATATATATATATATATATATATATATATATATATATATATATATATATCGTACTTAAATAAGTTAATGCCTATATTCCGGCAGTGCTTGAATCATTTGTCAAATTTGACGGTTTGACCAACATGATTTTTTAATATATAAGTATAACTATATATGTATATTACTAATGCTTATAAATTTTATTTATATTTACTATTTTATAATAAAAGCTTTATTATATATGGGACGGGCCTAGCAGGATGAAAAATTAAGGCTCATATACCATTCCGGATTGTTTTTAGCAGGGCGGGTTCGGGACGAGAGTTCTAATATTGAATGAATTGCCGCTGGAATCAGGATGAGACCAGGTTTGGCGGGACGGGACGAGATCATGATGTTCGCAGTTTAAGTTTGTTGTAGGTGTAATATTTTTATATCTTCATAAGAACTTGTATTACTTAGAGATGAAATTTTTTATTTAGATTTATAAATTAATTTGTCTGATGAATACTATCTTTATTAATCTAATTATGACAGGAAATACAATGCAATTTCTTAGCTTGACAACGCCCCAAATATAATGATATTTTCATCGCGAACTTCATTATTTGTTATAGTATTCTCATTGTCCTCGATTTCTAGCATAATTATGAACTTATTCAAAAGCGTCGTGGATGACGACTATATATTTCTTTTAATATATTTAAAATACAATATATATTTAGATGTATATATCTTACAAGTACCCGTGCACGACACGGGTTCTAAACTAGTTGATGTTAAAACAATGACATAAATAAGTTTAGGTCTAAATAAATTTTTTTTTACTTTTTAGCCTTAATTTTCAAAACCAATTTTCATGTTTTGATTTACTATGCATACTAAATATACTATAAATATGTTTTTTCCCCGTAATATAAGATAAAAGATCTAAACTCAACTGAATAAATGAAATAAATGACTAAAATATCTTAACTAATTAAAAATAATATAAAATTAATAATAATTAATAACAATAAATAATAATAATATTTTTGTATCCGAATTTTATTCTAGAATTTCCATTGTCTACGAGAATAGCAGCAACCTCATGTGTAGTTGGAGGATTAAATATCCTTTGATCTAATGCTGAATTTTTTGAGATTAATATTTTTTTAGCATAATATACATGTTGTTGTGAAAGGTTCCGAAAAAATGATGCGTACGGATTTTGAGTTATTAAATCAATTATCATGAAGATGATGTCATGGTTTAATTTGTTAAATGTTTTTACTCGTTGTTCTCTTTCTTGTAAGCCGTCGAAGAAATATAGTTGTACAAATTTGCGTTTATCAGTGTGAGGTGATATGCTTGGTAGAAAGTGATATAACTGCCATTGTAATCGAAATACATGTATGCCTTTAATTGTTTCTGCATTTATGTTATCAATTTATCATATCATAGGGAGCTGAAAATGAAGAATTTTGTTATACAACCTCGCATAATTGTCTAAAATGATCGTCAAGGCTCCTATCGTTGGTGAACAAATGAACCAAATGAGAGGGAAACAGGTTGGTTATCACCATTACGCTGCCATTTTGACAATAAAAAGTCGGCGGCTCTAAGTCAAAATTTTTTGCACCACATTTACTACATGGAGATTGTCTCCGAAGCTCAGGTGTGACCAGCGGAACATGATCATTCTCTATACCTGCATGAAATCGTACATGAGGCATTCTCGAGCGTCGCCTTTTTCGGGTTGATGATTTTGGCACATCATTTGAGAATTCATTTTATCTTCTTAATTTTAATTTGACCTACAAAAAAGGGTAGGCATGCGAAGGAAGCAAGCAAATGCACGATGTAGTATAATGTCAACATGTAAAATAATACTAACTAGTGTATTACCCGCACTTTGTGCGGGTTGAGTTTTAATAAATATTTAATACTTAGAAATTTACATGTATATTTTTGTAAAATAATCCAAAGAATGAAACTATAAATATTATTATGATTTTTAATTCTCTTTTAAGTATTTATATTTTCTAATTACTTGTATTTTTAAATTGATTTGTTAAGATATGCTTGTTGGTAAAAAAAATCGGTAAAAGTTTATAAACTATTTTTATAAAAAATTTTTTAAAATTTTTTTAAAAAAATTTAGAAATCAATTTTCAATTTATATAAACATTTAGAAATCACTTTTTAAAATAATTTTTTAGGCTTCGAGAAGCATGGTGTTGACACGTGGCAATAGAGGCTTCTGCTTTAATAGATACTAGTTTTAATACCCGTGCCCTGCACGGGTTAGACTATAATTGTGTGTTAAAAAATTATTTGATAATTAATTATGTTGAGAATTGTCTTAATTGTTATGTGATACTTGTTGTATTAGACTATAATTGTGTGTTAAAAAATTATTTGATAATTAATTATGTTGAGAATTGTCTTACTTCCTCCGATCATAAATAAATGACTTTTTAGCCATTGACACAATTATTAAGAAAATTCCTAAACAACCTTAATTTTATAAAAAAATTTCTCAATTTTATCACTTATTAAATGTTCACCACCCTTTTAGACCAATGAGTAAATATTTTATTATGAAAATATTTAATAAAAACAATTTTCAAGAACTATTCTCACAACTCTCTCTTAATTAATAACCTTGAAAACATAAAACGTCATTTAAATTTGATCAAAATTTAGATCCTATGAAGTCATTTATTTACGATCGGAGGAAGTAATTGTTATGTGATACTTGTTGTAAGAATGTATTTTTCACATCATGAATGAAAATCAATCAAGAATTCAAATCCTGCAATAACAATCGGGAAAGAGGATTCCGGGGCAATATCCTCTCACACACTCAAATGCCAAAGTTAGTATCAATCATAGAAAAAATTCAGGTTTATTAAATTAAAAGTTTAAATAAAAAAATAAAATTTATAAGTTATAAAAAAACAACTTTCAATTGAAAAATATAAGCAAACAAAATAAGAGTGAATATAAAATAAAGTGTATAAGTTTTAGAAAGTATAAAGTTCAGCTGAAAATAAAAAATATAAAAAGAATTGGGTTAAGTAGACACTTTTTTATGGGATTTGGTTTTGTAGACCCGACTAATTTGTACCCTGTAATTGACTTACCCCTATTACTTTATTAAGCGTATATTTACGTAATAAATTTATGTTATGGGTACTCTTAATAGAATAATAGTGGTAAAAGATCTAGTTAACCATTTTACCCAAAAATATAAATGTTGACAAAATATTAAGATTTTTAATTTTATATTGCAAATTTTAACTATTTTGATTTTTAAATTACAATTAACTAAAGTTCAAATAATAATATAAGGGACTAATAAAAGTATTAGTTAGTAAAATATTTAAAATAAATTCGTAAATTAAATATTTAAAGTGGATTCTTTTTTTTTTTAAATAAATTAATATGTTAAAAATTAAAAATTAAGTAAAACATTTTTAATGTTTTTTTTAAACTTTCTTGATTTTTTCTCAAGAGCTTTTTTTCTGATTTTTTAAAATACTTTTATCTAAATGCCAAAAACTTTTTAAAAAGTATTTTATTTATTTTTAAAGCTGATATATTATCTAAGGGTCTGTTTACTTGCAGATTAGTTTATTTTCGGGTTTATAAACTAAATGAGTTTATATGAGTTTATAGTTTATTTTCAGGTTTATTTCTTCATGGGTTTCTATAAATAAACTAGATAAGGTTGTTTAATTAGAGTTTATTTTTTGGGTTTATTTTAATTCAAAAGACTCTCATGCCCCTAAAAAACCCGAACAATAATGTTGAATATCCAAGGATGAACAAATAATATCAAGATGGAAAACCACAAGGCCAAAATCGGGTTTTAAACAAAAATAAACTCATGGAAGCAAAAATAATCTTGATTTGAAAAGTTTATTTTTGGGTGGTTTATAAACCCCTATAATGTAATATCCAGAAATTTTTATTCTTTTTTTTTTTTTTTTTTTTTGA
>BSUD01000005.1:120030161-120079681 GCA_033239045.1 Fagopyrum esculentum
TTTTTGAGCCAAACCGGATGTCAAACAACTCGAGTTGTTACACCGTAATTTTAGTGACATGAATCAAACAAGTTATTATTTTATGTGAGATTCTTAACCACATAAAATATACTTATCCCTAATTAATTAATTGGTACTACTATTAGAATTAACAAAGCCTTTGGGCTAGATAACAGGCCATAAAATCCACCTTATTCTAACATTCACCGTCAGCCCATTCCTTACCTTGATGACTAAACTGTTGAGTTGTCCATCTTCCCCATATCACACCTATACGTCCGCTTTTTACGGTTGTTTCATGAACGTTTCAACTGCAGAAAATCCTTTCCTTCCTTCCCGAACCACCGTTATTTCTCTGCGTTAACGTGTGGGATTTTATTCCACAGCAGAGCCCTTCTTTTCGTAAACCTAGACGCAAGCCTTCCCTCGATCATCGGCGCCTCACACCTTCTGGACATCGACATTGGGAGCCGATAGCTGGACACTCATTCACACCGCCAACCTGCGAAAGTGAGCGAGCAAGCGAAGCATTCTTGTAGACGGCATCAAGCGGATCAAAGATCTTCCCCGGTCTCTTCCACGCAGGCCGTCTAGAGCTGCCACCGTCCTGGTAGAACCCATCGCCAACACTAGCGCCAGGTGCGTCCAGCCTTGGCTGTCTTTACGCTCAAAATGTCCACCATTGAACCCAACTTGTCGTTTTCTAGTGTAGGGTCGACCTTGAGCGAGTTGCTGAACCGGTAACCTTCTCTCAACTGCGACCAGTTCCAAACGGTTTGATCAACCGCCGGTAGTGCCGGATCAACCAACACTTGCAAATTCAGTGGTAAGAATCACCAACCTCTCCTTTTGATTTAGGTTGTACCGTCCTGTAAATAGTTGTAAGTGTTATAGCTTTGTTTGATATGGAGTATTGGGTTAAGATGGGTCAGTAGGGTAGACCATGGTAGTGCCGAGACTGTTGTGGCTACAAGGGTCCGAACCGGGTAAGGGAGTTGGCTAATTTCAGGAAACATAAACAGTGGGGGGTTCAAACTTTTGATATTTGTGCTTACTGTTGGGTATAAATATAAAATAAGCAATCACCTTTGGACATTTAATTAATAGCTTAGTTTTACCATCCTCCGTGCACGTATGGATATGTCTAGGTTAGGGCTTGAGTGGCTCAGTTGTGATGTCAGAAATGGTAGAAACAAGGACTTGCTGTAAATAAATTTTTTTTCTTTAGTTTTGTAAGTTGGAAACTGTCAATATTGTAGATCAATGTTAAGGAGTTAGATTGAAGATCCACCGTTGAAATTTTGATAGGTCATTGATGGATATATGTAGTTTACTGTGTCAAAATGTGAGAATAAATGAACGGTCGGATTAAAAGTTATAAGGTCCCAAAGTAGAGTAGTTGAGCTGTTTTTCCAGCAGAGAAAAAAATTGACTGAGTATGAAAATTCTAGATGTTATACCCAACTTTAGAGATTTATATAGGAGTTATGGTTGAGTGTTTGTGAGAGGTCTTTGCTCCTTTGATTAGTATGAATATCCTAGAGGATCTAGGGATTTATTTCGGAATTTTTATAAGCTTCTACGAATTTTATATTTGAAACCGAAGTTGGACCTTTACAATCTTTCGGAAAATAGGAAAATAAGAAAAGTGCCAGTTTGTAACCAAACTAAACTTTAGGACTTAGAATATGACTTTATAGTCTCAAATAAGAGTTTAGACAAGAATTTTGGAAATTCTGAGAGTTTCAGGACCAAGGGTAAATAGTCATTTTACCATAAATTAGTACTGTAATCAGTTCTGTCCTATTACGATCTTCTATCTTAGAAGTCTTAGACTTCTAAATACTTTGGAGTGTGCTAATGCACATATCTCCTTTGGCAGGCAACTGAGTTGCTACAGTTACAGAGCGAGTTTGGTTTACAGAGAATCGAGATTTATAACAGGTAAGTCCTTTGGGCTTACTTAGCTGACTTCTGAATATGAGCATGAATGATGATAGTGGTGTGTGAATGAAATGTTTAGAGTTATAGGTTGTGATAGATATTTACCGACCTATACTTGGCCTAAGAGCAACGGGCGGTAGCATTCTGCTCAGTTAGCTTGAGGGCGCTGGGGGTTTCTTTAGGGACTAGTCCATACTCGGTTTGTAGTGATGCTACCGGCGGAGGTCAGCTAGACCTACACCCAGTTGGATAAGGAACGGAGGCGAGAACTGTTAAGAGTTCTCGTGCCACAACTGTAAAATTGAATAAGATGAATCACCTAAATAATAGATAATAAACGGTTGTGTGCCAGCATGATGTTTGTTTATATTATTCTGCGTGTGTTTGTGCTGTTATTATTCTACTTATATTTGGATAGTTAGCTAACAGTTGTTATGTTGTGTAGATGTACCACAGGTTAGAGCAGATGCCGAGTGATCCGGTTGGTAGTGGTCAGCCGGGGTGTCGTACTTTTAGGACGTGTTGTAGTTTCTTTATTTGTGGGATTTCCACTTGGACCTTGGTGTAACACCCCAAATTCTCGGAACTCGGGGAGCTACTGGTTAGGACCTCACAATGGGTCCCGACCTTGGTTTCACAACTTTACTAAGATCTTACAACAAGGCACAAATGTAATTAAAACAATTTCTAAAACATAATATTTTTAATGGTATGAAAGTACACATGTGACAGCCTTACAAACATACATAAAGATATATAGCATGCATGACGTATGGAAGACTTCCCCGTCCCCATCTAATGAGTACGTCGACCCGGCTGACCATCCGTTCCGGATCTCTCTGCAACTGTCTATCTCTACAAATCTACAACACGGATAAACCGTTAGCTAACAATCCAAATATAAGTAGAATGACAACAGCACAAACACAAGCAGAAACAAAAATTAAACAAACATCATGCTGGCACTCAACCGTTTATTATCTATTATTTAAGTGATTCATCTTATTCAATTTACAGTTTTGGAACGAGAGCTATTAACAGTTCTCGCCTCCGTTCCTTATCCAACTGGGTGTAGGTCTAGCTGACCTCCGCCGGTAGCATCACTACAAACCGAGTTTGGACTAGTCCCTAAAGAAACCCCCAGCGCTCGCAAGCTAACTGAGCAGAATGCCACCGCCCGTTACTCTTAGGCCAAGTATAGGTCGGTAAATATTTATCACAACCTATAACTCTAACATCTCAATCACACACCACTATCATCATTCATGCTCATATTTAGAAGTCAGCTAAGTAAGCCCAAAGGACTTACTTGGTATAAAGCTCGACTCTCTGTAAACCAAAATCGCTCTGTAAACTGTAGCAACTCAGTTGCCTGCCAAAGGAGATAAGTGCATTAGCACACTCCCACGTAATTAGAAGTCTAAGACTTCTAAGATAGAAGATCGTAATAGGACATAACCAATTACAGTACTAATTTATGGTAAAAAAAAGACTATTTTACCCTTGGTCCCGAAACTCCCAGAATTTCCAAAACTCAATTCTAAACTTCTATTTGAGACTATAAAGTCATATTCTAAGTCCTAAAGTTTAGTTTGGTTACAACTAGAGAAACTACACACTTTTCTATTTCCCGAAAAGTCACTAAGGTCCAACTTTGGCTTCAAATATGAAACTCGAATAAATTTATAAAAATTCCAAAGTAATTTCTTAGGTCATCTATGATATGTAATCTATTCATAGGAGCAAGAATTTCTTAAAACTGTTCAACCATCACTTCTACAAAATTCTCCAAAGTCGGTTCTAAAAACCAGAATTTTATACTTAGTCAATTTCAGTGTTCTTTCCCAAACAGCTCAACTAGCCTACTTTGAGTTCCTATATATCCAGATCCGACCGTCGGATTGATCTCAACTTCTAGTATGTTGAACTATATATATCCTTCTATGTCATACTATAAATTGAACGGTAGATTATCTCTCTAACGTATCGAAAAATATTCCCCAACTATTCAGTTTATATACACACAACAAAATCTGAAAAATATGTGAGTGCATGAGATCTTCAGTTCGATTCCCACCGCTAGCTATTCTGGCCCAACTCTTTATTCCCTCACATCCAAGGTTCAAAACCTACTGACATCCATTCTGCAAGGTTACCCTAAGGTTGCCTAACACACAACATAAGTTATACACAACATGGCCCTCCTGCACTACGCTATACACAACATGGCAGCAACAACAGTACGCACAAAAGAGGCTTACCGACAAGGGATGGCACGCCTAGTTCTTTGGTTGCTGGCCCGTAACTGAAGTGATGGTGTTCCGAGTTCACAGTAGAGGTCCTTGGTATGCTAAGCCGCTGGAAGGAAGCAGGGAGGGTCTTGGTGTTGAACGGCTATAGAAGGGACCTTCTGTAGGTATCCAGAACGAGGTCAGGCAAGTGGATCTAGGAAGCTACTGATGGTCCAAGAGTAGAGAGAGTGGACAGAACTTACCAACACTCAGCTGTTGCTCCGGAAGTGTCAATAGCTGGAGGGTGAAGTTGCTTGTCAACTGCAACAGGGCTATGCAATCAAGGCTTCTACGATGGACGTTGCTGAGTGCAGAAAGCCAGGCTCTGGGGAAACCTATAGGAGGTGTAGAAAACTACATACAGCAGGCCCGATCCTTGATGAAGAGCCAAGAGTACACCTCTGATGCGTGTTAGTCTGAAGGGAAGCCTCCCTTCGCTTGCTCATGTCTCCATTGTTGGTGCAGAAAGGGTCGTAGAGAGATGTCCTCGTGCAGATGCATCACTAGACTGCTGTTGCTACTCGTTGCTTCTGCGCTTGACACTGGAGGAGGCTGCTGTCGTCGGCTAGGGTTGCGGCAGTGTGAGAGTGAGGACAGACAGTCCAATCCGCCAGGCTGAGAAGGAGCCAATCTAGTTGGGAAGGAAGGATGATCAGGGTTGCTACACTTACCATTCTAGGCGGAATCTCAACTGCTGTATCCAGGCTTGCATCTAGACGTGAAGATGGGGAGATGGAGGCTGCAAGGTAGCGTGATTTCAGGGACGTAAATCGTGCATTGATTTGCGCTGGTTCGGATAGAGGAGGAGGAGCGTAACGGCTGGGAGGAGAGGTGAGTCAGCAGCATTTCCTGGCTGAAGCGCTACATGGGTTGGGTTGCTTTCTGGGCTGGCGAGGGCTGAGAACCGGGCGGGTTAAAGCTTCATGGGCTGGCGAGGCTGAGAACCTCTTCCTGGGCTAGCTGGACATGACCAAGCAGCTGCTGGGCTGCGTGAGGTAGAAAAAAAAAAGAAAGGAAGCATGGAGAGGTTGGCTGAGAGTTTGTCAATGCCTTGTCATGGCCTTGTCAACAGCTTGTCATGACCTCGTCTTTATCTCGTCAAATGTTGTCATGGTCTCGTCAAAAGATTGTCATGATCTTGTCCAACACATGTCATGACTTAGATTAGGGTTTGGAATTCATCATTTTATGTGAGCTAAGATTACATAAAATGATATATATTTGTGTGGGTATACATCTTAGGTATCATATAAACGGTCGACGAGTCAAAACCAGTTTGACTCGGAATTAAACGGTACTAAAAATTCCGGATATTACATTTGGTTCTTTTCTTTATGTCCGTAGTTGTTATCTTATGTTTTCTGGCTGTCGGTTGTTCTGGTCACATTCATACGTTGTTAAGACTTAATTTATGATTTTCGGTTTTTCCTTATCTGTGCCTTGTTGTAAGATCTTGTTAAGTTGTTGTCAAACTAAGGTCGGGACCCACTGTGAGGTCCTAACCAGTAACTCTCCAAGTTGTAAAATTTGGGGTGTTACAACATGGTATCAGAGCTCTAGGTTGGCAACAATGGCACTTGAAATCTTCTAAAAAGGTCATATAAGTAAATAAACAGAACCCGAAAAGGGTCTGAGTTTTCCAAAGAAATTTTGGTTTTAAAATGCATGCATAGTCGGGATGGGATAGAAAGTACAGATGACCACCACTACCTCCGCGGATCTCGGTAGCTTTGTACTTTTAGAGATGTAAGTTGACTTATTGGCTTGAGTATAAAGATAGTAATCTAGATAAGCATATGTCAAAATGTTAGTAACTTTTATAGTTGTATTATGACCTTAACGGAGTTAACAGAATGAGATCCTCACTCCGTTGACACATCTAGGTAGATTTGGAAGGTGTCAACACGAGGATAAGTTTGCTCAGCTTATGAGCATTAGGTTAGGCGAATATCCCAACAACTCCTTTGAACTTGTTGAGGAACGTTGAGACAGAAAAGTGAAGACAAAAAGGCAACACCAGCGACATTGGCAAGAAGGGGATCCCGATGGTAGCTCAACAGGGTCAAATGAAGAATATTCATGAGAGTGGTGCCGGAAAAGCGTTGGATGACCGACATTTATGCAATTGGGAGCGACTCTACAAAGGTTTTATAAAGTGTTGTATAAAAAGACGTTACAAACAATGTGGATACCTTCAGAAACACCCATAGGCATGAAAGTCAAGGTGAAATATAGTAGCGATCCACACAAAAGACCTTGAATCTAAGTTTACTGTCGGACCAGAAGGTGAAATTTTGATGCTAGAAGCGGACAAGAAAGGAATATCAAATCAACTCAAATAGAAGTAACAGAAAACCGTTTAAGGAACTTAGCGATATGACGACGGAAGATGAAACTCAAGGATGCATGTAACTAAGGAGAACAGATTAAAGATGAGCATATCAGAACACAAATCGAGCGGAGGAGAGTACAACTACGCTTGACTGATTAAAAGACACAACAACTAAAGTTGATGCCGCCATATGCAAGCATCGGAATGAGAGTACCAAGAAGCTAGGGTGTTGACCCATATGGGAGAGATTAAGGACGTACAAAAGACAGACTTTATAACTATGGATACATGTTGACTCCTTCAAAGATACAAGAATTTTGAAGGAAATTTCGATGCAAGTATCAAATAAAGTAGAAGTCCGAAACTGAGACCCCGGATTTCTATAAAGGAGGCATCACCAAAACAACACTAACCAAGGGGAAGAATGTGTAAGAATCTTGGTGGACTCGAGAGTCCCCGAAAACTTCTCATTCACTTGGGATTTAAGTTATCAACTTTAACAATTCAAACCAGAGAACACCAAGCAGACAATGACCAAGGTGAGAGGAATCGTGAGAACTCACTTACAAGTTATTGAGGCACACTTGATAAGCTCATTGACGACACAGGGATGATACACCTAAACTCGGGTAAAGTGTTCTTACAGAGAGAAAGAAGAAGAGTGTAAATTGAGGAATGAGCTAAAGATGTATAAGCGGATAACCTAGAAGGAATAATGTTTCACTCTATATATACACATCGACTAACTAGTACAACTGAGAATTTACACATATGAGTTGACCAGTGTTGACCGGTTGGCAAATAAGAAGAATAACAGCGGATTTACTAAAGATGTTATTGACACACGGAGGATATATACAAGAGATCAACGACGACGATTGTGAAGTTAAATCGATACAAGTACCAATATCCTTAATAGTAACATGAAATGAGTTCAAGCCAATAACTCTAATTAAGGAGTTAAGGAAAAGATTTTTACGGTCGGAAATAACCGCCTTATGTCACTAATGGTATAAAGAGAATTGTTGTGAGTAGTTGCTTATCTTCTGGCTAAGGAAAATTTCACATATCACAATTAGGACAGATGGACTCGTATAAGAAGAACTAGGGAGTTAAGGAGAAGCAGATGATTTTGATCAATTCCTATGTCAGTACAGACAAAAGGTACGTACTTAGTATACCACACAAATGGGATTGATGGTGCATTTTCGAAAAAAAAAAAAAGTTGGGGTCGATTTTTTTCCAGATTTACAAAGGAAATCCGTGTGACTAAAGATGGGACAAAGAATAATTTGAACTATAGAAACGGCACCAACATGGAGATTATGATTTAATGCTTGGGTGAAAAGTCATATCAAGTTGAGAGGTGATTGTAGATTGTAACACCCCAAGTTCTTGGAACTCGGGGAGCTACTGGTTAGGACCTCACAATGGGTCCCGACCTTGGTTTAACAACAACTTTACTAAGATCTTACAACAAGGCACAAATGTAATTAAAACAATTTTCAAAACATAATATTTTTAATGGTATGAAAGTACACATGTGACAGCCTTACAAACATATATAAAGATACATAACATGCATGACGTATGGAAGACTCCCCCGTCCCCATCTAATGAGTACGTGGACCCGGCTGACCATCCGTCCCGAATCTCTCTGCAATTGTTTATCTCTACAGATCTACAACACGGATAAACCGTTAGCTAACTATCCAAATATAAGTAGAATAACAGCAGCACAAATACACGCAGAAAAATGATAAACAAACATCATGTTGGCACCCAACCGTTTATTATCTATTATTTAGGTGATTCATCTTATTCAATTTTACAGTTGTGGCACGAGAACTCTTAAGAGTTCTCGCCTCCGTTCCTTGTCCAACTGGGTGTAGGTCTAGCTTACCTCCGCCGGTAGCATCACTACAAACCGAGTGTGGACTAGTCCCTAAAGAAACCCTCAGCGCCCTCAAGCTAACTGAGCAAAATGCCACCGCCCGTTACTCTTAGGCCAAGTATAGGTCGGTAATTATTTATCACAACCTATAACTCTAAACATTTCAATCACACACCACTATCATCATTCATGCTCATATTAAGAAGTCAGCTAAGTAAGCCCAAAGGACTTACCTGTTATAAATCTCGACTCTCTGTAAACCAAACTCGCTCTGTAAACCGTAGCAACTCAGTTGCCTGCCAAAGGAGATAAGTGCATTAGCACACTCCCACGTAATTAGAAGTCTAAGACTTCTAAGATAGAAGATCGTAATAGGACATAACCAATTACAATACTAATTTATGGTAAAATGACTATTTTACCCTTGGTCCCGAAACTCCCAAAATTTCCAAAACTCAAGTCTAAACTTCTATTTGAGACTATAAAGTCATATTCTAAGTCCTAAAGTTTAGTTTGGTTACAAATTGTCACTTTTCTTATTTCCTATTTTCCGAAAGATCGTAAAGGTCCAACTTCGGTTTCAAATATAAAATTCGTAAAATCTTATAAAAATTCCGAAACAATTCTCTAGATCATATATGATGTTCCCTCTACCCTTAGGAGCAAGAATTTCTCAAAACTGTTCATCCATCATTTTTATAAAAATTCTCAAAGTTGGTTACAACACTTATATTTCTCATACTTAGCCAATATTTCAAAGTTTGCAAAAACTGTTTAACTACCCTACTTTGGAAGCTTATAACTTCTAATCCGACCGTTCATTTCTTCTCGAATTTTAATACTGTAAACTACATACATCCACCTATTACCTATTAAAATTTCAACGGTGGATCATCATCCGAACTCTCTAACATTGGTCTACAAGCTAGGCAGTTCCTCACTTCAAAACTGAAGAAAACACCATTTATTTACAGCAGATTTATTCTACAAATTTTTGATACACTCTTCTAATCCAACTACTTATTAGTCCAAGGTCTTAAGTCCATTTCCTACACTTGACCACCAAACCTAACTGGATCAAACATCAGTTCTCTACCTTTACAAAATTTGAACTAAGACAAGAAACCCTCACCTAGTACCAAGGTTGTTGAAGCTTGCTGAAACTGGATGGGAGAACGAATAACTCGACAGGGTTGCACGACAGATCAACACAAAAGAGAGGTGAAATCACCTCCTGTAAGATTGTGTAGTAGGTTAGAAGGAGGGAACTCAAAGGGGAAGGACAACCTAAACAGAAAGGTGTACAGAGGGTTGTTACCGAGTGGGTCTTGATGGGGTGTTAGTCCTGGGTAAAAACAGCAGCTGCAGATCCATGCCCTTGGCTGTTGATGCTCTTGTCGTCACTCAGAAGTGGAGGGAGACAAAGGGTGAACTATGGCCTGCGTTGTCGCTGCTGCGTTGGGATTGCTGGATCGAGGGAGTCCCTACGGAAGCAAGGTGAAGCTGCAATCGACCCACCAGTCTGTATATCGCATGAAGAGGAGGCTTTAGATCTATCTGTCGATACCTTGTGCAGGAGGAAAGGAGGGACCAGGAACGAGCCTTCTGCGCAGGTTACTCGGTTCGACTGGGTCGCAGAAGGATGCTCGCTGCCGCCGGGTCGATCACGTGTGTAGGGGTTGCTGGTGCCACTCTTGGTGATGTCGAGGAGGCCGAAGATCAGCGCTGTTGCTGTGTCAAAGAGATTGATCGTGAGCCACGTTTTACTGCAGAAGGAAGGCAAGGTGGAAGGGGATCTCTACATGTGTTGAGGGCTGATGATAATGGAGCCAGCGACGACGTGTAGTCCCGGGTTGCAGATGATGTGTCGCTAGGTGTTGGCTCGACAGAAGCGGGAAAGCAAGGCAAAAGAACTTGGTACTCTGGCTGGCGTGAATCGAGGCAGAAGAAGGAAGGGAAGATTGCTGCATGAACCTGAACAGAATGAGGCGTGGCTGAAAAGGAAAGGAGCTTCGTGCTGTGATTTCTGCGTGATCTCAGGGCCATTACAAAGAGATGAGGAGAGAAGGAGCTGACGGTTCTTGCCTAACTTCAAGGCTGCTACACGTTCCTGGACAGCACACGCCGAGGGGTAAGTTGGGCTTCTTCTAGCTGGGCTTCGTGGGCTGCTCAAATCCGTCAGCAAAGGAGATGCAAAGGGCTGGACAAGTGAATCAAATAAGAATCACAATGGGCTGAAAACAAGGTAAGAATAAGAGTGGGCTGATGTTGTCAAGTTCTTGTCAAAACTCGTCATTGTCTTGCCAAGCCCATGCATGGCCTTGTCATGATCTCGTCTTGGTCTCGTCAAAGGGGTGTCATGACTTTGTCAAGGACATGTCATGATAAAACTAGGGTTTGATAGATTAGGGTTTGATATAAAATTCTATCATTTTATGTGAAGTGAGGTTACATAAAATGATGAAATTTTGAGATAGTGTACTACTAGGTAGATAGAGGAAATCAACGGATAAAACTCCGGTTTGCTACGGAATTAAATGAAATGAAAAATTTCCGGATATTACATCAGTGCCCCCTTAAAATAAGTTTCGTCCCGAAACTTAAAAGAAGACTCGTAACATTAGAGGCCATACAAAAGAACTAAAGCGCCGGAAAGAGGTCACAACGGTCGAGTTCTAATTTATTCCGAAATAGCCGAAAGAAATATGTCCGGGTATTACATAAATCCCCCCTTAGAATAAGTTTCGCCCCGAAACTTAAAGTACGCCAGTCAGAAGGTCAGCTCTCAAGGTACGAATCTAATGTATCAACTTGTTATCGCACAAGAGTCATCGTTTCCACATATAAGTATCCCGCATATCAAGGTCATCAATAACACACATCCTGAGTAAGCACTCAAGCATGAAATAAACAAGCAGTCAGACAACATAACACAGATATAAGGTCAAGCCCTAACTCGTCGTTCCCTAGATTACAACTATCTCCACAAAGGTCTCTGAAAGGTTATGTCTCATATTATCCATAGTATTCTTGGTAGCCTCGTCGGCTTTTTATAAAACCACTAACTCTGAAATCTTTTCATGTACAGACCTCACCAGTGCCTACTACCACGTTCTAGTGTGGTAACTAGATATCTCACCGGTATCATCCGGCTTCATTGCCCGATTCTCTAAGCCGATGTCCTAACTTTTGTCTGGTAAGTATACCTCTAACTGAATCCGTAGAAAACTAGGGTTACACTCTCCAATAGGGTGAGGATTACCAGTCCATCAATCACTTATAAACCACTTTACAACCTCAAGTGGTCACATTTTGCAACTCACCTCCAGGTCCTTTGATGACCTACAGAAAATAACCTAGTCAACTTTCTTCCCTTCGTTATGTTTACTTTACTACACACTCGGGCCAAAGGTCTTGGACCTCCGCCAGCACTTCACCAAGTGCCTAATGCTCTTTGTATCACGACTCACTTGTCGGTCATCATCTGTATTCACTTGGCATTATTATAATATATTTGGATATCTAATATATTGTTAGCTCAACCTTAGGCTTCTCACGTATTTTTCAAGGTCTTGAGTGACATACAATATGTCCGAAATGACGGTATTAGATACAAGGTGATCTCACATCACCGTTATTTAATCACACCACTCAATAGTTGTTAGCAATGCACTGTGTCCTATAATATCCCTCTTACTCAAAGCGCAACTCCACTCCGTTCCGATATAAAATTCTCCTTATACTCTACTCTTGAGATTATGTTTCCTATGTGTACGGGTAATGGTTTGTAAGTACACTCCCATAACTTCTTTTTTTTATATGTCTTTCGATTCAGCTTGATAGTTACTCACCTTGAGCTTGTTAGTGCAGGCCCTACACACAACACCTTTATTACTTCGTTACTTCCTTCCTCATTACTTTAAGAAACTCATTCTAAAGTACCCTACTAGGTACTAAATTCCAAATTCACTGGTCTGCCAACTTGTGACGATGTCGGCATGCTTCACTTGGATCTATAATGGGATACCACACTCTTTCTATACTTCTGTGTGCACATACTTTCTCGTCTATCTAGATGGAGACACAGTTCCTCTACAAAATTTATTGTCACTCCATGTAGACTATTGCACGTTCCTTCCAAACGAAATACATTTCACAAATTATCATCGTCTTAAACTCGACACGTCATTTTCAGTACTTTCGAGTTTCTTGTTCTGTGGGTTAGGACTCATCACGCTTTTGCTGCGCTACTTTGATAATTATGTTGTCACCCATTAATTATAAGAACATTTTCTGTGTGTCCACAATGATTGACCCTAGAACTCTCCCTCTCAATTACACCATAAGTCCTATCCGGGTGAAATGCCAAGTACCTTCCTTACTTGCCTTAAAGAACTAAGATAATGATTGTAAGACGACCTCTCCCGTTTAATTTTGGAATTCTTCTAACACGGATCCAAACTGTAACAGTCAAAAATCGAAGATGACCTAATCGAGTAATTTAGGAAATTAAATCCGTTTTAACACGAGATACCTCTCGAGGTAACCAGCTCCTAGATGATATTACACCCCGGTATTATTTGGAGCATTTGGGAGCTTCAATTAATAAAAATGCAGTTGAGAGAAATGATCAGGACATCGGACATGTCCTAGATATGAAAAAACATGAAAAGGCAAAACGCCTAAAAGAGTCGCTATTTCGTTTCTTAGCGGCTAAGAAAGACGGCTTAGGAATACGCGTTTTTCGAAACAATTGCGGAATAATTATCCATACAATATTCCAGATTTATTATTCCAATTTCGAGAAGTTTGGAGAAGGGGGCTTAAACCGCTTTCGGATCGGTAAAAGGATAATTATCGACTCCGCTAAAGGATAATTATCGTCTTCGCTATAAATAGCTGAAATATCGTTTATTAATTCATTTCCTTTCACGTTTTCTCGTAAAAGCTCTGATTTCTCTCAATCTTCAAACTCAGATCTACTCTTCATTTCTAATCCGATTTCAAATCCGTTTGAGTTTTTGGATTTCTCTCTTCATTCTCTTCATTTTGGTACCGAGTTTCTGCATTTCCGAGCAAGGGAAGGTCTGGTCGAGCATATATGATACTAGGGAGGTTCCGTCGCTCAGATTCCGGTGAATTTGATGGTGTCCGAGCGTAGCCTGCGCCGTTGTGATTCCGAATCTTCTTTCGGATCGTCAATCGGGTTAGTAACGAATAAGTTATGAATTTATTCGTTTTCCGTATTGCGATTTAGCCTAAATTGACCTTAGGTTTGTCAAAATGGATAATTGGAAATTCCATTATGCTCGTTACTTTATTCTGGTGATTATGGGCTGTTTGTTTGATGAGATTTGATGACAGGTGGGTTCAGAAATTACCTACGGGCAAAACGTTGTTCTGGCGAAATTTAATTAATTAATTAAAGGTTAATTAATTAAATTGGGATTCTAGAAAATGCTATAAGCTAATTAAATTCAAAGGAATGAATTTAACTGGTGGTTGAAGCGAGAAGTTTAATACGAGGAATATGATATTCTCAACAGGTGTTGTTGAAGGGTTCGGTTTAATTATAACTTAGTTGCTTTGTGAGCGTATCCAAGCACGATAAAGGAGGATAGTCCGAGTGGAAAAACGGACTCAATAGTTGGTTTGCGAGGTTTTATTGTTCTTACCTGCGAGGTAAGTGTATATGAATTACACTTGCTTAATATATGTTATGTATTTAATATGCTATGATTTTATGCATGCTTGTGTGTATATATATGTTTGTTATGATTGTATGCATGCTTATATGTATATGAGTGAGACGATGATGATGACTTGATATTCCTTATGAAAGCATGCATGAGGTACATGAAATGATAGTGGAAAGAATATGTTGAAAGAATATGATGAAAGCATGAAATTGAGTTATGATATGACAGTGATAATATAGGATGGTAATTGATTAATTAGCCCAACTGGGTCCCGCACGGGTTTCCGGGGGACGAGGTCGCTACCTGATCTACAGGGGGCCTCAGAGGTCGCTACCTGATCTACAGGGGGCCTCGAGATAAGAAAAACAGCCAGGGGTCGCTACCTGATCTACAGGGGGCCTCAAGATAAGAAAAATAGTCCAAGATCGCGACCTGATCTACAGGGGGTCTTAGGACAGATGGCTGAGGTCGCTACCTGATCTACAGGGGGCCTATGACGCTATCGGGTTGGCCAACCGAAAGAAAAAAGAAAGAAAGAAAGAAAGAAATACGAAAGCAATGAGAAAATATATCGTACGATCAGTTGGAGCTAGTTAGTTAATTATCACCTATGCATCGATGCGATCGAGTCTAGCATGCTATATGTTATGTTATGATTATTATTATGTGATGGTATGATATGAGATGCTTATATGAGATGATAAGTTTATACGTGATGTGTGATAACATGCTTGAATGTTTATGTGAAATGTGATATGAATGGTTGTGGAATTATATGTGATGTGTGATAACATGCTTGAATGTTTATGTGAAATGTGATATGAATGGTTGTGGAATGATATGTGAATGTGTATATGTATGTGTGCTTGGAAATGTGAGGAAGGGTATGGAGTGTCCTTTGGGGACGGGATATTAGATACTTATATATATTGGGAGAGTGCGATTTGTATACCCTTACTGAGCGTGTGGCTCATTGTTGTTATATCCACATATTTTTCAGCTACTTAGACTCGGCCTGATCAAGGAAAGGACATTGGACCCAACACCTGGATTTGAGATCATATCAGGTGGGCTGTTATGGGATGCTACCGCCTAGGATGTTTTGTGTGGTTTTAAACAGTTGTGTTTTGTTAAACCGAGCTTATGACGTATGTTAGTATGTATATATGTTGTGAATATGGTTGTAAGATAAAGTTTTAAAAATTTACGTTTTCCGCTTTTCCGCTTATTGTTTTAAACAGGGTTAATTAATTGGTAATCAACTAGAAATGAAATAGGTGGTGTCACATTTGGTTGGTATCAGAGCAGGGATATGATTCCTTGGCTTGGGTTGTGGGAAGTTTTCTGAAAAGCTTTTGAAAGTTTCTTTTTCTTTTAGATGGCGGAGCACAGCCAAAGGGTCGACTGAGTGTGTACATGCTCAGGGTAGAAATGACCAGGAGCACCCTATGGTGCCAGTTTAGCCAATATCACTACCACCATCAGATATGGCTGGTATATCTGATTTAGTGATATATTTGAGAGAAGTTATACCACCATAGACACAACAGTGTCTCAAGCGGGTATTATTCTAATAAAGATGGACAAGAATTTTGAGAAGATTTTCCGCCAAGGGGAAAAGTCGTTTGAGGGGACTATTGATCCATTAGTAATGGATGAGTGATTGAGGAACACTGCGTCCATTCTAGATGGAGTTTTCTACACTAATGAGAGACGTGTACAATATGTTATATCCTTGCTTGAGGAAGCAACTAGAAATTGACGGGACACGGTCCCTAATGGCCGTAGTATACCACTTGTGCTGACATTGGATGATTTCTTGAGAGAGTTTGATGTGATGTTAGTAATGGGTTGATCATCCACTCATATAACTTTGATTAATTGTTATACAAAGGAAGTCACCACGGAGATAGATGGGTTAAGAGAGGTGATTTTCACTAGTGAGAGGAATGTTATTCCTACTTGCCTCATATCTACATGAACAACTTTTAGATTACTTCGGGAAGGATGTCAGGCTTATCTGGCTAGTGTGTCAGATTCTGCTATTGTTAGTCCCGGAGTATCTGAGGTGGATGTTGTTAGAGAATTTCTTGATGTTTTCCTGATGATTTACCTAGTTTACCTCCAAGTAGAGAGGTAGACTTTGAGATTGAGACATTAACCGGTGCAGCACCGATATCAATTGCTCCTTACAGGATGGCTCCGCTAGAGCTAAAGGAATTGAAGAAACAGCTAGAAGAGTTGCTCGAGAAGGGTTTTATACGCCCGAGTATTTCTCCTTGGGGTGCACCAGTGCTTTTTGTGAAGAAGAAAGATGGTAGTTTACGATTGTGCATAGACTACCGTCAGCTGAACAAAATCACAATCAAGAACAAGTATCCCTTACCGAGGATAGAGGACTTGCTGGATCAATTAAGGGGTGCTACAGTATTTTCAAAGATTGACCTTCGATCGGGATACTAGCAGTTGAGGATAGCAGAGAATTCAATACCGAAGACAGCTTTTCGTACTCGGTATGGACACTATGAGTTTACAGTTATGCCTTTTGGGTTGACGAATGCACCTGCAGCATTTATGGCGTTGATGAACTCGATCTTCCAACCTTATCTAGATCAGTTTGTCATGGTCTTCATTGATGATATCTTGATATATTCCCGAGATGCAGATACTCATAGAGAACATTTGAGACGTATCTTAGGGATTCTGAGGGAGAGACAGTTGTACGCGAAGTTCAGCAAGTGCGAGTTTTGGACGGATCAGATTGCCTTTCTAGGGCATGTGATATCACGAGATGGTATACAACCTGATCCATCCAAGATCAAGGCTATTACAGAATGGGAAATTCCGAAGAGCATTACAAAGATTCGCAACTTCTTAGGACTTGCGGGTTATTACAGGAGGTTTGTAAAGAACTTTTCGATTATCGCGCGTCCCTTGACTAACTTGCTAAAGAAGAATCAACAGTTTATATGGGATAACAGTTGTCAAGAGAGCTTTGAAGAACTTAAGAAAAGATTGACTACGTTCCCTATTCTGGCTGTACCCTCA
The DNA here is from genome assembly GCA_033239045.1 of Fagopyrum esculentum. NCBI lineage: Eukaryota > Viridiplantae > Streptophyta > Magnoliopsida > Caryophyllales > Polygonaceae > Fagopyrum > Fagopyrum esculentum. The sequence continues at coordinate 120,047,370 of BSUD01000005.1, forward strand.
GATAAGGGTAACTTTGTGGTTTACACCAACGCATCTGGGAGTGGCTTAGGAGGAGTTCTAATGCAGGAAGGGAAGGTAATAGCATATACATCTAGACAATTGAGACCTCATGAGCAGAACTACCCTACACACGACCTAGAGCTTGCTGCTATAGTTCATGCTCTTAAGACCTGGAGGCACTATCTTTATGGTGATACATTTCCGGTGTTTACCGACCATAAAAGCCTGAAGTATATTCCCACTCAGAGGGATCTGAATCTGAGACAGAGAAGATGGATGGAGTTACTCAAGGATTATGATTGCACTATAGAGTACCATCCAGGAAAGGCGAATGTGGTAGCTGACGCTCTCAGCAGAAAGAGCAGTGACCAAGGCAGTAAGGTCAACTACAAAGTTGAGCATCTATTAGCTCTCAGAGTTATGAGAGTAGAGATGGATGTAAGAGGATCTGAGTTGATAGCAAACATTCAGGTAAGACCGTTGATTCTTGATGAGATTTCAATTAGGCAAGATGAGGATGATACACTGAAGAAGTTGAAAGCTAAAGTGGGAGATGCTACCACTACACACTTCCAGTTGTCTGATCAGGGAGTGTTATACAGAGGTGCACGGATATGCGTGCCAAACATTGAGGAGTTAAAGAAGAAGCTACTTGAAGAGGCACATTCCTCGAGGTATTCCATGCATCCTGGGAGTACGAAGATGTTTAATGACCTGAGGAAGATCTATTGGTGGCCGAGGATGAGACGAGAGGTAGCTGATTTTGTGACTCGATGTCTAGTGTGTCAGCAAGTGAAGGCTGAACACCAAGCACCAACAGGAAAATTACAATCTTTATCAGTTCCTGAGTGGAAGTTGGAGCGGATTACAATGGATTTTGTGGTTGGACTTCCTAGGACTTTCAAAAAGAATAACACGGTATGGGTGATTGTAGATAGATTGACGAAATCTGCCCACTTCTTGCCGATGAGACAAGATAACTCCTTGGATGAGCTGGCAGAGTTGTATGTGAGAGAGATTGTTCGACTGCACGGAGTCCCTGTATCGATTGTATCCGATAGAGATCCGAGGTTTACCTCGCATTTCTGGGGAAGTCTGCAAACTGCCTTAGGTACAAGATTGCATTTCAGTACGGCATTTCATCCTCAGACAGACGGACAATCAGAGAGAACGATTCAGACCTTGGAGGAGATGTTGAGATCTTGTGTTTTGGAGCTTAAAGGTAAATGGGATTCTAACCTGCCATTGCTCGAATTTGCGTATAATAACAGTTTCCATTCAAGTATTGGTATGGCCCCTTACGAGGCCTTGTATGGAAGGAAGTGTCGCACACCTGTATGTTGGGATTTTGAGGGCATGCGACAGATGGAGGGGAGTTATGAGATTTGGTAGGCATGGAAAGTTAGCACCGAGATACATTGGTCCATATGAGATCTTAGAGAAGATCGGACCACTTGCGTATAGATTGACGTTACCACCAGAGTTATCAAGATTGCATGACGTCTTTCACGTATCGGTGCTACGGAGATATAGGTCAGATCCTAGTCATATCATTCCCGAACCTGAGATAGAAGTATCTGAGAACTTGTCCTACCCAGAAGAACCAGTTGAGGTTTTAGGCAGACAAGTTCGAAGATTGAGAAACAAGGAGATTCCGATGGTGAAGGTCAGATAGGGACATCATTCAGCTCGAGAGGCTACATGGGAGACCGAACGAGATATGAAAGCGAAATACCCCTACCTTTTTAAGTAAAAACCTCGAGAAATTGTGATCCGGTTGTGCATCCTTTTGATACATCTACGAGTTTGGTTCTACGTCCTTTCTTAAATTTCGGGACGAAATTTCTTAAAGTGGGAGATATTTGTAACAGTCAAAAATCGAAGATGACCTAATTGAGTAATTTAGGAAATTAAATCCGTTTTAACACGAGATACCTCTCGAGGTAACCAGCTCCTAGATGATATTACACCCCGGTATTATTTGGAGCATTTGGGAGCTTCAATTAATAAAAATGCAGTTGAGAGAAATGATCAGGACATCGGACATGTCCTAGATATGAAAAAACATGAAAAGGCAAAACGGCTAAAAGAGTCGCTATTTCGTTTCTTAGCGGCTAAGAAAGACGGCTTAGGAATACGCGTTTTTCGAAACAATTGCGGAATAATTATCCATACAATATTCCAGATTTATTATTCCAATTTCGAGAAGTTTGGAGAAGGGGGCTTAAACCGCTTTCGGATCGGTAAAAGGATAATTATCGACTCCGCTAAAGGATAATTATCGTCTTCGCTATAAATAGCTGAAATATCGTTTATTAATTCATTTCCTTTCACGTTTTCTCGTAAAAGCTCTGATTTCTCTCAATCTTCAAACTCAGATCTACTCTTCGTTTCTAATCCGATTTCAAATCCGTTTGAGTTTTTGGATTCCTCTCTTCATTCTCTTCATTTTGGTACCGAGTTTCTGCATTTCCGAGCAAGGGAAGGTCTGGTCGAGCATATATGATACTAGGGAGGTTCCGTCGCTCAGATTCCGGTGAATTTGATGGTGTCCGAGCGTAGCCTGCGCCGTTGTGATTCCGAATCTTCTTTCGGATCGTCAATCGGGTTAGTAACGAATAAGTTATGAATTTATTCGTTTTCCGTATTGCGATTTAGCCTAAATTGACCTTAGGTTTGTCAAAATGGATAATTGGAAATTCCATTATGCTCGTTACTTTATTCTGGTGATTATGGGCTGTTTGTTTGATGAGATTTGATGACAGGTGGGTTCAGAAATTGCCTGCGGGCAAAACGTTGTTCTGGCGAAATTTAATTAATTAATTAAAGGTTAATTAATTAAATTGGGATTCTAGAAAATGCTATAAGCTAATTAAATTCAAAGGAATGAATTTAACTGGTGGTTGAAGCGAGAAGTTTAATACGAGGAATATGATATTCTCAACAGGTGTTGTTGAAGGGTTCGGTTTAATTATAACTTAGTTGCTTTGTGAGCGTATCCAAGCACGATAAAGGAGGATAGTCCGAGTGGAAAAACGGACTCAATAGTTGGTTTGCGAGGTTTTATTGTTCTTACCTGCGAGGTAAGTGTATATGAATTACACTTGCTTAATATATGTTATGTATTTAATATGCTATGATTTTATGCATGCTTGTGTGTATATATATGTTTGTTATGATTGTATGCATGCTTATATGTATATGAGTGAGACGATGATGATGACTTGATATTCCTTATGAAAGCATGCATGAGGTACATGAAATGATAGTGGAAAGAATATGTTGAAAGAATATGATGAAAGCATGAAATTGAGTTATGATATGACAGTGATAATATAGGATGGTAATTGATTAATTAGCCCAACTGGGTCCCGCACGGGTTTCCGGGGGACGAGGTCGCTACCTGATCTACAGGGGGCCTCAGAGGTCGCTACCTGATCTACAGGGGGCCTCGAGATAAGAAAAACAGCCAGGGGTCGCTACCTGATCTACAGGGGGCCTCAAGATAAGAAAAATAGTCCAAGATCGCGACCTGATCTACAGGGGGTCTTAGGACAGATGGCTGAGGTCGCTACCTGATCTACAGGGGGCCTATGACGCTATCGGGTTGGCCAACCGAAAGAAAAAAGAAAGAAAGAAAGAAAGAAATACGAAAGCAATGAGAAAATATATCGTACGATCAGTTGGAGCTAGTTAGTTAATTATCACCTATGCATCGATGCGATCGAGTCTAGCATGCTATATGTTATGTTATGATTATTATTATGTGATGAGATGATATGTTTATATGTGATGTGTGATAACATGCTTGAATGTTTATGTGAAATGTGATATGAATGGTTGTGGAATGATATGTGAATGTGTATATGTATGTGTGCTTTGAAATGTGAGGAAGGGTATGGAGTGTCCTTTGGGGACGGGATATTAGATACTTATATATATTGGGAGAGTGCGATTTGTATACCCTTACTGAGCGTGTGGCTCATTGTTGTTATATCCACATATTTTTCAGCTACTTAGACTCGGCCTGATCAAGGAAAGGACATTGGACCCAACACCTGGATTTGAGATCATATCAGGTGGGCTGTTATGGGATGCTACCGCCTAGGATGTTTTGTGTGGTTTTAAACAGTTGTGTTTTGTTAAACCGAGCTTATGACGTATGTTAGTATGTATATATGTTGTGAATATGGTTGTAAGATAAAGTTTTAAAAATTTACGTTTTCCGCTTTTCCGCTTATTGTTTTAAACAGGGTTAATTAATTGGTAATCAACTAGAAATGAAATAGGTGGTGTCACATTTGGTTGGTATCAGAGCAGGGATATGATTCCTTGGCTTGGGTTGTGGGAAGTTTTCTGAAAAGCTTTTGAAAGTTTCTTTTTCTTTTAGATGGCGGAGCACAGCCAAAGGGTCGACTGAGTGTGTACATGCTCAGGGTAGAAATGACCAGGAGCACCCTATGGTGCCAGTTTAGCCAATATCACTACCACCATCAGATATGGCTGGTATATCTGATTTAGTGATATATTTGAGAGAAGTTATACCACCATAGACACAACAGTGTCTCAAGCGGGTATTATTCTAATAAAGATGGACAAGAATTTTGAGAAGATTTTCCGCCAAGGGGAAAAGTCGTTTGAGGGGACTATTGATCCATTAGTAATGGATGAGTGATTGAGGAACACTGCGTCCATTCTAGATGGAGTTTTCTACACTAATGAGAGACGTGTACAATATGTTATATCCTTGCTTGAGGAAGCAACTAGAAATTGACGGGACACGGTCCCTAATGGCCGTAGTATACCACTTGTGCTGACATTGGATGATTTCTTGAGAGAGTTTGATGTGATATTGGGTACGGATTGGTTATCCACTCATATAACTTTGATTAATTGTTATACAAAGGAAGTCACCACGGAGATAGATGGGTTAAGAGAGGTGATTTTCACTAGTGAGAGGAATGTTATTCCTACTTGCCTCATATCTACATGAACAACTTTTAGATTACTTCGGGAAGGATGTCAGGCTTATCTGGCTAGTGTGTCAGATTCTGCTATTGTTAGTCCCGGAGTATCTGAGGTGGATGTTGTTAGAGAATTTCTTGATGTTTTCCTGATGATTTACCTAGTTTACCTCCAAGTAGAGAGGTAGACTTTGAGATTGAGACATTAACCGGTGCAGCACCGATATCAATTGCTCCTTACAGGATGGCTCCGCTAGAGCTAAAGGAATTGAAGAAACAGCTAGAAGAGTTGCTCGAGAAGGGTTTTATACGCCCGAGTATTTCTCCTTGGGGTGCACCAGTGCTTTTTGTGAAGAAGAAAGATGGTAGTTTACGATTGTGCATAGACTACCGTCAGCTGAACAAAATCACAATCAAGAACAAGTATCCCTTACCGAGGATAGAGGACTTGCTGGATCAATTAAGGGGTGCTACAGTATTTTCAAAGATTGACCTTCGATCGGGATACTAGCAGTTGAGGATAGCAGAGAATTCAATACCGAAGACAGCTTTTCGTACTCGGTATGGACACTATGAGTTTACAGTTATGCCTTTTGGGTTGACGAATGCACCTGCAGCATTTATGGCGTTGATGAACTCGATCTTCCAACCTTATCTAGATCAGTTTGTCATGGTCTTCATTGATGATATCTTGATATATTCCCGAGATGCAGATACTCATAGAGAACATTTGAGACGTATCTTAGGGATTCTGAGGGAGAGACAGTTGTACGCGAAGTTCAGCAAGTGCGAGTTTTGGACGGATCAGATTGCCTTTCTAGGGCATGTGATATCACGAGATGGTATACAACCTGATCCATCCAAGATCAAGGCTATTACAGAATGGGAAATTCCGAAGAGCATTACAAAGATTCGCAACTTCTTAGGACTTGCGGGTTATTACAGGAGGTTTGTAAAGAACTTTTCGATTATCGCGCGTCCCTTGACTAACTTGCTAAAGAAGAATCAACAGTTTATATGGGATAACAGTTGTCAAGAGAGCTTTGAAGAACTTAAGAAAAGATTGACTACGTTCCCTATTCTGGCTGTACCCTCAGATAAGGGTAACTTTGTGGTTTACACCAACGCATCTGGGAGTGGCTTAGGAGGAGTTCTAATGCAGGAAGGGAAGGTAATAGCATATACATCTAGACAATTGAGACCTCATGAGCAGAACTACCCTACACACGACCTAGAGCTTGCTGCTATAGTTCATGCTCTTAAGACCTGGAGGCACTATCTTTATGGTGATACATTTCCGGTGTTTACCGACCATAAAAGCCTGAAGTATATTCCCACTCAGAGGGATCTGAATCTGAGACAGAGAAGATGGATGGAGTTACTCAAGGATTATGATTGCACTATAGAGTACCATCCAGGAAAGGCGAATGTGGTAGCTGACGCTCTCAGCAGAAAGAGCAGTGACCAAGGCAGTAAGGTCAACTACAAAGTTGAGCATCTATTAGCTCTCAGAGTTATGAGAGTAGAGATGGATGTAAGAGGATCTGAGTTGATAGCAAACATTCAGGTAAGACCGTTGATTCTTGATGAGATTTCAATTAGGCAAGATGAGGATGATACACTGAAGAAGTTGAAAGCTAAAGTGGGAGATGCTACCACTACACACTTCCAGTTGTCTGATCAGGGAGTGTTATACAGAGGTGCACGGATATGCGTGCCAAACATTGAGGAGTTAAAGAAGAAGCTACTTGAAGAGGCACATTCCTCGAGGTATTCCATGCATCCTGGGAGTACGAAGATGTTTAATGACCTGAGGAAGATCTATTGGTGGCCGAGGATGAGACGAGAGGTAGCTGATTTTGTGACTCGATGTCTAGTGTGTCAGCAAGTGAAGGCTGAACACCAAGCACCAACAGGAAAATTACAATCTTTATCAGTTCCTGAGTGGAAGTTGGAGCGGATTACAATGGATTTTGTGGTTGGACTTCCTAGGACTTTCAAAAAGAATAACACGGTATGGGTGATTGTAGATAGATTGACGAAATCTGCCCACTTCTTGCCGATGAGACAAGATAACTCCTTGGATGAGCTGGCAGAGTTGTATGTGAGAGAGATTGTTCGACTGCACGGAGTCCCTGTATCGATTGTATCCGATAGAGATCCGAGGTTTACCTCGCATTTCTGGGGAAGTCTGCAAACTGCCTTAGGTACAAGATTGCATTTCAGTACGGCATTTCATCCTCAGACAGACGGACAATCAGAGAGAACGATTCAGACCTTGGAGGAGATGTTGAGATCTTGTGTTTTGGAGCTTAAAGGTAAATGGGATTCTAACCTGCCATTGCTCGAATTTGCGTATAATAACAGTTTCCATTCAAGTATTGGTATGGCCCCTTACGAGGCCTTGTATGGAAGGAAGTGTCGCACACCTGTATGTTGGGATTTTGAGGGCATGCGACAGATAGAGGGTCCCGAACTTGTACAACAGACAATAGAGAAAGTACAAGTAGTAAAGCAGTGCTTGAAGGCAGCACAAGATCGTCAAAAGAGCTACTTTGATCGCCATAGACGAGAGATGACATATGAGATAGGCGATAGAGTGTTTTTGAAGGTATCTCCTTGGAGGGGAGTTATGAGATTTGGTAGGCATGGAAAGTTAGCACCGAGATACATTGGTCCATATGAGATCTTAGAGAAGATCGGACCACTTGCGTATAGATTGACGTTACCACCAGAGTTATCAAGATTGCATGACGTCTTTCACGTATCGGTGCTACGGAGGTATAGGTCAGATCCAAGTCATATCATTCCCGAACCTGAGATAGAAGTATCTGAGAACTTGTCCTACCCAGAAGAACCAGTTGAGGTTTTAGGCAGACAAGTTCGAAGATTGAGAAACAAGGAGATTCCGATGGTGAAGGTCAGATAGGGACATCATTCAGCTCGAGAGGCTACATGGGAGACCGAACGAGATATGAAAGCGAAATACCCCTACCTTTTTAAGTAAAAACCTCGAGAAATTGTGATCCGGTTGTGCATCCTTTTGATACATCTACGAGTTTGGTTCTACGTCCTTTCTTAAATTTCGGGACGAAATTTCTTAAAGTGGGAGATATTTGTAACAGTCAAAAATCGAAGATGACCTAATTGAGTAATTTAGGAAATTAAATCCGTTTTAACACGAGATACCTCTCGAGGTAACCAGCTCCTAGATGATATTACACCCCGGTATTATTTGGAGCATTTGGGAGCTTCAATTAATAAAAATGCAGTTGAGAGAAATGATCAGGACATCGGACATGTCCTAGATATGAAAAAACATGAAAAGGCAAAACGGCTAAAAGAGTCGCTATTTCGTTTCTTAGCGGCTAAGAAAGACGGCTTAGGAATACGCGTTTTTCGAAACAATTGCGGAATAATTATCCATACAATATTCCAGATTTATTATTCCAATTTCGAGAAGTTTGGAGAAGGGGGCTTAAACCGCTTTCGGATCGGTAAAAGGATAATTATCGACTCCGCTAAAGGATAATTATCGTCTTCGCTATAAATAGCTGAAATATCGTTTATTAATTCATTTCCTTTCACGTTTTCTCGTAAAAGCTCTGATTTCTCTCAATCTTCAAACTCAGATCTACTCTTCGTTTCTAATCCGATTTCAAATCCGTTTGAGTTTTTGGATTCCTCTCTTCATTCTCTTCATTTTGGTACCGAGTTTCTGCATTTCCGAGCAAGGGAAGGTCTGGTCGAGCATATATGATACTAGGGAGGTTCCGTCGCTCAGATTCCGGTGAATTTGATGGTGTCCGAGCGTAGCCTGCGCCGTTGTGATTCCGAATCTTCTTTCGGATCGTCAATCGGGTTAGTAACGAATAAGTTATGAATTTATTCGTTTTCCGTATTGCGATTTAGCCTAAATTGACCTTAGGTTTGTCAAAATGGATAATTGGAAATTCCATTATGCTCGTTACTTTATTCTGGTGATTATGGGCTGTTTGTTTGATGAGATTTGATGACAGGTGGGTTCAGAAATTGCCTGCGGGCAAAACGTTGTTCTGGCGAAATTTAATTAATTAATTAAAGGTTAATTAATTAAATTGGGATTCTAGAAAATGCTATAAGCTAATTAAATTCAAAGGAATGAATTTAACTGGTGGTTGAAGCGAGAAGTTTAATACGAGGAATATGATATTCTCAACAGGTGTTGTTGAAGGGTTCGGTTTAATTATAACTTAGTTGCTTTGTGAGCGTATCCAAGCACGATAAAGGAGGATAGTCCGAGTGGAAAAACGGACTCAATAGTTGGTTTGCGAGGTTTTATTGTTCTTACCTGCGAGGTAAGTGTATATGAATTACACTTGCTTAATATATGTTATGTATTTAATATGCTATGATTTTATGCATGCTTGTGTGTATATATATGTTTGTTATGATTGTATGCATGCTTATATGTATATGAGTGAGACGATGATGATGACTTGATATTCCTTATGAAAGCATGCATGAGGTACATGAAATGATAGTGGAAAGAATATGTTGAAAGAATATGATGAAAGCATGAAATTGAGTTATGATATGACAGTGATAATATAGGATGGTAATTGATTAATTAGCCCAACTGGGTCCCGCACGGGTTTCCGGGGGACGAGGTCGCTACCTGATCTACAGGGGGCCTCAGAGGTCGCTACCTGATCTACAGGGGGCCTCGAGATAAGAAAAACAGCCAGGGGTCGCTACCTGATCTACAGGGGGCCTCAAGATAAGAAAAATAGTCCAAGATGCGACCTGATCTACAGTGGGTCTTAGGACAGATGGCTGAGGTCGCTACCTGATCTACAGGGGGCCTATGACGCTATCGGGTTGGCCAACCGAAAGAAAAAAGAAAGAAAGAAAGAAAGAAATACGAAAGCAATGAGAAAATATATCGTACAATCAGTTGGAGCTAGTTAGTTAATTATCACCTATGCATCGATGCGATCGAGTCTAGCATGCTATATGTTATGTTATGATTATTATTATGTGATGGTATGATATGAAATGCTTATATGAGATGATAAGTTTATACGTGATGTGTGATAACATGCTTGAATGTTTATGTTTATGTGATATGAATGGTTGTGGAATTATATGTGATGTGTGATAACATGCTTGAATGTTTATGTGAAATGTGATATGAATGGTTGTGGAATGATATGTGAATGTGTATATGTATGTGTGCTTGGAAATGTGAGGAAGGGTATGGAGTGTCCTTTGGGGACGGGATATTAGATACTTATATATATTGGGAGAGTGCGATTTGTATACCCTTACTGAGCGTGTGGCTCATTGTTGTTATATCCACATATTTTTCAGCTACTTAGACTCGGCCTGATCAAGGAAAGGACATTGGACCCAACACCTGGATTTGAGATCATATCAGGTGGGCTGTTATGGGATGCTACCGCCTAGGATGTTTTGTGTGGTTTTAAATAGTTGTGTTTTGTTAAACCGAGCTTATGACGTATGTTAGTATGTATATATGTTGTGAATATGGTTGTAAGATAAAGTTTTAAAAATTTACGTTTTCCGTTTTTCCGCTTATTGTTTTAAACAGGGTTAATTAATTGGTAATCAACTAGAAATGAAATAGGTGGTGTCACACAAACTCTCTGACTCAACCGGAGTTTGATCTTAACCAGCCTAGAAGAAATCTCTAACACAATTCTCTTCATGCCTTCAATTAATCAAAGAAGGTTGTCATTACCTACTTGAGGAAATCCTCCAAGGCATCGGTAAGGCTAATTCATAAATCCACAGTCACGAATATCTCTTCTTAACGGCACATAACTCACCAATACCAGCAACACTTGTACGTCCTCCGTTGAAATTGGTTAGTCTACAGTTGGCTTACCTCAATATCTCGTACTCACTCTTCTTATACTTCTACTGGCATAAAATTCCTGGTAAGCACCAACTACTTGGTTAATCCTTTTCCCTTTTGTTAGTTTGTTCTGTCTCCCTCATTTCCATTTCCTTAGGGTCAACTCTCTTTCTCAAATCCCCTAGGTCATTCTCAGATGTTCCTTCATTAGCGTTGTTTACAATATTGCTCTGTTGAAGTCCATTGACTCGGCTACCGGCTTCCTACTCCTTTTGATACTGGCTTCGTGATTGCTCACCACTTCTTATCTCTCTGACGAGGTCAAAACTTCCCTATACTTGTGGGGTTCTATCTTCGCTCTTACACTCAATTGTAAGTCTTCTTTCCGTGCATCTCTTAGTCATAAGGGTTTCTTCCGCATATATCACAGGAGAATCATCATTCTTCCTTGTATGAAATGATACGCACAATCTGTCTTGGCGGACATAGAACTTTATCCAAAGTGTATACTTCTTACTCCTCTATTTCTCCTTTTAAAATCCGTCTGTACTAGTTGTGATATGTACCTTTATCCTAGCCAGTAGGTAGTAAATCCCTTACACCATTCCCTTGGTCTCAAATAACATAAGGGGTTCATTCTTGTTCGCCTAATCTTTCTTCTTAAGTTCTTAATTAAAGTGACTGACGCGACTCACTTTGTGTTATTTATTAGGTAACTAGTACGTGTACCAATTTAACTTCACATTTGTCGCCGTTGATCTCTTGAAGGATCCTCCAGATGTTTATAAAATTCTTTCATAAGTCTTTGGTTATCCTCCTTATCTGTCAATCAGTTACTACTAGTTGACCCGCACGTTTTATGTCTCCGATATTACCAACCAGTCTGTAGTTGACCTTCTATAAGATTCCGGACTTACTGTTCTTCGATCTCTTTGAAGTTTGATACACTTGGTGAAATCTATCTCCTCCAATTTCTTGGTTAACACTCCTCCAACTCCTTCCAAGTCTGCACTTCTCTTGTTCTCTTATGGAATCACTATACTCTTCTGAGTCTAGTCCTAACATTCATCTGTCTTCAAAGGGTTTATTAAGTCTTCCACGATAACTTGTAAGCGTGTCTTCAATTCTTCTTACTTTGTTTATCGTCCGTTTGTGGTTCTCTGATATGACCATTGATGTTGGTAACTTAGATCTTTATGTGAATGAGAAATTATTGTGGACTTTTTAGTCCACCAAAAATCACCTTCCCACATTCTTCTCTTTATCGAGTGTTTTGTCGTAACGCCAATTTTATAGAATTCCGTTGTCTTAATTTCAGGCTTCTACTGTATTTGATACTTACGTCATGATTTCTTGAAACTCTTGCATCTCTGAGTAATTTAAACTGCCCCTATGATGATGCAATTTATTTCACGTCTTTAACCTCATTTGTCAATGTTTGTCTTTGTACTCCTTCAAGTCTCACAATTGAGTCAACACCCTATCTTCTTTGTACTCTCAAGCCTATGCTTGCATATGGCGGCGTCCGCCTTGATTGTAACGTCCTTTACTCCGTCATTCTTGGTTGTACCCCGTTCTATATGATTCTTGTTTTTCCATTATTATCTCCATTCTACGCTCTTGTCGTCTCTTGCATTGTTCTTCTAATTCATCTCTCCGCTTCATCTGACAACGTCCCTTGCATGACTTCTAATTCCTTCTATCTAGGCTGACTCAGAAACTTCCTTCTCATCCAGTTGTACTGGTGGTAAAAGTTATCTCAACATCTTTACTGCTTTGCCCACCCATTCTTCGGATGATTTATAAGGTCACCAGGACGTCCACCAGAGTATCATACCCCATCCTGGTCTGAATCCCTTATCTCGTGTGGAAAACTCTTCAAATTAGTTACCGATTAATAATGAGGCGCTAATCACTTCATGATATCACAACTAAAGAATACAAGATATCCTTTAGGATACTAACATGCCACACATACACATATATATAACCTTACACTAAAACATATCCATATAAGTCTATATACTAACTCACCTATCATTCCAAGTTGCAGAGATCCACGGAGACGATGGTGGTCCAACGTACTACTAACCTTACAACCTGACTATGTGTTAGCATGAAATATTGTGATATTTTAGGCACGTTTTCTAATCGTATTTGATTCATATTGATAGTCTTCGATTGATCTTTATGCATATGTGAGCTAGTATTGCCTATATTGTCGATATGGATGTCTACACAAGTTCTATGTTGATTATAGGTGATTTGGAGCTATTTCCGAACGGAATCGAGCGAAGAAGAGTTGAGTTGATATGTCCATAGATCGAGGACACTTTTTGGAAGCAATTTGGAGTATTAGATTGAGGAATGCACGAGTTTGGGGAAGAATCACGTTCTTACCCTAAATTACGCCCTAAAATACGGCCGTATCCAAAACCACGTTCAGAATTACGGCCGTGGATTCAGAGTCAGAATTCGATGTTCATTCCAGGGGATTTTACGGCCGTGGAACTAACCGTAATTGTTTCCACGCCCTAGAATTACGGTCGTGGAATCTTCCACGACCGTGATCTTGGCGAATCTTTTCGCCATGTTTCGAAGCCATGATCTTTTGAAGATCGGGCCGGGCCGACACCTTGCCCTGCATTATAAAAAGACGGAAGAAAGGAGATTCCGTCATCTTCGCTTACATCCTCGATTACAATCATCGACGCTAAGGATCAACGCTTAGCAACGCACAAACCCTCGTTTAGAGGCATTTGGGAGATCTCATTGGAGATCGAAGTTCGCATCGGAGAGTTGCTCAAATCTCGCACTTTCAGTGGAGATTGTTGCTGTGATCTTCGGAATTGTGGAAGATCGAAGTTCTTGGAAGATTTGCAAGAAGATCTCTCTTCTTGTTTAGGTTTGATTTGAAAACGGATTGACATCCCGTTTCTCTTCTCTCCTAAGGTTATGATTGTTTACTTTGTTTTGAATCCTTTGATAAACATTTGCTGTGACCTTGAGTTTCAATTGAAGATTATTGATAGTTCTTGAAAGTTTTCATCTTTTACTCTTTGATTCTTGAATTGATATCAAAATGACTGTTATTGGCTAAAAACCCTTAACAATTCTAAAGTGAAGGGTTGATAGTTGTGGCATAGGTGATGATAGATCGATCGCAAACAGATTAGACCCTGAGAGTTAGAGAGAATCGTCGACAACCCTAAATTACGGGTTGTTCTTGAGTTCCACGACCGTGGAATCTCAAGATCCAACCGTAATTTCCCTCTAGTTTACGAGCCTGCTTTTACTTTAATCCAAAGTTAAAGATTCGCTTTAACTTAGTTTAGACTTGTCTTCTCTAGGTGGTAGTGAAGCCTCAACAACCTCTACCTCGATTGTGAGCCTCAACAACCTCAATCGGTTAAGTTAGTCTTGATCCTTGGATTATAAGTTTGGGTATTTGATATTAATCCTCATCTTTAGAATCTTTCTATATTGAGCCTCAACAACCTGTATAGGGAGTGTCTTTTAGGTGAGTTACATAAGGTTTTTGGAACCTCAACCGTACGATTACCTTACATTAGTATACCTTTGCATATCTCTACTCTGTCTTTATATCATTAGTATATCTTGAATCTATTGCCACAGCTGGATACCCGGAACTTTAGGATTGTTGTTTTCCCGATATCTGCAAAACTCCCATATTTACTTGCTTGATAACCTGCATTCGAATTCGTTCCACCCAAATCCCTGTGTTCGATACTCTGGAATTCTTGCTTAACTACGTCGATCCGTACACTGCGGGTTCGCTTGCTTGATTCTAGTTTTATAAATTTAAAACTTATTTGCACACACCTCTAGGGGCGAACAAGTTTTTGGCGCCGTTGCCGGGGATTTGGTTTCGTCCGAATCCGGTAGCCGGTTGTCAAGCTTGGGAGCTTGCTCTCGTTATTTGATTTTTCTTTGAGTGCATGCGCAGGTCTAGGAACACCGAAGATCTCTTACCTCTTGATCAAGAGCTAGAGAAAACCTTGAGACAAAGGTGCAAGGAAAAGAAGATGGCTGAAGAGAACGAACGCGATCTTCAAACGGAGTTGGCGGAGAAGGAAGCTCAACTCCGATGGAATGAGACTCTCCGCCAGGATGAGATGGATCGTCATCAATCTCAAGTTAACGGTCTACAAGACATGCTCTTCCAAATGAGGATAAAGATGAGCGACCTTGAAGATAAGGTAGGCAAGAAGTCCTCGAGAAGAAGATCAAGGTCTAGAAGAAAAAGCCACTCATCCGCTGATGATAGTGATTCTTCCATGCCACCGTTAGAAGAGATTGATCCTACGGTCAATGTGAATCCCTTCAATCCGCAAGGAGCTACTAATCGCCACATCCCACCAAGGAATGCGAGAGTCGAACGTGTGGATAATGAGCCAAGAACTCTTGGCCAGCGGATGGATCCAACACAACAACCACGCCGCTTGGGTGTGAATTTTGATGCTGAAGATGTGCAAGGGTTTAGCTTTAACCCTCAAGTTATCACTCTTGTTCGCCAAAGCCAATTTGGCGGTACAAGCGCTGAATCTCCACACCAACACTTGCAAAACTTTGAGTGTATGATGGAGACAATGAGACCGAAGAACGCCACTACCAATAGCTATAAGCTCAAACCTTTCTTTTTCTCCTTGAAAGGGAAAGCGTTATCTTGGTACCAAGCTCTTCCTAATGGGAAACTAGACACGTGGGAAGACCTTTCCGCAGAGTTTCTCACCAAATTCTTTCCGCCTTCCAAAACGGCGGAACTTAGAGGTAAGATCAATGCTTTTTCCATGAGACCTAACGAAAGTTTGTTTCAATCTTGGGAAAGGTTTCAGGATTTGCTCTTGGATTGCCCTCATCATGGCATATCCAAGCTTGCCTTGCTGGAGATTTACTACAAGGGGCTGGATGCGGGAACGCAATTCAACCTCCAATCCCTCTCATGTGGAACGTTCATGGACATGAGAGAAGATGACGCTTGGGACTTCATTGAGAAGCAAGCAAGAGTCATAGAGAAATATTTCCACCGGAAGGTGGAGGGAAATCGTGTGGAGCAAGGAGCGAAGCTCACACATGAAGCTCAAACTCAGATTTTCTCCCTCAACAATGAGATCAAGGAATTGAAGGAGGCTATCAAGACCAACTTCCCAAAACAACAAGAGAAGGATGTTGGCTATTTGGGCAACAACAACGGCGGTGATAACACCAACCGCAACAACAATAACCGGAACAATAACCGGAATAACAATTGGAATGGAAACAACAATAACCGGAACAACAACAATTGGAACAACAATCGGGGTTCAAACAACAACAATTGGCGCTCCAATCAACAAAATTCCGGTAACTCCTATCCTTCCAATTCCAATTCGCTAACTCCACCTTCCTCTTCCTCTACTCCCTTGAAAAGCCAGGGGCAATCATCTAATGGAGGGAACAATACGGGAAAGGAAAAGCCAGATCCCATGTTGGAAACTATCTTGGGAAAGCTTCAAGGGTTGGAGAACCACATCATCAAGATTGATGATCAAGTTTCTAAGGTTGACAAAGCTCAAAAGGTTTTGGAAAACCAAATGTTCAACCATGCGGAAGAAGTTCCTAGAAATCAAGGGAAACTTTCAGGAAAGACGGAGGACAACCCTAAGGGAAGGGTGATGGCGATTACAACTAGGAGCGGAGTGACTACCACCGATCCGCAGCCTACGTTCGTTGAAGTCCCCGTAGAGAAGGACAAAGGAAAGGGGAAGGAGAAGGAAGACGTCTATGTTCCTCCTCCACCTTACAAACCTCCCCTACCATTCCCTCAATCTAGAGCGCGAGCGCGCCTAGATAAACAATTCGGTAAGTTCATAGAACTCATGAGCAAGCTGCATATTAATATACCTTTCATTGATGCTATTGTAGGTATGCCAGCTTATGGCAAGTTCTTGAAGGAGCTCCTCTCTAACAAGAGGAAGCTAGAAGATTTTGGAGAGGTCAAGATGAGTTCGGATTCTTTGGATCTCATCAAGACGATGAAGGAGAAAATGCCCCCAAAGTTGAAAGATCCGGGGTCATTTTGCATTCCCATTGGAGTGGGAGAAGTCACATATGACGCTTTATGTGACTTAGGAGCAAGTGTGAGCATCATACCACTTGCATTGTGCAGGAAGATCGGTTTAGGCGACCCTAAACCGGTGAAGATGACGTTATACATGGCGGATCGATCCATTACTCGTCCCGTCGGCATTGTAGAAGACGTCCCAGTCAAGCTAGGTAAATTCTTTGTTCCCATTGATTTTGTCGTGCTTGACATTCCTGTAGATAGTCCGGTCCCGATTATACTCGGAAGACCGTTTCTTGCAACCTCCGGCTGCATGGTCGATTGCAAGAATGGAAGACTCGCTTTTGACATTGGAGAAGAAAAAGTGGAGTTCGTTCTTTCCACTCTAGTGAAGGAGCCAATCTTTGACGAGGATATCTACGATGTCCAAGATGAAGAAGGTTTATCTAGGGAGGAGGTAAGTGCGATTCTTTTTAACGATCCTCTACAAAAGGTTATCACTATGAGTCTAACCAATGAAGGCGAAGAAGAAGAGTGCAAAGAGGAAATTGAAGCCTTGGAAGCACAAGAAGAGATGCATGAAGTGGAGTTTGAGAAACTCCACGATGAGGCTGAGAATACTAGAATCCACGGTCATACTCTGTATTCCACGACCGTGGATTCCACGACCAAAATCGACCTCCATTCCAGAGGATATTACGGCCGTGGAACACCAAAGGAGACCGTAATTTTGACCGTGGAAGAGGGTGATCGGCATACTTCTTCAACTTCTTCTAATTCTTCTCCAACCCATTCAACATCCTTAGAAACTTCTAAGGAAACATCGGAAGCTCCTCAAGGATCATTGGAAGCTCCGAAAACAATGGAACTCAAACCACTTCCTACTCATCTAAGGTACGCTTTTCTTGGATCTAATTCTACTTTCCCGGTTATCGTTAGTTCCGAATTAAGCATAGATGAACATGAACAGCTCATGATTGTCCTTAGGAAACATAGAAAAGCCATAGGCTATACTATTGAGGACTTAGTAGGAATTAAACCCTCCCTATGCATGCATAAGATACTAATGGAGGAGGACTTTAGAACTTCAAGACAACCTCAAAGGCGGTTGAATCCGACCATGAAGGAGGTTGTCAAGAAGGAAATTCTTAAACTTCTTGATGCAGGTATCATCTATCCTATCTCCGATAGCAAGTGGGTGAGCCCGGTTCAAGTAGTTCCGAAGAAGGGAGGAATGACGGTCATCACCAATAAGAACAACAAACTCATTCCTACCCGAACCGTGACTGGATGGCGAATGTGTATAGACTACCGCAAGCTCAACAACGCAACGCGGAAGGATCACTTTCCATTGCCATTCATCGATCAGATGCTTGAAAGGTTAGCACAACATTCATACTTTTGCTACCTTGACGGTTATAGTGGCTTCTTTCAGATTCCGATACATCCGGATGATCAAGAGAAGACCACATTCACGTGCCCTTGGGGTACGTTCGCCTATAGGAGAATGCCGTTCGGGCTTTGCAACGCCCCAGCCACCTTTCAACGGTGCATGATGGCCATCTTCTCCGAATACGTAGAGGAAATCATGGAAGTCTTCATGGACGACTTCTTCGTTTACGGTTCCTCTTTTAACGATTGTCTTTCTAACCTTTCTCTTGTTTTGCAAAGATGTGAAGACACTAACCTAGTTCTTAATTGGGAGAAGTGTCAGTTTATGGTTAAGGAAGGAATCGTATTAGGTCACTTAGTCTCTAGTAGAGGGATAGAGGTAGACAAGGCTAAGATAGAGACCATAGAGAAACTTCCTCCCCCAATTTCGGTGAAGGGGATAAGAAGCTTCCTAGGACATGCTGGATTCTATAGACGTTTCATTAAGGACTTTTCTAAGATATCAAAACCTCTCACTAATCTATTGATGAAGGATGCGGTTTTTGAGTTTTCGCAGGAATGTTTGGATGCGTTTAACACCATTCGGCAAGCTCTAATTTCAGCACCTATCATCCAACCTCCGGATTGGACTCTCCCCTTCGAGATTATGTGCGATGCTAGTGACGTAGCCATTGGAGCTGTTCTTGGGCAACGAAAGGAAGGACGAACCCACGCCATATACTACGCTAGCAAGACGCTAGACGAAGCTCAGCTCAACTACGCCACTACGGAAAAAGAGTTTCTAGCCATTGTCTACGCTATTGACAAGTTTCGCTCTTATCTTGTAGGTGCAAAGGTGATTGTCTACACGGATCATGCTGCGATCCGGTACCTCCTCGCGAAGAAAGATGCGAAGCCAAGGCTGATTAGATGAATTCTTCTCCTACAAGAATTCGATCTAGAGATCCGCGACAAGAAAGGCTCGGAAAATTCTGTTGCGGATCATTTAAGTCGTCTAACACATCTAGAGGACAACCAATTGCCCATTGATGACTCCTTTCCGGACGAACACCTACATATCATAGAGGACTGTCATACGCACAAAGGAAGAAGTTCTTCAAGGACGTCCGGGAATACTATTGGAACGAGCCTCTCCTCTTTAAGAGAGGTCCGGATGGCATCATTCGGCGATGTGTGCCGGAAGATGAGATGCAAAGTGTCATCCGCCATTGTCATTCACTACCTTGTGGAGGACACGCTATTTCGAACAAAACTAGCGCAAAGGTATTGCAATCTGGATTCTATTGGCCTACTTTATTTAAAGATGTGCAATCCTTTGTTTCTTGTTGCGATGCTTGTCAAAGAACAGGCAATATTTCTAGAAGGAACGAGATGCCCCTCAACAACATCCAAGAGGTGGAGATTTTCGACGTTTGGGGAGTCGATTTCATGGGACCATTCCCATCTTCTTGTGGAAACCAATACATATTATTGGCGGTGGACTACGTTTCTAGATGGGTGGAAGCAATTGCCTCTCCCACAAATGATGCCATGGTGGTGGTCAAGTTCTTCAACAAGACCATTTTCCCACGATTCGGGACGCCAAGGACGATCATTAGTGATGGAGGTTCTCACTTCATATCCCGTCGCTTTGAAGCTCTTCTAGCTAAGTATGGGGTTACTCACAAGATCGCTACCCCTTACCATCCACAAACGAGTGGACAAGTTGAGATCTCAAATAGGGAGATCAAGGGAATTCTAGAGAAGACGGTTTCAAGGACTAGGAAGGATTGGTCCTTGAAACTAGATGATGCATTATGGGCGTACCGGACTGCGTACAAGACTCCCATAGGAACCACACCATACAACCTTGTGTATGGGAAGTCTTGTCACTTGCCGGTAGAGCTGGAGCACAAAGCGTTTTGGGCTATCAAGTGGCTGAATTTCGGCATGAAGGAAGCGGGAGAGAAGCGTCTCCTAGACATCAACAAGCTGGATGAACTCCGTTTGAACGCCTACGAAAACGCTAAGATCTACAAGGAAAGAGCAAAGCGTTGGCATGATAAGCATATCATTCCAAAGGACTTCAAAGAAGGAAATCAAGTTCTCCTCTTCAATTCGAGACTTCGCCTCTTTCCAGGTAAGTTAAAATCTCGTTGGACTGGACCTTTTCTAATTAAGCGCATTTTCCCCCATGGTGCAGTTGAAGTATGGGGTGAAGCTAGCGGAAGTTTTAAGGTGAACGGCCAACGACTCAAGAAGTATGCGCCGGAACTCCAAGCTGAGGAGTTTGCACCTACCGCGCTCGAATAGGTATGACATTGGTCTAGCTACGGACCTTAAACAAAGAGCTTCTTGGGAGGCAACCCAAGGTATTGCATTCTCGTTTTTGTTTTCGATTCATAGTTTAGTTTAGAATAGACATTTTCGCTTTATTTTTGTCTCGATTTCCTCCGGTATGTTCGTGTTTTTGGTTGTAGGATCGATGGAAAAGGAGAAAGGAAGGATAATGTCGAAGAAAAGTGACGAAATTTGGACTTTGAAGCTTTACAGAAGGTTCCACGGTCTAAATTACGGTCGTCATAGCTACAGTGGCCGTAATTCTCAAAAGCCTGTGAAAAATCATCAAAACCACGGTTCCGTACACTTCCACGGCCATGGAATGCCCCGACAGACCGTGATTTTTGGAAATTTTGCCGGCCACTATAAAACCCACATTCTTCACACACTTAACCAAAATTTCCCAAATTCCACGACCTAGAAACCGAAAACCCGCAGCCACTCCAAATTCTTCGTTTCCTAATCGTTTTCAACGATTCTTCATCCTAAACTGTAGCAAATCCAACCACGAACAGGATCCAAGCAACAAATCGAGTGGAAATCGATCAACAAACACGCATTTTGGATTTTTCAATCCGAAAAAGAGGTTATTTCTTTCTTCTCGATTCTCGCGGATTTGGTTCGTTTTTGTTAGAAATTTTAGGAAGAACTGATTGAGATTGGAAGAAATTAGATTAGGACTGCCTGCTTGTTGAGATTGAGTGCTGATTTGCTGAGATTTACGAACTTCTGAGACGAATCACGGTCTCTGGAGGTTCCACGGCCGTGGTTTCTATAGAACAGCCCGTAATTTTGAACAGAATGGACTTTGTGAGGAGAATGTCGGGAAGGATAAATGAGAAGAAAGGGGAGCAAAGTAAGAAAAGGAAAGGGAATCCCTCCACCTCTAGGGCACCACCACCCTCATCCCCCTCATTACCATCCTCACCTTCACCACCATCCTCACCTCCTCACCCTAGCATCCCAACCATACACGAAAACCACCTAGCTGCATTTGAGAGGATAGAGAAGAGGGCAGTGATTGGCCCTAGGTATTTGTTGTTGGAGGATCTACATCCTCTCAACATAGTTGAGGATCTGACATGGCTCTTGGATAGAGCCGGATTGATTGTCTTCACGAACATTCGTGAAGACGCTTATGAGGAGATTACCCGGGAGGTTGTGACGTCCTTTGAGCACAGTCCAGTTGATAGAACCGTCTCCTTCCGTCTCATGAATTGAGACTACCACTTGAGCATTGTTGAGTTCGGGACCATTTTCGGGTTCCATGAGACCTACAACGGTCGACTTCCTAGAGGCGTTTCCGCCAAGGAATTTTGGGCGGAAGTGGCTATGATTTACGCCGACGAGGACCGTTGGCAACCCGCCGATACCAAGGCTAGATTGATGTACCATCTAGCCTTGAAGATAGCCCACCGTGTTCTTTCGGAGTGTCTCTTTCCTAGGACGGAGACGCCCCAAAAGATCAAGACGGATGAGCTATTCCTTCTTTACAATATGCTTTATGGATGCCGCGCAGATTGTGCTACTCTTTTGGCGGCGACGATGAGTAAACTCAAGAATAAATCGAGGGGGAACATTGGATATGGTGGGATGGTGACCCACATTGCTAGGTCGTTTGGTGTAGATTTTTCAGCTTGCACCCGTATACCGGCGGTTCCATTAGGGCTACATGCTTTTATGGTTAGGGGACTCATCTTCCCCACACATAGAGGTCCGCCTTATGCGGGCATGCCTTGGGAGAGTAGGACGGGTAGGGGTATTGAGTGGCTGCCAGAGTATTCCATTGTGGCGGGACGCCACAATTGGAAGGAGACGTTCGCTGCGATGCATGCGAACAGGCTTGTAGCTCCCCCTTACGTTCCACCACCGGTTGTGGATGAGGAGGACATGGGAGAGCAGTACGAGAGTGGTGGAGGAGCGGAGAAGGAGTTCGGCACGTTTCCGGATCAGCCGGAGGCGGCCCCGGATGTACCTAGGCGCTCTCCACGCCCAGCTAGAGCTTCAGGCTCGTCATCTCGCCGTGCTAGCGTGAGTGAGAGGCCCACGTGGATGACTACACCTCCCACTTGGTACGACACACCTCCTCCTTGGTCCACGACGCAGCCAGCAGCACCACCACCACCACCACCGCCAGCACCAGCCGATGCCCCCGCATGGTATGATCACGCCCCGGGATGGTATGAGAGGATGCCGGATTGGGCTACCGGACTTTCGGAGAGAGTTGGAGCACTAGAGATCCGGGCGGATGCTAGGGACGGACGCTTAGACGACCTTGACCACATGATGAGGGACGTCTACCGCCAGCAGTTTGGGCGGTTCTATGATCCGAGTTTCTCTCCATTCCCGCCTCCACCGCCGCCGCAGTGATTGGACGCATGATCGTTTGTTTTAGACATTCCCGCCACCACCTTGTGAGTTTCTTTTTCTTTTCTTTCTTTTGTTCTTTCTTTTGAACATTAGGGACAATGTTCGTCCTAAGTATGGGGTGGGATGTACTAAAAGTTTGTAATAACTCTACTCTCTATGTTGCTTTCATTTCGAGACTATCATTGCATGTTCACTATGTGTTACACGTTTTATTTTCTGCATTGCATGAAAAAGAACTTTAAAAACCCATAAAATTTGAAAAATTTTGAAAATTTTGTGCTTCTAATGAATTGAGATGATTTCCATGATAATCACTACTTGTGAATTGAGTTTGATGACAATTACATGCTTAAAAGGATTGTGAATTGAAAAGGGTTTGAATGAATAAATTTTACCTCTTTTGCAAGTTTTATAATGTGAAAACGTTACTTAAATCATGTTGAGAAATTGAAGTTGAAATCACATTATAAGTTCTTATACTTCTTGTTGAAATGATTAAGGCAATTCGATACTTTCTGTCCTCTTTCTTTAATCATCTAGCTCCTCATTGAAATATTAGCCTCCTTTACCTATCCGGGAACTTGGAAAAGTGAATGAAAAAGGCATGTTTGATGTGGGAGGGCCATGAGAGCAATTATTTGCAATCAATTGAATAGAAAGAAATTATAGGTTTGGGGAAGTCAATCATGACGATGAGTAACTCGGCACCATTCACATAGCCGGGTGTTTGTGTCTTGCCAAAGTCGGATTGAGCGATATTCCTAGCGGATTATGGTATGTGCGCTAAGGGTTTGAGGCATCTCTTGCAAATTTGAGAAAAGCCGATCTCCTAGGCTTCGGTTTTTGTGCACCTCTATCCATAACTCCAAAAGTAAAGTCGAAAAATGAAAAGAAGAGAGCGAAGCTCTAAGTTGAAGTGTTGCGGAAACCGCATAAGAAGAAGAAGGTAGTTGTCCACTTTCCCGGATTTATGCACCACTTCCCCTTAAAGTTTTCCCTTCCCTTCCATACTCTAGACCTTTTTTCTTTGGAAGTCCTTAAGATCAAAAGAATGTTATATGACTTGGTGATCTAAATTAAAGCTTCTTATGATTGATTTTGATAAAGTTTGAAGGTTATGATGCTTGTTTAGAGGTTAGATTAATTCATGAACTCTCTTTGCCCTTTTACTCTTTGATTGAGCGTGTGAAAGTTTGATGAACGATTGAAGCAAGGTTTGAGAATGATCTATTCTTTAGAAGTCACATTCACCAAAAGAAGATACACATATTTCATCCTAACTCTTGTTTTAAAGCTTTTTGAAAGACCTTGCTTAGGGACAAGCAAGTGTTAAGTATGGGGTTATTTGTTAGCATGAAATATTGTGATATTTTAGGCACGTTTTCTAATCGTATTTGATTCATATTGATAGTCTTCGATTGATCTTTATGCATATGTGAGCTAGTATTGCCTATATTGTCGATATGGATGTCTACACAAGTTCTATGTTGATTATAGGTGATTTGGAGCTATTTCCGAACGGAATCGAGCGAAGAAGAGTTGAGTTGATATGTCCATAGATCGAGGACACTTTTTGGAAGCAATTTGGAGTATTAGATTGAGGAATGCACGAGTTTGGGGAAGAATCACGTTCTTACCCTACATTACGCCCTAAAATACGGCCGTATCCAAAACCACGTTCAGAATTACGGCCGTGGATTCAGAGTCAGAATTCGATGTTCATTCCAGGGGATTTTACGGCCGTGGAACTAACCGTAATTGTTTCCACGCCCTAGAATTACGGTCGTGGAATCTTCCACGACCGTGATCTTGGCGAATCTTTTCGCCATGTTTCGAAGCCATGATCTTTTGAAGATCGGGCCGGGCCGACACCTTGCCCTGCATTATAAAAAGACGGAAGAAAGGAGATTCCGTCATCTTCGCTTACATCCTCGCTTACAATCATCGACGCTAAGGATCAACGCTTAGCAACGCACAAACCCTCGTTTAGAGGCATTTGGGAGATCTCATTAGAGATCGAAGTTCGCATCGGAGAGTTGCTCAAATCTCGCACTTTCAGTGGAGATTGCTGTTGTGATCTTCGGAATTGTGGAAGATCGAAGTTCTTGGAAGATTTGCAAGAAGATCTCTCTTCTTGTTTAGGTTTGATTTGAAAACGTATTGACATCCCGTTTCTCTTCTCTCCTAAGGTTGTGATTGTTTACTTTGTTTTGAATCCTTTGATAAACATTTGCTGTGACCTTGAGTTTCAATTGAAGATTATTGATAGTTCTTGAAAGTTTTCATCTTTTACTCTTTGATTCTTGAATTGATATCAAAATGACTGTTATTGGCTAAAAACCCTTAACAATTCTAAAGTGAAGGGTTGATAGTTGTGGCATAGGTGATGATAGATCGATCGCAAACAGATTAGACCCTGAGAGTTAGAGAGAATCGTCGACAACCCTAAATTACGGGTTGTTCTTGAGTTCCACGACCGTGGAATCTCAAGATCCAACCGTAATTTCCCTCTAGTTTACGAGCCTGCTTTTACTTTAATCCAAAGTTAAAGATTCGCTTTAACTTAGTTTAGACTTGTCTTCTCTAGGTGGTAGTGAAGCCTCAACAACCTCTACCTCGATTGTGAGCCTCAACAACCTCAATCGGTTAAGTTAGTCTTGATCCTTGGATTATAAGTTTGGGTATTTGATATTAATCCTCATCTTTAGAATCTTTCTATATTGAGCCTCAACAACCTGTATAGGGAGTGTCTTTTAGGTGAGTTACATAAGGTTTTTGGAACCTCAACCGTACGATTACCTTACATTAGTATACCTTTGCATATCTCTACTTTGTCTTTATATCATTAGTATATCTTGAATCTATTGCCACAGCTGGATACCCGGAACTTTAGGATTGTTGTTTTCCCGATATCTGCAAAACTCCCATATTTACTTGCTTGATAACCTGCATTCGAATTCGTTCCACCCAAATCCCTGTGTTCGATACTCTGGAATTCTTGCTTAACTACGTCGATCCGTACACTGCGGGTTCGCTTGCTTGATTCTAGTTTTATAAATTTAAAACTTATATGCACACACCTGTAGGGGCGAACACTATGCACGTGTGTAAAAACATAAATCCGTTTAGAAAATCTTAGACTCCTTTCGGGTTCTAGTTATTTTATACATTCGGTCTTTTCAGAAGATTTCAAGTGCCATTGTTGTCAACCTAGAGCTCTGATACCATGTTGTAACACCCCAAGTTCTTGGAACTCGGGGAGCTACTGGTTAGGACCTCACAATGGGTCCCGACCTTGGTTTAACAACAACTTTACTAAGATCTTACAACAAGGCACAAATGTAATTAAAACAATTTCCAAAACATAATATTTTTAATGGTATGAAAGTACACATGTGACAGCCTTACAAACATATATAAAGATACATAACATGCATGACGTATGGAAGACTCCCCCGTCCCCATCTAATGAGTACGTGGACCCGGCTGACCATCCGTCCCGAATCTCTCTGCAATTGTTTATCTCTACAAATCTACAACACGGATAAACCGTTAGCTAACTATCCAAATATAAGTAGAATAACAACAACACAAATACACGCAGAAAAATGATAAACAAACATCATGTTTGTGACACCCCGAATCCGCGGGACTCGGGGCGCTACGGGTTGGGACCTCACAATGGGTCCCGACCCTTAGCTTGACAACAATTTCACCGGATCTTGCAACAAGGCACAAATAAAGGCCAAAACCGAAATACATTTTTATGCAATGAAAGGAAACCCGAAAGAAACAATAAAAGACTTCAGCCGATATGCAACACCAAGGGCCAAATGCCACCACACGATATACGATATACATGAATAATATACAAACTCGACTCTACCCAAAACCCACTCCTAAAATGTACGGACCCCGGCTGCCCACCCTTCCGGATCTCTCGGAGCATGCCTAACCTGCAAGGCAAACTACAACATTCGGTATAAAACCGTTAGCTCACATTCGAAGCATTAGAATTAAAGGGAAAGGCACAAACACAATTAATTCAACATAGTCACACAACATACTCAAAGCACACAAATCCGGTTTATTATCTTTATTTATTAAGTCATATCCCGTTCTAGTTCAACTTCTTTTGTGACACGAGAATCCTCCGAAACTCGCCTCGGTCCCTTCTTCCGGCAATGGAACGGTCGGATGCCTCCGACCGTCTAACCAGCACGGGCCAGTCGCCGAGATCCCCCCAGCTCTCACGGGGAGCCATGCAGTGATGTCACCGCCCGTTATCATACACTTGGGCCAAATAATATAAAGGTCGGTAATCCTATTCCGGTTTAATTGTTATAAACAATAAAATAATAAACACACACCACCCACCACACAATAATACTAATACAAAGAATACGAGCTAAGTAAGTCCGAAGACTTACCTTGTCACCACACTCAACTCACAACACTCTCGCTTCCTTAGGGGAGGAAACCCATAACCTGCTCACAAGAAGATAACTATATCAACAACAACCCACTCACAATAGATGTCTTAGACTTCTATACAAATGATCTACGCAAGACCATTTGACTCTCAATTCTAGGACCGCATCCTAGAATCTCTCGTGCTCACATCACACTCAACAGAAGCTAGAAGTCTTAATACTTCTAAACCTTCGGATCTCGCAAGATCATAACTCACAACACCACTAGGTTACTCTCTTTCTAGTCTCCACAACCTCAACAAGATCATACAATCATAATCTCAATCCTCATAAGCTCACAAGATCAACCAAACACTCAATGCCCTACAATCCTCCTAAGATAATAACACCTCAAGCTTTAGAACGATCAAACCTCAAAACTCACCTAAAGTCCAAACCACTACTTGGTATTCACTCTAAGTTATGCCAGATTATCCAACCTAGCATGATACTACTATACATAACAAGATTAAGGAAGGAGATACTCACACGAGGTCAAAGGCGGAAGACGATCTATGAATGTCGAGAAAGGATTTGTTGGCCTTTGTCGGGGCGCTTCCGAACCTAAAACCGAAGCTAAGAAAATTTAGCTAAACGCTAAATTTGAAAGGAATATTTTGTGCATAAAAATATTCTAATGAAACTCTCTTTCAAAACCAAGGTTAAAACTCGTAAAAGCATTTTCCAGAAATTTACACAATTTTAGAAATTTGGGTCATAAACCACAAATTAAATCCTTGGGCCATAATCCGAAAATAATCCAACAAAGAGCATTATATATAGTGTATATAAATATAAGAATATCCCCGTAATTAAAATCCAAGGTTAAAAACCGCTAACGCATTTTCCGGGCAAATAATACAACTCTAGAAACTTGGGTCATATTCTGAAAATAAAACTTTGGTCATATTCTGTAATTTTATACCTTGGCAATTTTCAGCAATTATATAAGCATTTAAGCAAGGGCAAAATTTTTGAATTCTAAAAGTTGGGACATAAAACGTAAAGGAGAAACACTGGGCAGATTTTGTAATTACTCAAAAACTAAGCGGCCCCAATTCAAGCACATAAAAGGGTTTCTTAACCCTACTGTTCAGATAATCGATTGAAGGCTGCGCAAGCAGTGGTAGAGGCCTCGACAAGGGCGAAGGGACGGCCTGGCGACGGCGGCTCTGATGAGCTCCCTCCGGTGGCTGCAGCGCCGATCTCTAGCGACCTCGACGGTGGTAGACGGAGGAGGCTTCACTGGTGGATTAGAGCGGCGAGGGCGGCCATTGTCGAGGCAGAACCGAGGCTGAGCTTGTGGAGTTCGGTCGTTGGAGCAGTTGCTGCAACGATTCCGGCGACGAGGCTCGAACAGGAGGAAGGAAGAAGATTGTAGAGGCGCGCCGGAGAGAACCCGCACGAGGCTGGAAGTGGAGCGCTGCTTCCAGATCGGCGGTAAGCAGAGGAGAACATCGAGGCAGGCAGGCGGCCTTAGTCTCCGGCAAGGCAGCCCCTCCGGCTCTTCCCTGGTGACTCGATAAGGACACGAAAAGGTGGAGATCGGTGCCCTAGCTGCTTGTTGCCGACAAGCACAAGGTCCGTTGAGTGAATGCTGCGATTTGAGAAAGAGGGAGAGGTTTACAGGGCTGCTTGCTTGTGAGTATTCCAGAGAAGGGAGATGGAAGGTGAGACTGAGAGTGCAGGTGGTTAGGAGAGTTGGGGTGGGTTTGCTGCCAATCACAGTGGGGTGAAGGGGCTGGAGAGAAGCAATGGAGGGAGGCTAAGAGCTGAAAACAGAGGGTCTTAAGGGTCAATTTCAGGCCTGAGGATGAGGAGGTGAAGTAGGGATGGGCTGGGAAAAACGAGAGGTCGACGAGCCTGCAGGCCTAGGGAGGCTAGGCGGGTCTGGCGCAAGGCAACTCAGCTGCTACTGTCACGAAGGAAAGAACAAAAGGAAAGAAAAGGCAAGGGGGGGCTGAAAGGGGAAAAGGGCCAAAACTCAGCCCTGGCTGGGTTCGAGCCCGCGACCTCCGGGTCATAGTAAGGAGGGAAAAGAAGAAATAAAAATAAAAAAAAGAACCAGATACAAGTTACTCGAAAAGAGATTATCGGATCGGAGAACTTTTCCGAACTTTCCTTGCCAAATAAAATATGGGAAAAATATGTGGATCGAATATATATAAATTAACTCGCATAATATACTTTGAAATACAAAAATCATTCTCTCAATTTGTTTTCCGAGATTATATGATAGTTTAAACATGGATAATAAAATGTATCTGCGTATGTATACATATATACTCATAAAATTTAATTTACGACGTAAAATACATAAAATATATATACGCTATTAAAATGTCGATAAAAGCCGGAACGAATAAAAAATCTTAACGCACCAAAATTTGGGGTGTTACATTAGATCCCTCTAAAAACAAGTTTCGTCCCGAAACTTGCAATACGCCAAACTTCTCGGTTCCTAAGGCCGAGGTATGAACTCTCACACTAAGAAGGCTTAGACTTTCTAATCTACACATATAAACTACTCGAACTATCACTACAAGATATATCCAATCATATAGCACATTCCCGCACGGGGCAAAAACTACATATAGCTTCACACATGCACAACTCAACCAAGAGAAGAACTAGGTCTAACCCGACGATTCTATCGATGCTACTAGACCCGCGTAAAACTAAACCAAAGATGCTATCATTTGTCTCATAAGTAGCCTCATCGGCTCTACGACGCCAATAACGCATCAAGACCGCCAAACTACTCGAGTTATAACTGTACTTCCTAGATTGATACACATGAAACACCGGGTGAACCCTCTCTACTCTTGGCGGCAACGCTAACTTATAAGACAATTTTCCAACTCGCACTAAGATCTCAAAAAGGTCAATATATCGGCAACTCAACTTTATTCTCGGGTCTTTCTCTCTACAACATTTCCATTATGTTTCTCTTTGATTGTCTCTAACAAAGAAGATCGAACTTCCAATTTACACCGTTGGCTTTGGTTCCTTTCAAACTAAGCTTTAATGCTACATTTCCTCAATTCTTGTTGCAAGTTCCAAGTAATGAAGGAAGTACTTTACTTCACACTGCTTCTACTAACGAGACGCGTATGATATTACTTTTACATCGTTCTTCAATACTCAATTAAAACTTGTCTTGGAAAATCACTTGTACACTTCAAACCCATCATACCTCGAGGTAAATCAAAGCAGTTGGACCAATGAATCTCCTTTTTAACTCTCAACGACTCTATTGTCAATTTTTCGTCCCATTCAATACTTCATGGTTATCCGTAGTAGGTTAGCCATAGATAGTAACTCCTTGGAGAATTTCTTCACGAATCTCGTAATGACCAACACATCCTAGAAAACTGGTAACTTCTTTCACATCCTTCGGGGGTTGTCATCCCGAGACAACTTGTCATACAACTTCTCTCTTCTTCGAGAGTGGACCGAAATATCTTATCTGGAGCATTAGTAAGCCCATATGGAATCACTACAACTCATTGCGACCATGGTTTGTCCGTCATGCCGTATTTGCAATATCCCAGTCTCGGATTCTCAATTGGTGACAATCTGACCTTAAATCATTCTTAGAAGAAACTATCGACCCTTGCAACCGATTGAGTAGATCATCCATTCATTGTAAAGGATACTTGTCCTTCATTGTTATCTTGTTTGTCTCACGGTAATCGATGTACAGACGGAGATAATCGTCTCCCTTTTCACAAACTAGTGTTCTCCATAACAACTTCAAATCAAGAGTTTAAGATATATTCCAATATGAACTTCAAATCAAGAGTTTAAGATAACATTCGGGGTTCTACATAGCATTTCACTAATTCTAATGAACTCTTTTCCAAAGGTTCTTGCAATTGCTCATTCACTTGCCTCCACGACTCATGTCTCTTCACAAGTGTCATTCCATACGGAGCCTTAGATATCGGAATCGAGTCACGCTCTACCTTAGTGGAAAAATCCACATTATGACGTATTGGAATTCGTGACATCTCGGTATTCGTCTTTTCAACTTTCGTCACATAACGTAATAACCAGCACAACCTTTCCTTAACACTTGACAGGTGGTCATGATATTACTGATCCACCCCGATCTGTTGGGATGACGTCCTTCAAACACGTGTATTGTTCCATCTTTAGCTACAATGTTAACCGTCCTCTTTTAACGATCCTTCATCTCTTGAGCTCGAGAGACTTACTCGAGTCTTCTGACTCTTGTAGCCTTATTTAAGTTTACTTTTATCTTAATCTCATTCTCCCTCTTTGATGACATAATTGTAAAAATCTTCTAAGCTTTCTCACTTATGTGCAACCATAAGGGTCCAAACTAGAGGACTTAACCGTGTTTCAAAACAATTGACCTCATCTTCTTCGCTTTCCACTATATTCCCCAACATATGGGAAACCCTCCTTGCATTTTACGTAAGCTTGCACTATAAACATCCTTTCTTTAAGTAGGTGTAGAACTCACTTCATTTCCTTTTTGCAACGTCAATCCAACAACGGAGGCTCTTAATCTCAAGCTTTCATATACTTCTTGTACATCTAATGTCGACATCGAACTTCAAAATTTCGGTCTAATCTTACTCTTGTTGGTCACCTTAAACATCTCTTGGTATTCTATGAGCAATCCTCACAACCGTACCAATATGTCCCATGGAAAACGTTAGAAGAAATTCCCCATCAGAATTCACTGAAATATCTGACTTATTACTTCTCTAGTGCTAACATCATAAATCTAAGCTTGCAGTGTTGCCCTAATCCAAATTCCTTGTTTCACGTCATAGCCACCCTGGCTCTTCCGTGTGAGTCTTTTTTTTTTTTTTTTTTTTTTTTTTTTTTTTTTTTTT
>BSUD01000005.1:120084773-120101918 GCA_033239045.1 Fagopyrum esculentum
GACCGTCTAACCAGCACGGGCCAGTCGCCGAGATCCCCCCAGCTCTCACGGGGAGCCAGGCAGTGATGTCACCGCCCGTTATCATACACTTGGGCCAAATAATATAAAGGTCGGTAATCCTATTCCGGTTTAATTGTTATAAACAATAAAATAATAAACACACACCACCCACCACACAATAATACTAATACAAAGAATACGAGCTAAGTAAGTCCGAAGACTTACCTTGTCACCACACTCAACTCACAACACTCTCGCTTCCTTAGGGGAGGAAACCCATAACCTGCTCACAAGAAGATAACTATATCAACAACAACCCACTCACAATAGATGTCTTAGACTTCTATACAAATGATCTACGCAAGACCATTTGACTCTCAATTCTAGGACCGCATCCTAGAATCTCTCGTGCTCACATCACACTCAACAGAAGCTAGAAGTCTTAATACTTCTAAACCTTCGGATCTCGCAAGATCATAACTCACAACACCACTAGGTTACTCTCTTTCTAGTCTCCACAACCTCAACAAGATCATACAATCATAATCTCAATCCTCATAAGCTCACAAGATCAACCAAACACTCAATGCCCTACAATCCTCCTAAGATAATAACACCTCAAGCTTTAGAACGATCAAACCTCAAAACTCACCTAAAGTCCAAACCACTACTTGGTATTCACTCTAAGTTATGCCAGATTATCCAACCTAGCATGATACTACTATACATAACAAGATTAAGGAAGGAGATACTCACACGAGGTCAAAGGCGGAAGACGATCTATGAATGTCGAGAAAGGATTTGTTGGCCTTTGTCGGGGCGCTTCCGAACCTAAAACCGAAGCTAAGAAAATTTAGCTAAACGCTAAATTTGAAAGGAATATTTTGTGCATAAAAATATTCTAATGAAACTCTCTTTCAAAACCAAGGTTAAAACTCGTAAAAGCATTTTCCAGAAATTTACACAATTTTAGAAATTTGGGTCATAAACCACAAATTAAATCCTTGGGCCATAATCCGAAAATAATCCAACAAAGAGCATTATATATAGTGTATATAAATATAAGAATATCCCCGTAATTAAAATCCAAGGTTAAAAACCGCTAACGCATTTTCCGGGCAAATAATACAACTCTAGAAACTTGGGTCATATTCTGAAAATAAAACTTTGGTCATATTCTGTAATTTTAAACCTTGGCAATTTTCAGCAATTATATAAGCATTTAAGCAAGGGCAAAATTTTTGAATTCTAAAAGTTGGGACATAAAACGTAAAGGAGAAACACTGGGCAGATTTTGTAATTACTCAAAAACTAAGCGGCCCCAATTCAAGCACATAAAAGGGTTTCTTAACCCTACTGTTCAGATAATCGATTGAAGGCTGCGCAAGCAGTGGTAGAGGCCTCGACAGGGGCGAAGGGACGGCCTGGCGACGGCGGCTCTGATGAGCTCCCTCCGGTGGCTGCAGCGCCGATCTCTAGCGACCTCGACGGCGGTAGACGGAGGAGGCTTCACTGGTGGATTAGAGCGGCGAGGGCGGCCATTGTCGAGGCAGAACCGAGGCCGAGCTTGTGGAGTTCGGTCGTTGGAGCGGTTGCTGCAACGATTCCGGCGACGAGGCTCGAACAGGAGGAAGGAAGAAGATTGTAGAGGCGCGCCGGAGAGAACCCGCACGAGGCTGGAAGTGGAGCGCTGCTTCCAGATCGGCGGTAAGCAGAGGAGAACATCGAGGCAGGCAGGCGGCCTTAGTCTCCGGCAAGGCAGCCCCTCCGGCTCTTCCCTGGTGACTCGATAAGGACACGAAAAGGTGGAGATCGGTGCCCTAGCTGCTTGTTGCCGACAAGCACAAGGTCCGTTGAGTGAATGCTGCGATTTGAGAAAGAGGGAGAGGTTTACAGGGCTGCTTGCTTGTGAGTATTCCAGAGAAGGGAGATGGAAGGTGAGACTGAGAGTGTAGGTGGTTAGGAGAGTTGGGGTGGGTTTGCTGCCAATCACAATGGGGTGAAGGGGCTGGAGAGAAGCAATGGAGGGAGGCTAAGAGCTGAAAACAGAGGGTCTTAAGGGTCAATTTCAGGCCTGAGGATGAGGAGGTGAAGTAGGGATGGGCTGGGAAAAACGAGAGGTCGACGAGCCTGCAGGCCTAGGGAGGCTAGGCGGGTCTGGCGCAAGGCAACTCAGCTGCTACTGTCACGAAGGAAAGAACAAAAGGAAAGAAAAGGCAAGGGAGGGCTGAAAGGGGAAAAGGGCCAAAACTCAGCCCTGGCTGGGTTCGAGCCCGCGACCTCCGGGTCATAGTAAGGAGGGAAAAGAAGAAATAAAAATAAAAAAAAAGAACCAGATACAAGTTACTCGAAAAGAGATTATCGGATCGGAGAACTTTTCCGAACTTTCCTTGCCAAATAAAATATGGGAAAAATATGTGGATCGAATATATATAAATTAACTCGCATAATATACTTTGAAATACAAAAATCATTCTCTCAATTTGTTTTCCGAGATTATATGATAGTTTAAACATGGATAATAAAATGTATCTGCGTATGTATATCGCATGAAGAGGAGGCTTTAGATCTATCTGTCGATACCTTGTGCAGGAGGAAAGGAGGGACCAGGAACGAGCCTTCTGCGCAGGTTACTCGGTTCGACTGGGTCGCAGAAGGATGCTCGCTTCCGCCGGGTCGATCACGTGTGTAGGGGTTGCTGGTGCCACTCTTGGTGATGTCGAGGAGGCCGAAGATCAGCGATGTTGCTGTGTCAATGAGATTGATCGTGAGCCACGTTTTGCTGCAGAAGGAAGGCAAGGTGGAAGGGGATCTCTACATGTGTTGAGGGCTGATGATAATGGAGCCAGCGACGACGTGCAGTCCCGGGTTGCAGATGATGTGTCGCTAGGTGTTGGCTCGACAGAAGCGGGAAAGCAAGGCAAAAGAACCTAGTACTCTGGCTGGCGTGAATCGAGGCAAAAGAAGGAAGGGAAGATCGTTGCGTGAACCTGAACAGAATGAGGCGTGGCTGAAAAGGAAAGGAGCTTCGTGCTGTGATTTCTGCGTGATCTCAGGGCCGTTACAAAGAGATGAGGAGAGAAGGAGTTGACGGTTCTTGCCTAACTTCAAGGCTGCTACACGTTCCTGGACAACACACGCTGAGGGGTAAGCTGGGCTTCTTCTAGCTGGGCTTCGTAGGCTGCTCAAATCCGTCAGCAAAGGAGATGCAAAGGGCTGGACAAGTGAATCAAATAAGAATCACAATGGGCTGAAAACAAGGTAAGAATAAGAGTGGGCTGATGTTGTCAAGTTCTTGTCAAAACTCGTCATTATCTTGCCAAGCCCATGCATGGCCTTGTCATGATCTCGTCTTGGTCTCGTCAAAGGGGTGTGATGACTTTGTCAAGGACATGTCATGATAAAACTAGGGTTTGATAGATTAGGGTTTGATATAAAATTCTATCATTTTATGTGAAGTGAGGTTACATAAAATGATGAAATTTTGAGATAGTGTACTACTAGGTAGATAGAGTGAATCAACGGATAAAACTCCGGTTTGCTACGGAATTAAATAAAATGAAAAATTTCCGGATATTACATAGATGGACCCTACATCCTTGCTGGAACAAACATGAGAAAAAGTAAAGTTCAATGACTGAAGTTTGTTATGCGGAACCGTATCACCCCAATAAGATGATTACCAAATTTTTATATTAGAGTTTACTGAAAAATGGAAGCACTCCAATAGCCAATCTTGATAGCTGGTCATAGGTGGATGGAGGAGTAGTTTGGGATCGCATGCTAATAGTATACCTTTGAGTCTTCTCTCGATTGATGAGAGATTAATTGATGAAAGCATCGAATCTAATCAACAAAATCCGTAAAGGTTGTACGAGAAAGCTTAAAGAGATTTAATTACCATACTTGGTGTAAGGATTTAGAAGACGGTAAAGAGACATGAGTATAAGGACAACATAATAAATGTGAGTCGAGAAAATTGATTTGTGAGGTAATCATATGCATCTGATGCTTCTAATACAATGGTACCAGTGGATGTTAATAAAAGTCATACTATCGGACCGACAACACTATGATTGATAGAGTGAAAACCAAGCGAATAACTTAACCGGTGAGAAGGAAACTCAAGTATCAAAAGGCGAGTCTTGCTAAATTTAAATAAAGTATTGAGGTAAACATACCTTTATGGAATATATGCAAGAGTACAACAAAACTAGGGTTTCGACTCAGAATGAGTGGTAATGATCCACCGACAGTTAGAGACCGATGCAAATAAGGAAAATGTTATAAGATGAGTCACCTAGTAGAAGAGTTCACAAGACAAGCATGAGATACCATCATGTGGGTGGTATTATTGTCCCGGTGTAAACTTATTACCGTACCTTGAGAATTTGGAGGTAAACTAGAAAACTCCATGTCAAGAGGGTAAAAATGTCAAGGTAATGACTTGTAGGTCATCGTGAGGTGCTCCTAGGTTGGAGGTAATTGTGAAGGATAACCCCATTGAGTAGTTATGATGAGTATTAAGTCAGATTCCGATGGGACATATGTAAATTATGAGAATTTCTAAGACCGAACGTTCCAATCCTCACAAGAGGCGTTGCCGATCAGTTATTTTACTGAGGAATTCTCTAGACCTATTGTGAGACTCCATGGGGATCGATGATCGTAGTTGCGATAGATATGAATGGTTATTGCGAGGTTTTGGAGGGTCGGTACTCACGGCTAGAGTACGAGCATTTCTTTACTATAGTAAATCATCGCTATACTAACAGTTGGGTTGAGAGGACCTGTCGTTATGAGAAGGGAAGTTACATTCGAGAGTTTGATAACAGACTGATCAGAGTAGTGCAGCGGAAGCGTGGGGGACCCATAACCATAGATCAGGAAACTCAATGATATTATATCTATGACCTCAAGTTGAAGAATTAGAGATGTTCACGAAAACCTCCACCGGGAGGGTGACGTTGGAGTTCAACAAGTGAATGGCTAACAAGATGTAGGTGTTGAGTCATTATTTAAGGAACGGTCCGACTGAGTCATATTAGGGAGACAAGACCTAGTGAGTGGTCTTAGAAGGAGCATTAAACACTTATTAAAGTGCCAGGAGAGGTCTCGGTCTCAGATCAATGTTCCAAAAGCAATAGTCGGGATCTTCCGAAAAGTTAAGAACAATTGGATTTAATAAAAGGAGTAAAGTGTTGGTGTATTTTGGGGAAGTCACCAAGTATCTGAAAGTAAGTCGAGAGAGGTAACCTGATGAGATCTTAAAGAATATTGGGAAGCTAATAATCGAATAATACTCCTACCCATACTAGAGGGTGTATATCCTATGATCAACATGTCATCGTTGATAGAATACTTACCGTATCCGAGACACATCATCATCTATAAGGATATGATTGTTGAACAAATCACACTTTTATGGAGTACCCAATAGCCATCCTTGAACACAGTACTAGACGTCTGCGGTCCAAGGAGATACCGATGTTGAGGATCCAGTGGTCTAGACGAGGAGCCGATGAGGCCACTTGGGAGACAGAGGAGAGCATTAGACGTAGTTATCCCGAGTTCTTTGCAGAGTTAGCCGCTACTCCTGTACCGACGGGTTAGAACTTGTATGTTATTTGTGTGACTCTATGATTATACATTAGATTGAATGATTATGTTGGATATGTTACCTGATTATGATGATTGAGTAGTCTTGCATGTTAGGAAGTGAGCGAAGATTTTATAGTGTCTGAGTTAAATCCTTTTATTGGTAGAAGACATGGAATGATGCTTTATTCTAAGTTTCGGGACGAAACTTAATTTAAGGGGGTACAGATGTAATATCCAGAAATTTTTATTCCTTTTTTTTCTTTTTTTTTTTGAGCCAAACCGGATGTCAATCAACTTGAGTTGTTACACCGTAATTTTAGTGACATGAATCAAACAAGTTATTATTTTATGTGAGATTCTTAACCACATAAAATATACTTATCCCTAATTAATTAATTGGTACTACTATTAGAATTAACAAAGCCTTTTGGGCCAGATAACAAGCCATAAAATCCACCTTATTCTAACATTCACCGTCAGCCCATTCCTTACCTTGATGACTAAACTGCTGAGTTGTCCATCTTCCCCATATCACACCTATACGTCCGCTTTTTACGGCTGTTTCACGAACGTTTCAACTGCAAAAAATCCTTTCCTTCCTTCCCGAACCACCGTTATTTCTCTGCGTTAACGTGCGGGATTTTATTCCACAGCAGAGCCCTTCTTTTTGTAAACCTAGACGCAAGCCTTCCCTCGATCATCGGCGCCTCACACCTTCTGGACATCGACATTGGGAGCCGATAGCTGGACACTCATTCACACCGCCACCCTGTGAAAGTGAGCGAGCAAGCGAAGCATTCTTGTAGACGGAATCAAGCGGATCAAAGATCTTCCCCCGTCTCTTCCACGCACAGGCCGTCTAGAGCTGCCACCGTCCTGGTCGAACCCATCACCAACACTAGCACCAGGTGCGTCCAGCCTTGGCTGTCTTTACGCCCAAAATGTCCACCATTGAACCCAACTTGTCCTTTTTTAAAGTAGGGTCGACCTTGAGCGAGTTGCTGAACCGGTAAACTTCTCTCAACTGCGACCAGTTCCAAACGGTTTGATCAACCGCCGGTAGTGCCGGATCAACCAACACTTGCAAATTCAGTGGTAAGAATCACCAACCTCTCCTTTTGATTTAGGTTGTACCGTCCCTGTAAATAGTTGTAAGTGCTATAGCTTTGTTTGATATGGAGTATTGGGTTAAGATGGGTCAGTAGGGTAGATGTGACCATGGTAGTGCCGAGACTGTTGTGGCTACAAGGGTCCGAACCGGGTAAGGGAGTTGGCTAATTTCAAGAAACATAAACAGTGGGGGGTTCAAACTTTTGATATTTGTGCTTACTGCTGGGTATAAATATAAAATAAGCAATCACCTTTGGACATTTAATTAATAGCTTAGTTTTACCATCCTCCGTGCACGTATGGATATGTCTAGGTTAGGGCTTGAGTGGCTCAGTTGTGATGTCAGAAATGGTAGAAACAAGGACTTGCTGTAAATAAATTTCTTTTCTTTAGTTTTGTAAGTTGGAAACTGTCAATATTGTAGATCAATGTTAAGGAGTTAGATTGAAGATCCACCGTTGAAATTTTGATAGGTCATTGATGGATATATGTAGTTTACTGTGTCAAAATGTGAGAATAAATGAACGGTCGGATTAAAAGTTATAAGGTCCCAAAGTAGCTGTTTTTCCAGCAGAGAAAAAAATTGACTGAGTATGGAAATTCTAGATGTTATACCCAACTTTAGAGATTTATATAGGAGTTATGGTTGAGTGTTTGTGAGAGGTCTTTGCTCCTTTGATTAGTATGAATATCCTAGAGGATCTAGGGATTTATTTCGGAATTTTTAAGCTTCTACGAATTTTATATTTGAAACCGAAGTTGGACCTTTACAATCTTTCGGAAAATAGGAAAATAAGAAAAGTGCCAGTTTGTAACCAAACTAAACTTTAGGACTTAGAATATGACTTTATAGTCTCAAATAAGAGTTTAGACAAGAATTTTGGAAATTCTGGGAGTTTCGGGACCAAGGGTAAAATAGTCATTTTACCATAAATTAGTATTGTAATCAGTTCTGTCCTATTACGATCTTCTATCTTAGAAGTCTTAGACTTCTAAATACTTTGGAGTGTGCTAATGCACATATCTCCTTTGACAGGCAACTGAGTTGCTACAGTTACAGAGCGAGTTTGGTTTACACAGAATCGAGATTTATAATAGGTAAGTCCTTTGGGCTTACTTAGCTGACTTCTGAATATGAGCATGAATGATGATAGTGGTGTGTGATTGAAATGTTTAGAGTTATAGGTTGTGATAGATATTTACCGACCTATACTTGGCCTAAGAGCAACGGGCGGTGGCATTCTGCTCAGTTAGCTTGAGGGCGCGGGGGGTTTCTTTAGGGACTAGTCCATACTCGGTTTGTAGTGATGCTACCGGCGGAGGTCAGCTAGACCTACACCTAGTTGGATAAGGAACGGAGGCGAGAACTGTTAAGAGTTCTCGTGCCACAACTGTAAAATTAAATAAGATGAATCACCTAAATAATAGATAATAAACGGTTGTGTGCCAGCATGATGTTTGTTTATATTATTCTGCGTGTGTTTGTGCTGTTATTATTCTACTTATATTTGGATAGTTAGCTAACAGTTGTTATGTTGTGTAGACGTACCACAGGTTAGAGCAGATGCCGAGTGATCCGGATGGTAGTGGTCAGCCGGGGTGTCGTACTTTTAAGATGTGTTGCAGT
This sequence comes from Fagopyrum esculentum, assembly GCA_033239045.1. Taxonomy (NCBI): domain Eukaryota; kingdom Viridiplantae; phylum Streptophyta; class Magnoliopsida; order Caryophyllales; family Polygonaceae; genus Fagopyrum; species Fagopyrum esculentum. The sequence goes on from BSUD01000005.1 coordinate 120,093,112, forward strand.
TTCTTTATTTGTGGGATTTCCAGTTGGACCTTGGTTCTTTTCTTTCTGTCCGTAGTTGTTATCTTATGTTTTCCGGCTGTCGGTTGTTCTGGTCACTTTCATACGTTGTTAAGACTTAATTTATGATTTTCGGTTTTTCCTTATCTGTGCCTTGTTGTAAGATCTTGTTAAGTTGTTGTCAAACTAAGGTCGGGACGCACTGTGAGGTCCTAACTAGTAACTCTCCAAGTTGTAAATTTTGGGGTGTTACATATAAACCCCTAAAGAAATAAACCAATCCCTAAGTAAACACGTACAAAAATTAAACTCAGGGTTTATAAACTAAATGAAACACAAATAATCTAATCGACAGCAGCAGGAAGACCCAGCTTTAGGCAGAGAAAGAGTCGATCCTAGGGAGAGATTCATAGCCAAAAAGTCTCCAAATAAAAGAATAAAAATAATCCTAAAAATATAAGATAAAAGATACATTTAGAATGTCTAGAGATTAAAAGTAGGATATTTCCGTTTGGTACCCTTGAATTTTTGGCTTTTACGGATGGTGCCCAAAGTTTTTTACGTTTCCGCTTGGTACCCCTGAAGTTTTGGTTATTCCGTTTGGTATCCTTATTTCTTTTTTTTTTTTGCCTAAAATAATGTTTTTTATATTAAAATTATTTTAAGAAAAGGAAAATATATAATAACAGTTTATATATAATAACAATTTATATTAATAACAATTTATATTAAAATAATGTTTTTATATAATATATTTATCACTATTTAATATATTTATCACTATTTAATATATTTATCACTATTTTAAGAAAAGGAAAATATATAATAACAATTTATATTAAAACTATTTTAGAATGTCTAGAGATCATATAAATTTTTTACATGTTACGAATTTTCCGTTTCACAAAGTATACCAACAACGAAATATCATATAGTTATAGATTATGTTTAATATTAAATTTTTTTATTAAAATATCATATAAATATAAATTAAATTCTTAGATTTTATATAAAACATAATAAATTCTCATGTTTTGATGCAAAATATGATAAAGTATCAAATAGTGATAAATATAATAAAATTCATAAAATAGTAGGTAAGAATCTTATATAATTTAAGAAATATCATAGTTTATTTTAATTAAAATATATTTATCTTTGAAATTTATTATATAAAATTGTTATTATATATTTTTTCCTTTTTAAAAAATAATTTTAGTATAAAAAAACGTTATTTTAGACAAAAAAAAAAGAAATAAGGGTACCGAACGGAAAAACCGAAACCCCAGGGGTACCAAGCGGAAACGTGAAAAACTTTGGACACCATCCGGAAAAACCAAAAACTCAAGGGTACCAAACGGAAAATTCCTTAAAAGTATTAAAATGTCTAATAAAATAACTAGAAAATTCAAAGCTTCAATCCTTGCTTTCCTCTATGCCTTCACGTATGCATGACATGCATGACATCTCCTCTACACCCTTCATGGATGAAATTGTCATCAATGTGACTAAGGAAAACTTAGGCATAAAAATATATTACGAGAAAAAGTATGAGACTACAACATCAGTATTAATGTTACTTGTTTTAGAATTAATACTTGTTTTAGAATAAAAAATCTTTACTTGAAAAGTTTGTAATTATTTCATTTTATGTTCATTGTACAAAAAGAATTGTACTTTTAGTTCATATTTTATTAACTAACAATTATATTTTACAAATATGTGGTTTATCTCTTCGTAGAATTTTTATAAAGGAGATCAACGATGCATTCAACATTCAAATAGTGTCTAAAGACGCAAATAACAATACAAAAGAAGGAAAGATAGACCAACTCATATGCCAATCTCCTACCAAAAAATTAGAAGAGCAATGTGATGGGTTATTGTAATCGTTATCCTATTACAAAAGGATAGCGTAAAGCTCTCAAACTCACTACTCAATGTTCGCTCCAAACGGTGTGTGCAAGCTTTAAATTTATAACCCTAGATGTAAGCTTAAAACAAGGATGCGAACCCGCAGTGTACGGGTCAATCGTAGTAAAAAGCAAGAAATTCCAGGGGTCGATCACAGGGACTTAGTGAAACAAAGCAGGTATAGGTTTGTCAATGCAACTACTAACCACAAAAGTGATTAAAACAATTAAAGATGATAAAAAGTCAATTAAGGAAATATGCAATTCTAGGGATTAAAGCATCTAGTTGTGGTTTCAACTCAAGATCTAAAGATAAGCGGACAAAGCTGAGATTTTTGCAAAGGGAAGGTGTTTCTAAAGTGGAATAGATCACCGGGTAAGTCTCACTACTCACAATCCCAAACCCGCAGTGTACGGGTCAATCGTAGTAAAAAGCAAGAAATTCCAAGGGTCGATCACAGGGACTTAGTGAAACAAAGCAGGTATAGGTTTGTCAATGCAACTACTAACCACAAAAGTGATTAAAACAATCAAAGATGATAAAAAGTCAATTAAGGAAATATACAATTCTAGGGATTAAAGCATCTAGTTGTGGTTCCAACTCAAGATCTAAAGATAAGCGGACAAAGCTGAGATTTTTGCAAAGGGAAGGTGTTTCTAAAGTGGAATAGATCACCGGGTAAGTCTCACTACTCACAATCCCAAACCGTAACTCCTATTACCGGGTAAGTCTCAAGGAAATAAGGAAAAGAACTATAACCTCAAACTAACACTCCAACTAAGGGAATAGAATCAACCTTTACCGGGTAAGTCTCAGGCTAACTCACATAGACGGGATGAAAGCACACTCAAACCCCAATAAAGGATAAACCTTTATTACCTACACTTATGATCTTGGGTAAACAAACAAAGGAATTACCGGGTAAGTCTCATCCTAGGCTTGCATTGAACCAGGAAAGGTGTAATAAGAATAGAATTTGGCAAACTCTAACACTTATCTCTCAGTTTCGGATCAGATAAGTCACCTCGGTCAGAAGAATTCCACCCCGGCCGAGATGTTCATCGACTGAGCGAGATTCTTTAGGGTTAAGGATAAAGATTCGAGCTTTCATGATCCTACTGTGATTAAGATTATTCTATCATTGTTTTTCCCACAACCTTCAGCCAATCACCCTAGAATCACACAAGGAAATTAGCCACTCATCATCATGAAAGCAATAATCAAATGTAAGGGAAGAAAGAGAATAATTGAACAAGAAAACCTTAAGAGAAAGGCTTCAATAACTGAATCAATTATCAATCAACAAGCGTTCCTTGGATTAAAATCCAATAAGACAATCAACAATGAAGGGAATCTAAGGGAATCTTACAAAACCCTTCACAAAGTTATAAAAGCTATAAACTTTCTTCCTTCAATCTTCCTTCAACCTTCAAAAAGGTTCCTCAAATCTTCCAATTATGGGAATGCGGCTGTTCCGGTGTGTAAGCACGTCTCCGGGTGATAGCGGATGTGTGGTATGCAGGGTGATAGCGGATGTCCAGCCGTTAGCGGATGTCGGATTTGTGGAAAATCCAACCCTTTTTATAGGAAAATTACCCTCCAAAGATAAGATATCTTAGAAAGATCTTTTCCCATAAAAATAGGTAAAATATATAGGCTAAATTATCTTCTTCCTTCGAGGAATCCAACCCAAAAATATAAGATCCTCTTTCCAAAAATAAAAGATCTCAGCCAAGAATAAAATATCCTTGTCACGTCCAAGGTGTTCGCCTCGGTCGAGTCAGCTCCTCTAGATCACCTCGGTCGAGGTGACTCTGTAGTCAACCGAGGTGAATCACAACTGAATGTGAAATCTCTCAAATCTGGTCCAAAGTGAATCTCTAATCCAATTCCATGATTCCTGGATTCTTCCTTAAGCTCCTGAATGTAGCTCCAATGACTCCTTAGCTCCTTTTGCTCCTTTTTGATGCAAAACGTGCCACTTTATCTGTAACACCCCGAATTCTCAAAACTCGAAGTATTACTGGTTAGGACCTCACAATGGGTCCCGACCTCATTTTGACAACGATATTACTAGGATCTTGCAACAAGACACAAATAAGAAAAACCGAAATTCATAAAATGTATTTGTAAAAGGATGAATGCAACAAAGTCTAACAACCTATCGTACTTAAACAACGGAAAAGACCAACTGTCTTAACAAAAGGGAAAGACAACAAAGCAACAACCCAAACCCCCACTCTAAAGAGTACGGAGACCCGACTGACCACTACTTCCTGATCACTCAGCTGTTGTTCTAACCTGCAGTAAATCTAAAATAAAACACAACAAAACAACCAATTAGCTAGTTATCTAAACATTAGGAGAATAATAATAGCACACACACACATAAAATAATAAACACTCATCATGCTTTCAAACAATCCATTTATTATCTTCATTTAAGTCATTCACTCTAATGATACTTATTTTGTGACACGAGGGATTCCCAAACCTCGCCTCTGCCCCCGTGTACCCATCAGGAGTGGATCCGATGCATCTCACCGTGTACCTGTATGGTCTGGGTATAGAGAACCTCCCAGTCTCCTGGCAGAGCTGGGCAGTGATGTCACGGCCCGTTATACATACACTTGGGCCTTAACACATAATAACAACGGTCGTCCTAACAAGTTGTTATTATAACACACATGGTACACACACCACTATTATCACTCAACTAATATCCAGAAACCAGCTAAGTAAGTCGCAAGGACTTACCTGAATCAATTCACAACTCTCAATTTCTCAACTCGGTCCGCAACCGTAGAAACTCAAACGCCTGTTACACAAGGCACGTGGATCAAAATCACATCCCTAAACTCTTAGAAGTTATAAACTTCTAAGATGTACAATCTCGTGAAGAGAGATTACGGAAAAAGGCTTTCTTAAGGTAAAAAGACTATTTTACCCCTGGTCCCGAAAATTCCCAAAAAGTCTATCATTTAGTTCTAATATTCTCTTTTAGAACCTATGTCCATAGTTTAGTTCTCATTGAAAAGCCTGGTAAGGATTTATAAGAGTTACCCAAAATTCTTAGTTTGTACAAAAAAAACGTTAAGGTCCGACTTTGGGTTAATATACACGGCTTGGATAAGGGTATAAAATTCCGAGACAAAATCCTAGCTTCTCAATGGTATACATACTAAAAATAGGGATAAAGATCTCTCCAAAATACTTAACCATAATCCTCTCATAAATTTCTAAAGTTGGAAAGCAAGCTGAAAAATTTCCATACTTAGTCAATTATCCTCTGCTGTAAAAACAGCCCAACGACTCTACTTTGAGCCCTTATAAGTTCTAATCCGACCGTTAACTTTCTCCCAAAATTTAACACAGTAAACTTCATATTTCTATCTACAATGTATCAAAAATTCAACGGTGGATGTTCGTTCTAAGACATTGAAAATAATTCTCAAAGACAGCAGTTTATAAGCAAAAATCTTGAAGGTTAAGAGTGATGGCAAAGATCCTAAGTTTGAGTCCAATCTACCCAGTCCCGGACCTGCTCCTTGCTTCAACAATTAACGTACTAACTTAAAAGCAACAGAGGTTAAAGACTATCCTACTCACCCGCTCCGCAAGGGAGGACGGCCGGCGCGGTCGATCGGCAAAGAAGGAACTCCGGCGTTGGCCCATCGCCGACCAACAAGGTCCGTTCTGACTGGGCGGAAGGCTGCAACTATTGGCACACAGTACCAATTAATAACCACAGTGCTGCCCCTTTCAAACACAAGCTAGGAGGGAGAGAGATCGGCGTTTACCTCGGCGGGACGGTGTTGACATCGGTGAGATTGGGAGACACCCGCACGCGTCTGGATGGAAGCTACTGCTTCTGGGTTCGCTGGTGCCACAATAAATTGCAGAGGACGGCGGTAGGGTTGGTGGTTGACAAGGACAGAAGGATGGGAAGAGGACGGCGGTAGGGAGGCAAAGCAGCAGCGGTCCGTAGCTGTCTGGCTGTAGCGTCGGTGCAGAAGCTCGATCGGGATCCCGGCGCTTGCTGGATGACGACTCAACAGATCCCAGCGTCGAGGAAGAGGCGGCGTGTCGGCGCTGCTGGAGTCCGGCCGGAGGCAGTCACGTGTGGGAGGTACGGTGGTGGTTCCGGATCTGCTTCAGTTGTGCAACGGGACTCGTAGTTGCGGTGTACGCTGGATTAGGGCAATGTTAGATTAGGTTAAAATTTGATTAGGTTAACTTAATCAAGGAGAAGATTAGGTTAAATCTTCAGCAATTAGGGTAAGGTGAATTTTGGGCCGGAAGAAGGGTTACTGGGCCAGCTGTTGGGCCTGCTCATCTAATAAAAAAAATGCTGAAAGAATAATTCGTTACTCGCACGGAACCGTTCTTCGGTTTTTTTTTGTTTTTTTTAATAAACACGGAATTATTATACGGGTTACATAATTTTATCATTTTATGTGTATTAAGGTCACATAAAATGATAGGATTTACCATTTGTTTTATTTATTTAAAAAGAATAAAGGTTGGCGGATCGCAATCCGATTTGATCGGTATTAAACAAAAATTAAAATTTTCCGGGTATTACATTAGTGCCCTCTTAAAATAAGTTTCGTCCCGAAACTTAGAATAATGTATCTAATCAAACGTCTTTCTTTGTATAACTTGGTTTCATTAAGTCTCGTTTTCTAACATGTAACTACTCATTCATCAGAATCACGCACACATCAAAGAAAGCACATTTACTCAATCCAAAGTAAAAACATAAAAAGTCAAACCACACAGCATCCGAGTACTAACTCATCGGTACAAAAGTAGTAGCTAACCCCGCAAAAGCTCGGGATAATTACGTCTAATACTCTTATATGTCTCCCAAGTGGCCTCATCGGCTCCTCGTCTAAACCACCGGAACTCTACAAAAGCATGAACCGGCTAAATTTTCTGATCTTCATAGCTGATGACGTGTCTCGGATTCGGTAGGTACCCTCTCAACGGTTTGGTTTTCTAAAATTACTTCCAGCTCTTTTGATGACTCTATCCAACCACTTTTCCTTCAACTTGGCCCACTTGCTTTTTCCTTTCGAAAGTTCCCGACTATTGATTCTGAAATAATAATCTTAAACTTCTGTCGGCACTTTACTAAGTGCCCAATACTCTTTGTAATACAAACCGCTTGGTCCGGTTTCCTCAATGTGACCTAATTGGATCGTTCCTTAATTAATGGGTTTTCACCTACTTCTTGTCAAGCTTTCAAATTTATATAACTCAAAAACAAATCACACACCCAAGTGGACCATTTCATATAGATCTCTAATTCCTTAACTTGAAATCATAGTTCACCTAACATTGATTTTCTTCATCTGTGGGTTATTGGCCTACCATGCTTTGGGTGTAACACTCATTAATCACAATGGCGTCTTTCTGAGGGTCAACATGATTTACCCAACTCCCGCCTATACTTCCCTCCTACTACTAGCAAGATCCTCTTCAAACGGACCCTTACTCTCTTACTCAACTGTAGTCTGTTCTTAACCACCCAGAAAGCAACCTCTAACCCGATTCTCTTCATATCCTTTGATCATCCCAGAAGGTTGTCGTTGCCTACTTGGGGAATCCTCCAAGGCATCGGTAAAGTTACCTCTTAAATCCGCAGTCACTAATGTCTCTTCTTAACGGTACCTACTCGTCAATACCAACCAACCCTTACACGTCCTCAGTTGACGTCGGTCGGTCTATAATTGACTTATCTCCATATCCCGGACTTACTCTTCTCATACCTATACTGGTTTAAATTTCTTGGTGCGCATCATCTCCTCGATTAATCCTTTCATGCTTTGCTAATTCGTTTTATCTTCCACACTTCTGTTTCCTTAGGCTAACTCTACTACTCGAGCCCAACTGGGTCATTCATCTTGATATAAATAGTCATTCCAAGTCTTCAATGATAGCTGGTAAGTGTCTTTGTAGTTCTAATGACTTTAGTTATCATCCCCTTGCGGTTCCCCTTTCATGGACCGTCGGTGTTGATGACTTAAGTCCCGTAATAATTGGGGTTCCCTTGGACTTTCGAGTCCACCAAGGTCGTTCTCATATATACATTCCTTCGTTGGTGTTACCGGCAATATTGTCTTCATGATACTCCGTTGTTTCCGCTACAAGGCTTCAACTCTTTGATACCGACATTGCGATTTCTTTCAAATTTATATATCTTTGAGGAGGTCAAAACCTCTCCACCCTTGTGAAGTCTACATTTTGCTTCTACACTCCATTGTAGGTATCCCTTCCATGCACCTTAGACCCTCATATCCAAGTCGACATTTTATCTCTTTTGGTCTCTCAAGCTTGTCTTGTGAACTCTTCTACTAGGTGACTCATCTGATAACAATTTCCTCCCCTGAATCGGTCTCAACTTTCAGTTGATCATTACTGCCCATTTCATGTTGGAACCTCAGTTACGTTGTACTCTTGCATAGATTCTACAAAGGCATCATCATCTCAACACTTTATCCCAATTTAGCAAGACCCGCCTTTGATACATGACTTTCCTTCTTACTAGTTAGGTTATTCTTTTGGTTTACACTTTATCCATCCAAGCGTTATCGGTCTGATGTGTATATTATTAAACACATATCGGTACCATTTTCATAAGAAACCTCAGTTGTATATGATTTTATCAAACATCAAAGTTCTTGACTCGCATTTATTATGTTGTCCTTATGCCCGTGTTGCTTTATCTTCTATAATTCTTTACCCCCTAGTAGGATAGTTAAATCCCCTTGTGTTTCCTCGTATACGCCTTACGGACCACGTTGGTTGGTCTTATTACTTTTATCAACTCTTATGTCATCAGTCGAGCTTGAATTTTCAATGGAGAACCTTCATTTCTCATTAAACTTTTA
>BSUD01000005.1:120106189-120201007 GCA_033239045.1 Fagopyrum esculentum
GCCCCCGTGTACCCATCAGGAGTGGATCCGATGCATCTCACCGTGTACCTGTATGGTCTGGGTATAGAGAACCTCCCAGTCTCCTGGCAGAGCTGGGCAGTGATGTCACGGCCCGTTATACATACACTTGGGCCTTAACACATAATAACAACGGTCGTCCTAACAAGTTGTTATTATAACACACATGGTACACACACCACTATTATCACTCAACTAATATCCAGAAACCAGCTAAGTAAGTCGCAAGGACTTACCTGAATCAATTCACAACTCTCAATTTCTCAACTCGGTCCGCAACCGTAGAAACTCAAACGCCTGTTACACAAGGCACGTGGATCAAAATCACATCCCTAAACTCTTAGAAGTTATAAACTTCTAAGATGTACAATCTCGTGAAGAGAGATTACGGAAAAAGGCTTTCTTAAGGTAAAAAGACTATTTTACCCCTGGTCCCGAAAATTCCCAAAAAGTCTATCATTTAGTTCTAATATTCTCTTTTAGAACCTATGTCCATAGTTTAGTTCTCATTGAAAAGCCTGGTAAGGATTTATAAGAGTTACCCAAAATTCTTAGTTTGTACAAAAAAAACGTTAAGGTCCGACTTTGGGTTAATATACACGGCTTGGATAAGGGTATAAAATTCCGAGACAAAATCCTAGCTTCTCAATAGTATACATACTAAAAATAGGGATAAAGATCTCTCCAAAATACTTAACCATAATCCTCTCATAAATTTCCAAAGTTGGAAAGCAAGGTGAAAAATTTCCATACTTAGTCAATTATCCTCTACTGTAAAAACAGCCCAACGACTCTACTTTGAGCCCTTATAAGTTCTAATCCGACCGTTAACTTTCTCCCAAAATTTAACACAGTAAACTTCATATTTCTATCTACAATGTATCAAAAATTCAACGGTGGATGTTCGTTCTAAGACATTGAAAATAATTCTCAAAGACAGCAGTTTATAAGCAAAAATCTTGAAGGTTAAGAGTGATGGCAAAGATCCTAAGTTTGAGTCCAATCTACCCAGTCCCGGACCTGCTCCTTGCTTCAACAATTAACGTACTAACTTAAAAGCAACAGAGGTTAAAGACTATCCTACTCACCCGCTCCGCAAGGGAGGACGGCCGGCGCGGTCGATCGGCAAAGAAGGAACTCCGGCGTTGGCCCATCGCCGACCAACAAGGTCCGTTCTGACTGGGCGGAAGGCTGCAACTATTGGCACACAGTACCAATTAATAACCACAGTGCTGCCCCTTTCAAACACAAGCTAGGAGGGAGAGAGATCGGCGTTTACCTCGGCGGGACGGTGTTGACATCGGTGAGATTGGGAGACACCCGCACGCGTCTGGATGGAAGCTACTGCTTCTGGGTTCGCTGGTGCCACAATAAATTGTAGAGGACGGCGGTAGGGTTGGTGGTTGACGAGGACAGAAGGATGGGAAGAGGACGGCGGTAGGGAGGCAAAGCAGCAGCGGTCCGTAGCTGTCTGGCTGTAGCGTCGGTGCAGAAGCTCGATCGGGATCCCGACGCTTGCTGGATGACGACTCAACAGATCCCAGCGTCGAGGAAGAGGCGGCGTGTCGGCGCTGCTGGAGTCCGGCCGGAGGCAGTCACGTGTGGGAGGTACGGTGGTGGTTCCGGATCTGCTTCAGTTGTGCAACGGGACTCGTAGTTGCGGTGTACGCTGGATTAGGGCAATGTTAGATTAGGTTAAAATTTGATTAGGTTAACTTAATCAAGGAGAAGATTAGGTTAAATCTTCAGCAACTAGGGTAAGGTGAATTTTGGACCGGAAGAAGGGTTACTGGGCCAGCTGTTGGGTCTGCTCATCTAATAAAAAAAATGCTGAAGGAATAATTCGTTACTCGCACGGAACCGTTCTTCGGTTTTTTTTTTGTTTTTTTAATAAACACGGAATTATTATACGGGTTACATAATTTTATCATTTTATGTGTATTAAGGTCACATAAAATGATAGGATTTACCATTTGTTTTATTTATTTAAAAAGAATAAAGGTTGGCGGATCGCAATCCGATTTGATCGGTATTAAACGGAAATTAAAATTTTCCGGGTATTACATTACCTACGATTACAACGAAACTTGGTGTAGACCTCGATTCCTGCAAAGGTAGATGAAACGACAATATAATCACATAATATACATCCAAACATGCAGATTATTAAAGATAAAACGTCTAAACAGGCCCCAAAATATAGACAATAATTTATGCTATCACTCAACAACTTCACATCTTGTAAGATCAAACCCAGTGTTGGTGCATGGATTTTTGTGTGTCCCAGACAATATTATTTCCGGGTGCCCTTAGTTAACATATAGCAAGACAAACAAAGAGATGTAACTCGAAATTTGTGTGCGTCTCACCGATCACCAAGTCAATCAACACCGAATGTAACTCGAAATTTCTTCTCAATCGCAATTGAAACAAGACGAATAAAAAGATGCGATATAGTGAGCTAAGTTGAGAATGAAGTGAAGTTTTCCATTTCATATGGGTCATATATATATTGAAAATTTTGATCTAGGGAATGAGGGAAAATTTTTAAAATTATTGATTAAAAGAAAAAAAAATAAAAGTGGAAGATTACAAGAAAATACATTGAATAAAAATAATCAATATTGTTTTTTGAGATTTAGGAAATATAATACATTTACTATTTTCAAATATAACTATAATATAAAAATATAACTAATTAGTTACTTGATTATAAAAAAAGTCCTTCTAACTCTTCAATCCTTTTATTGAAATTATTTTTTTGGGTGGTTGGGCCCCTTTGATTTGATCTACGTAGTGATGTATTTCACAAATAACACTTCCCATAAATATTGGGTGATATTACCCCATTAATATACTTAGTTTTAACTTTCAACTCTTCATGTATATAATAATATATAAATATAAATGCATGATAGATGGGCCCCTCACTACATTAAATAATAAGAGGAAAAGTGACGTTGAGAATTTGGGTTTTTGGGGCTTTAATTACAAAGATAAAATAGATGAGACCCTGGGTAATGGCCCACACCGCCCACTAGTAGAGCCGACCCTGATCAAACCCCGTAAGGAAAGGGCCTAACCATTGGAACTGTAGCTTGAACAACTAGAAGAGAATCGGTTTCCACCCAAATTCGAATAAAACCTCTATCCACTGCCATTTGTACACCAAAACGGATAGCCATCACCTCCGCAAGTAAATGATCCCATTTAGTTGTCCAACTCTGAGCACACAAACCACAAATTAGCCCCTCACGATCTTTAAATACACCTTCAATAACTTAAGACCAATGCAAAACAACTACATCAGAATTCAACTTCACTATTCCCATATATGGTGTTTTCTAGATACGATCAATCACATGATAAGCCCCTGATACAAGAGTTTATTGTGTGGGGAGTCTTGATTTTTCGACACCACTTGACTCGAAGAAATAGACCGATGAAAATGAGCGATGGGTTGCTTTATTTAAAGACTTGTGGAAGAATGAGTGATGAAATAGTGGTTGTTATGGATCAGTAGTAGGGTAGATCAAGTTGAACCCTAAGAAACGACTTGAAACATGATAAGTTGTGTATAGCCTTATCACATAACTGATGAACGATCGTAGAACCCTTCCACTACACTTGACGTTATTGGCCAATACCAATCCACAATCGAAGGAGGCTTGTGAAATGCAAGAGAAGTTACCAACTTGGCGCCGCAAGTAGAACAACTCAAACAAGTCTAGCTAAAGGTCGAACAAGACGCCACTCGCTCTCTACTTCACGTCGGAAGCAAAACAGATAGCACTTAGCAAATGCCAAAAAATATTTGTTTGATTCAAAGTCGGATTGATTACAAAATGCTTGCGAGATCCCTATATAAGGCATAGGATCGATATCTTGCAAGTAAAAGATCCGGGTAAATCCTATCTTATTTAACATAAGATACGATATTCTAATCTAAATAAGATCCATCTTCTAATAAGATTTGATCTTCTAAGATTAATCAAATAATATCTTGTGAAAGATATGATTCTCTTAATCTATCTTTAGAAGACTTAAATTATTTCCAAAATAAATAAAATAAAACATGGCTGAAAAATAACAACTAAAAACCCAAAATTAAAAGATGTCTTTATGGGATATCCGAAATTTAGCCACTAGGGCCGAACCATTCACGAGTCGGATGCGAGTCCAAGATGGCGTGTGTGGGACATGGCACATGGTGATGTGGTAGATTGGGTAAGCTCGAATAGTTGATCCAATCATCGGGGAGATATAGGTTGGGTCCTGCATTGTTGGCCCATAAGGAGTATGCATGTTTCGAGGCTGACATGGGGTGGTGATGTGTTGTGGTTCCTATTTGGCGAGCTTTCAACAATGTCGAAGTTGCATGGATGGCCCGGGGAGTTACATGTGCATGACTAGCCTGATCCAAAGTGGACGTTACATTGATAGGCCGGACGTGTGCATGGCCTGCCCTCTTCACGGTGACTGTTACATGGTTGTCCCGAGGAGGTGTTTGTACGTGTGCATGGTTGGTCCGGGTTGGTGTGCATGGTTGTCCAAGGTTCGTTTCGTTCTCCAATTCTCCCTTCTTCCCTTCTTCCCTCTTTGTTTCAACTTGAATTAACAGTCCATTATTCCCTCTTTGTTTCAGTAGTGGCGACACCTTCAGACCTTCCTCGTTGGCTCATTTTCTTCAGTCTCCAAATCTTCTTTCCTCCAAACTTTCCAGTACACCACTCCAATATTCACGAATCCACGGCCTCAAATCTAGTCATAACTCCAACAAGCGGCAACATGTATTCTTCTTCCCCCCTGATTCTCTAAACTCAGAAGGTTGATTTTCGGGTTACTTGATCTTTAAAAAGCCTAGTGATTGATTTTGTGTGTGATTACTAAAGAAAGCAATGACCGAATGTGAGTGTGTGATTTTTGGGTTACTTGTGTAATTGTGTTAGTTTGTTAGTCGATTCTTTGATGATGATTGATGAGTACTTAGTGTTAGCATGAAATAATGTGATATTTTAGGCACGTTTTCTAAGTGTATTTCATCCATATTGATAGTCGTTGATTAAGCATTGATGCATTTGTGAGCTAGTTTGTCTATAATGTCGATATAGAGATCTACACAAGCTTTATGTTGATTGTAGGCAATTAAGAGCTATTTTCGAACGGATTGTGCAAGAATGGAGTTTGATTGAGTATGTCCAAGGATTGAGGACATCTTTAGGAGCTAAGGAAAGTGCTAGCTTGAAGAATATGCACGAGGAAAGGAAGAATCACGGTTTAGCCCTAAACCACGCTCTAAAATACGGCCGTACTACATTCACGTTCAAGTCCACGGCCGTGGAACCTTGGCAAGGGAAGTGTGATTCATTCCAGCAACTTCTACGGCCGTGGAAAGATTGTGTCAAACCGTGACAATTTCCACTCTCTAAATTACGGTCGTGGAACCCTTCCACGACCGTGATCTTGGCGATATTTTACGCCATACTTTAAGCCACGATCTCCTACGCAATTGGGCTGGGCTTATATTTTATCTTACACTATAAAAGGACGGACGAAGAGAGATTCCGTCACCTTCGCTTACGCTTAGACGCACTTCCGCTTACATCTTGGAATTGCCCTAATTTCACATCTTGCGGAGATTGTGATTGAGAGATTTGCGTTCTACCATTGAGATTTCCGGATTGACGGAAGAGTTGGAGATTTGGAAGATTGTTCGTGAGAAGTCTTCGCTTCTCATTTAGGTTTGATTTGAAGACGGATTGACATCCCGTTCTTCCTTCTTATCTAAGATTCGTGATTGTTTGTGTTATTCCAAATCTATTGACGTTATTGTTCTTGATTGTGGATCTGAGATTGATTTGAAAGTTATTGAAGGTTTTCGGAAGTTTTCATCTTTTATTCTTTCAAACTTTGAATTTGATATCAATATGACTATTGTTGGCTAAAACCCTTTAGCAATTCTAAGGTGAAGGGTTGATAGTTGTGGCTTAGATAATGATAGATCGATCGTAATTTGATTGGACCCTGAGAGTTAGAGAGAATCGACGACGAACCTAATCCACGGTCTGTTCTTGAGCTTCCACGGCCGTGGAACACAAGAACTACCCGTAATTTTGTGTCAGTTTCGAACTTGCTTTTACTTTAATCCAAAGTTAAAGATTTGCTTTAACTTAGTCTTGGCCTGCCTTTTCTAGGTGGTAGTGAAGCCTCAACAACCTCTACCTCGATTGTGAGTGTCACAACCTTAATCGGTTTAGTTAGTCTTGATCCTTGGATTATAAGTTTGGGTATTTGACGCTAATATTTACCTTTAGAACCTTTCTATATTGAAGCCTCAACAACCTTTATAGAGAGTGTCTTTTAGGTGGATCACATAAGGTTTTTGGAACTTCACCGTACGATTACCTTACATTTGTATACCTTTGCATACCTCAACTCTGTCCTTATATCTTTAATATATCTTGAATCGATTGCCACATCTGGATTCCCGGATCTTTAGGATTGTTGTTTTCCCAATAATTCGAAAAGCTCTTACATTTACTCGCTTGATAATCTATAACTGGATTTAACCCCCCAAATCCTTGTGTTCGATACTCTGGAATTCTTGCTCAACTATATCGATCCGTACACTGCGGGTTCGCTTGCTTGATTTCTAGTTTTATAATTAAAGCTTATTTGCACGCACGCTAAGTGGCGAACACTTAGCTTGTTGGTTGTTGTGACCTTGTTGGTGTGAATGTTTGAATTCACAAAATTATGATTACTGATTACTGGAATTTATTTGAAATTAGAGGCAAATAAGAGTTATAATCAGGCAAATTATAGTTATTATCAGAGACAAATCAGATCAGAGTCAAAGTTAAGTCAATTGACTGTGTAACTATGTTACCCTTATGATTTATGAATTGTTTTATAATGTAACTAACTTACTTATATTTTATGTTTTATAGATGTCGAACTATCAAACCCAAAAGAGGAAGTCCAAGAGGGTTCGAGTATTGTCATCTCAAAGAGTTTCAACTCCAACTCTGAGGTCTGTAACTCCAAGGTCTCAAACTCCAAGTATGGCATCTTCACCGTCTTCAAGAAGCTCAACAGATTCTTATCTTCCTTTGGATGATGAGGATGAGGGATAAGAGTTATTGATGTTGTCGGCGGGTGATAATACTAAGACTAAAAGTACGATTGAGAAAAAAGAATAGTATTTTTGTTGTGCCTAATAGAGCTTACATCGAAATAGAGAAGGAGAGATTAGGAAAAGGAAAGCATTGGAACCACTACAAAAGATATTTGGACGAGAATGATAAGATTAGAGTTGAGTGTGTTTATTGTTCGAAGACCTTTGCAACTGATCCAAAGGTCAATGGCACATCAAATTTGAGCAGTCATGTTGGAAAATGTGTAGAGAATCCCGCCAATAAAACTAAAAATACTCAATCAAATATTGTCTTACAAGAAATTGTTAAAATTGGACAATTTTAGGTAAATAGTTGAGTGCTAAATCAAGATGCATGTCAGAAGTTTTTGGATGAAATGGTAGTTATTGATGAATTGCCTTTTAGACAAGTGGACAAATGTGGATTTAAAGAATTTATTGCTCTTTCTTGTCTACTTTTAAAGTACCTCGTGTCACACTATTGCTAGAGATTGATATGAATTATATTTGAATGAAAAGGTTTCATTGCATTGCTGGTTTGCAGAAGAACTGCCAAAGAGTTAGCTTGACCACTGACACATGGACTTCAATTCAGATATATGTTTGCTACTGCTCATTTTATTGTTAATGACTGTAATTTGCACAAGAGAATTATGAATTTATGTAAGATCACTAGTCATAGGGGTGAAGCGCTTGCTAGAGGAGTTGAGGATTATTTAAGGGTATGGGGTTCCGATGAGAAATTGTTTACCGTAACCATTGATAACGATAATTCTAATGATGTGATGTGTGCTGGTTTGAAAGAATCAATTGTAACAAATGGATCATGCATTTGTAGTGGTCATAACTTGCATATAAGATGTGTAGATCACATTGCTAATCTGATTGTGAATGATGAGTTGAAGTTACATATGACTTGTGATGAGAAAGTGAGGTCCATTGTCCAGTATATAAGATACTCTCCTTTTAAATTGCATTTGTTTAAAGAAGAAGCTAACAAGTTGAAAGTTGAAAGCAAAAAGAAGTTAGTCCTTGATGTAGAGAATATATGGAATTTTACATATATGATGCTTGATATTGCTTTAAAATACAAGTATGTGTTTGTCGGGTTGATACTCCAAGAGGGGGTGGTGATGGTTGTTTAGGGGTCATTACTACAGAGGAGTAGAAGAAACTGAAACCCTTGTGAAAACGTTTTTGGGTGAGTTTTATGAGTTCATTAAAGATGTTTTTTCGGTTCATTTTATGTGACAGTTATTAATGTTTCCTTCTATATTGGTAACCTAATTAATTTGTTGAATTAGTGGATGAGTAGTGAGGATATAGATTATCATGCATTGACTTCTCACATGAAGGTAAAGTGTGATAAATATTGGGTAGTTTGGAGAAGATCAACATGTTGATTTTTATTCCTATTATTCTAATCCAGCACACAAGATGCTTATGATGGAAATGGCTTTGCAAAGAATACATGGGATAGAGAAAGGAATTAACACAAAGTTAAGGAGTTCACTATGAGATTATTTGAGCACTATAAAACATTTTATACTACTTAACGCTTTCAAGAGGGTTCCACCTTAGCTTCAACAAGTTGTACTTCTTTAGTTGGGGGGAATAAGCTTTTCCATAGCCTTTATCAAGAACTTATGGATAAAGAAAGTTATGATGGTGGATTTGCTACATGTGAGGTTGAGAGATATTTGATAGAGCAGAGGTCTTCAACTAAGATGACTGACATATTAGGGTGGTGGAGATTGAATGAGAGAAGATATCTTATTCTTGCACATTTGGCTCGGGATGTGTTATCCATCCCAATCACTATTGTTCCCTTTGAATCAGCATTTAGTACCAGAGGGCGTACTCTAGATGAATATAGAAGTTCCTTAGATCATACGGTATATTTCTACATTTTTTTTATATTCTTTAACTTTTAAACTTGGTTTATCATTTATTATATTCTTATGATTCTATGAATTATGTATGCTAATAGACAGTTCAAGGTCTTCTTTGTGCACAAAATTGGATACTTGGGAAAACTAGGAGTAACTCTAACAATGACATAGTTGACACTAGTCGCACTATTAGGGGTGACGAGACTGAAGAGGATGAAGATGAAGAGATGATGAAAATACAAAAAGGTAATGCTTAAAGTCTTTGTTTATTTTTTTCTTGCTTACTTGATGTCATTGGTTATTTGTTTTCATGTGTATAGATTTGGAAGAATTGATCTCACTAAAATCACCAACTCCATGAAAAGGAATCTATATGAGCTTGATACTATATGGTGTCAAAGATGTATGCCTAAAATTCTAAATGTCTAATATTATCAACTCTTTTTTGTGTTTTAATCAACTAACAATAAATTATATTATTACTTAACTTACTTGTTGGTAGGTGGGTGTGGTGCTTCATGGAATGATGGTGATTCGTGATTTTGGTCATGAATTTCGGCCATTGCCATTGGTGCAAAAACTATTGCATAATTTGCATTTTGGATTTGTAATACTTTCATGTTATTGACTTCTAGAATTGTTTCTTAATTAGGGTTTTGGATGTTTGTTATCGGTTTCGATCAATTACGTGTTTTTAGGATTCAAGTATTCAACAAGTTTAAACCAAACCCGAACAAAACCTAAACCATACCCAAACGCACCTAAACAGGCTAACCAGGCCCAACAACGGCTAAACAAGAACTGACAAAATCGGTTTAATTTCGGTTTTCGGTTCAACAAAACGGTCTTCGGTTCAACAAGGCGGTTTTAAATTCAATTTATCGGTTTTAGGAGACGGTTTTCAAATTGGTTTTCGGTTTGAACCGTAAATGAACCTAAACCTAGACCGAACCTACAAAATCGGTTTGCATTTGGTTAGAACTGAAACCGAACCAAAATTTTGTTAAAAACCAAACCGTAACCGATATCATCGGTTTCGGATTTCGCTTCATGCTATCGCTTTTTTCGATTATGGATTCGGTTATGTTGGTTCGGTTTTCAACCGATGCTCAGCCCTAATGGGAAGAGTGGTCCCGTGTGTCTTTACCTTAATTCATGGTTGAGTTGGAAGATGTGTAGATGTATGCATGGGATCAATGAATCTTCTCATCCTCCGGATGCATACATGATTGAGTATGTTCTCATGTATCCTTGATCTTTTAGTCCAGAAAGATCTTAACCAACTTAGCCTATTTTCCTCTTGAAGGTGTTCTTCCTTCCTCTCCTAGATGTTGGGGTCCATAGTTTCATGTCATTTTCTTTCATTGCTTCTTTCTCTTGCTAGGTGGTTCTGAATATGCTCCTACATCACCCCTGATAAAGGAAGATGTTGCTTATTATGATGGCATTGATAACAAAATATAATCATCTACAACTTTGTTCAACCTCTCAGGGATGATACTAGGGTGACAAGGGTCATCTGCGAAAAAAAGACTTTTATTATGGAAGGACCAAGAAATCCATGCATACCTAATGAAAGTATGTACCATGTGCATGCCAAAAGTTTGGTTCTACATTGGAAGTAGATCATGAAGAACCGTATAGGTGAATATAAAGGATATAAATACTCTAGAAGGGGGGGGGGGGTTTAATAGAGTATGAAACTTTTCGCAAAAACCTATATCAAGGCTTTGAAACTAGTCAATGCCTTGATGTCGATCTACGCTCTTTGTGATACAATTGGTTTTCAAGGGCTTTGAAAGTGATTTCAAGGCCTTGACTTCGAAAACCTGCAAAACAAAGTTAGTCACAATTAAGCAAGAAATAGTGCGGAATAAAAAGATCGACACAGTGATATGCTTATGAAGTTAAGCTCTAACAGCCTACGTCTTCGTCCTAGGGTTTCTTTACTTGTAAGATCTAACTATATATTATCTACTTCAAAGAGTCCTAGACACAACATAGAAGAAATCCCCTTCTTCTCTCACTATAGCCAAAGCTATCGTGTTTTTCTCTCTCTAGAAATGTAACACACACTCGAGTATAACACTCTCTAGATATTCCAATGAAGCTATCATGTTTTTCTCTCTAGGGATGTAAACTTTTGTAAAATAAGAGGAAGAAAATTTTTTGGAATGAATGAAGATGATTTTGATCGCTTGAAGACTTAGATGTTTCCGTGAAAGCTTGTTGTTCTTCTCTTCAATCGCCATCTTCATTTATAGTCTTTTACGGAGAAGTCTTCTAGCCGTTGTAAAAAGGGCCGTTGTAATGTTCTTCTTTCTCCATGGAAAACGGTGTTTGGTTGAGATGAAGTAGCCGTTGTAAGATCTTCTATCTTCTTCATCTACTTCTTTTCCTTGACACATGTTTGAGAATCTTCAATATCTAGATGGAGCCGTTAAAGATCTTGTCGTTGAAGCCCTTGTTTCCAGCTCCGAGATCTTCCAAGTTGTTAAGGATCTTTGTTTGAAGATATCTCTTTGATGACCGTTGAAGATCTTCTTTTGATATGAGATCTTTGTGTGAGGTCCGTTGGAGAAGATCTTCCAATCTTCCGTCGGTTTGTTAAGATCTTTGCAAGATCTTTTTTGGGCCGATATCTTCTCTTCAAATCCCTTGAAGATCTTTTTTGTTAAGCTAACCGAGATCTTCTCTTGATATCTTGTTTGAAGATATTCTCTTGATCCTAGGTAGATTTGATTGTTGAGTTTGAATCTTGATTTTGAATAGCCTCCAGCGGATGTCTCTCTTGTATTGCTTTTCAAGGCTTTGGTGTTTATCCCTTGAATTGCTTTCCAAGGCCTCCGTGTTTATCCCTAAAATGCTTTCCAAGGCCTCCGTGTTTAACCTTTGAACTACTTTTCAATAACTCCGTGTTTTTCCCTTATAATGAGTTTCAAGGCATGCATTCATCCTTTGAAATGCTTTTCGAGGCCTGCACACATTTAACAAACATAAAACCAAACCATGCAATCTATAAATATAATCGATATTTGTTAGTTTATAAACCACTTATAAGATTAAGTCTTCCATCATCACATATACAAATATATTATCAAGGTGGAGTTATCAATCTCCCCCTTGATGGAAGACAAAACAAATATCGTACCTGCATTTAATGTTAGCGATACATATGCAATAATATCGAAAAAAATAAAATGCAGAATGCAGAAATATCGAAATATAGAAATATCGGATCACACGCATATAATTTCTCCCCCTTGTCTTTCAACATCAAAGAAAAATAATTAAAGCACGGGAGTTTAAAATTTATTATAGACCCACGAAAAAGTATTTCTAAAAATAAAAAAACAATTAAAAAAGCAAGTCCCACACACGGTTTTCAAGGCCTTGAAATCAAAACCAAGGGGACTTTGAAATCCATGTCAAGGCCTTGACATCCATTTCAAGGCCTTGAAACAAGTTTCAGGACTTTGAAAGTCACTCGTGATGATCCTCATAATATTGCATCCGCCATCTGGATTGAGTATTTTTGTTGCTCATGTCATTGATTTCAGCCTCCAATCTTCGTTTCTTCACTGCAAGACGACGCTCCTTGACTACGCATTATTCCTCAGTGGTGAGAACAGTCAGATCGACATGCGTAGGATAGAGAATAAACTTGTTTTGTACACTACGCTTGCAATTCATGAGCACATTTTCTACTTTTTCCTAAGTGTTCCAGGTGGCGTTTTCAGTTAGGGGAAAATTTTTACTAGTGGTGGAGTGGGTAAGAACATTCATGAGGTACATCTGATTTATCTTTGCATGCATTATAGACAGACCTCATGATTAACATTCATTCTTCGCATTGTGTCTAGCGGGAAGTCAAACATTTCTCGATTAAGAGAATTTAATTCCAGCTTAAAACCATCTAGCTTGGTTTCCGAGATAGAAGAAGCTGAAGGAACTATGGAGGAGGGGGTCAGTGCAACAACCTTGCCTTTTAATGTCCAAACTCCAACAAGGGTTTTCTCTATGCCTAGTCTCTCTAAACAAGACTCGTCTATTTTTTCAGTTGACAGTTGTTGATCCTTAGTGGATGTGTCAATTGAAAAGTAATCAAAGATCTTGGACAATAGATTCCCGTATGGCAAAGGGATTACTCGAGTGGAGTTTATGGTGTGGACCATATGGTTCAGTATGAGGTTGGGTAAGTCAAGATCCGGACCAGACATAATTAGATAGATCAACTTCAGAGTCTGATCAGTCAAAATTTCTCTCGAATTAGCTCAAGGAATTAAACATCTAACCAAAACAGTAAAAATAATTTTGGCGTCTAGGGTCAGGGAAGTGTGAATAAGTTGGCGGGAGGCTGAGTTAGGAACCAGAAATTGCTCTTTGTCCAATTGAACACTTTCAAACTGGGATGGATGTTTAAGTGAAAGATTTGTAGGAATCCCTAAAATCTCACACAAAATAGTGAGAGTGAGAGAAATTGGAGTACCTTTAACCGTTGTCTCAAGGGTGAGGGTTCCCTTTTCCCTTTTTGCGACGAGGTTGACATAGAACAACCTCGTGAGTCTTGTGAATGCAGTTTCTCCTAGGTTGAGCACCTTCCAAACAGAGCAATTTTTGAGCATGTAGACACAGGGAAGCTGAAGCGTTTCCAAAAATTCGATGTCTACCAGAACACACAAGCACAAAGGGAGGTTATGAAAACCATCTAACCACGTTCCAGTAGCTTTGAAGTTGATGAACGACGAGGTTGGGAGCCATGGATATGTTTGTAAGAGAAACTGTAAGGTTCTGGGAAGAAGAAGAGTTAAGCATGTGGGTGTTGTAAAACGTTGAAGAAGGAAAGAGATAAAGGAGGACGGAGGAAGACATTTAAAGGAGACAAATCAAATCAATTTATTGTTTGTCAAAATCTTGAGAGAATCAATGCCTTGAAAACCTAAATTGGTTTGCATGCTTTCTTATTAAATCTCAACCACTTTTCAAAAAATCTTTGAATTTGAAAACAAAATCATTTTAAAAATCTTTCTTTAAAATAATTTAATGATCAAATATCTAAAAAGATATAAATCATTAAATAGATTTGTGAATTTCAATATAGCTCTTGACTTCTATTTCAAGACCATTGAATTGCATTTGAAGGCCTTGAAATGGACAGGTGGACTGCATTATAAGGAGGAAATAAAATGATTTACTCCCCCGAAATTAATGTTTCCTTGTTCAACATATCAAACTCTAATCTAATAAAATTGAATCGATCTTCAGGTAGAGGCTTAGTAAATATATTTACAAGCTACAAGTTAGTCGATATAAAAGATATCGAAACATCACCTTTCTCAACATGATCACGTATGAGATGATGCCTCACATCGATATGCTTTGTTCTTGAATGATACATATGATTTTTAATAATCAAAATAATGCTAGTATTATCACATTTAATAGGTATACCTTTGAGATCAAAGCCAAGATCACAAAGTTATTGAGCTATCCATAGAATTTGTGCACAATAGACTCCCACATCTATATATTATGCCTCAGCTGTGGATAGGGAAACAGAGTTTTTCTTTTTGGAATGTCAACTGATTAAGGATGACCCTAAGAATTGGCAACATCTAGAAGTACTCTTTATATCGACTCTATAGCCTGCAAAGTCAGCATCTGGATAGCCAACGAGGTGAAACAAGCTTTGACGTGGATACCATAACCCTAAATCCTTAGTGCCATTGAGATACCGAAATATCCTTTTCACAGCAATTAAGTGTGACTCTTTAGGATCAGCTTGAAATCTTGCACACACTAAACATAATGTCAGGTCGACTAGCGGTTAGATATAACAAAGAACCGATCATACCTCGATACTCCTTTTGAATAACACTTTTACCGTCCTTGTCTTGTTCAAGTGAAAGTGTGCAACTCATAGGAGTTTTTGCTACCTTGAATTGATCCATTTTATACTTCTTAAGAAAGTTCTTGGTATAATTGCTTTGATTAAGGAAAATTCCTTTCTTTGCTTGTGTGACTTGAAGTCCAAGAAAGAAATTTAACTCTCCCATTAAGCTCATCTCGAATTCCATACACATAATATTTGAAAATTCCTTCCATAGAGAATCGTTAGTAGCACCAAATAATATATCATCAACATAGATTTGCACTACTAAAATATCGTTGCTTCTGGTTTTGATGAATAAGTTTTGTCAATCAAAGCTCTTTTGAAATCATTTTCAAGGAGATACTTGGACACTATTTCATACCATGCTCTAGGAGATTGCTTAAGACCATAAAGAGCTTTGTCTAATTTAAAAACATGATCCGGAAATTCATCATTTTCAAAACCAAGAGGTTGAACAACGTCGACTTCTTCTTTTAAGAAGCCATTTAGAAAAGCACATTTAACATCCATTTGAAAAAGCTTTATGTTCATGAAGGATGCAAAAGCAAGTAGCATACATATGACTTCTAACCTGGCAACCGGAGAACAAGTCGTGCTTTGTTTCGAATAACCTTCCCATTTTCATTCAACTTGTTTCGAAATATCCATTTTGTGCCAATGACGGATTGTTGCTTAGGTTTAGACATGAGGGTCCAAACTTTGTTTCTCTCGAACTCATTTAGTTCATGTTGCATGACCATGATCTAATCAGGTTCTTGAAGAGCTTGAACATAGTTCTTGGGCTCTATGAGAGACACGAACGCTGAGAAAGCTCATAAGTTGTTCACCCTAGATCGGGTTTGAACTCATGCGCTTTGGATCTGAGAGAACATTCTCTGGTGGATGGTATGAAGAATGTTGAAACTTTCTCCTTTTGTAAGATGGAGCAGATCTTGAAGATTGTGGCTCATTAGCTCGACTAAATTCTGGTACCACTAGAGTATTGCCTTTGGATCCTATATCAAGGCCTTGAAACTGACTTCTGACATCGCAGTTTTCCGTTTCAAGGTCTTGAAGATGCGTTTCAAGGTCTTGAGATTGTTCTCTGGTATCTTGAATCTTTTCTTGCATATTCGTTTCCTGAGCTTTAGGATCTTCTTCACTGTCAAAGTTATGATCTCCATGTTGATTCAAATTTAGATCTGCAAAACTTTCACTCAAAATACCATCATTGCTTTCAACAAATATAAATGAATACTTTGCTCAACGATTTTGGTACGTCTATTATGAAAACGATAAGTTTTGCTACTTGAAACATATCCAATGAAGATAGTTTCGTCACTATGTACATCAAATTTACCAAGTTTGTCTTTGCCATTATTATGGACAAAGCAAGTACATCCAAAGGGATTAAAGTAGGAAATATTAGGTTTGCGACCCTTGAAGAGTTCATAAGGAGTCTTTTTTGAAATAGGGTGAATTAAGCATTTATTCAAGATGTAATTAGCCGTGTTAACAGCTTCAGCGCAAAAACTTTTTGACAAACTATTTTCCAAAAGCATAGGCCTAGACATGTCTTCTAGGGTGCGGTTCTTACGTTCCACAACCCCGTTTTGTTGAGGAGTTCTAGGAGCTGAAAAGTTGTGTGAAATACCATATTTTGCACAAAACAAATCAAACTTTAGTTGATCAAATTATCTACCATGATCGCTTCTTATTGAAGCAATAGGTAGGTTTTTCAAAGTTTGCAATTCCTTACACAAATTTGAAAACTCAAACAAAGCTTCATATTTTTCCCGTAAGAATGAGATCCATGTAAAACGAGAAAAATCATTCACAATGAAAAGGATGTACTGTTTACCTTTGAGAGATTTGACACGCATAGGACCACATAAATCCATATGTAAAAGTTCAATGGGTCGAGAAGAACTTACAACCTTCTTTGGTTTGAATGAACATTTTGTTTATTTACCTTATGTACAAGCCTTACATAGTTCATCTACCTTGAAGTTTAGGTTTGGCAAACCACGTACCAAATCCTTTGAAAGTAGTTTATTCATTGTATGCATGCTTACGTGACCAAGTAGTCTATGCCAAAGCCTTGATCGTCAGTCAAGGCCTTGAGACATGTTAGCTTAGTTCCTGAAACTTTATTAGTGCTCAATGTATAAACATTGTTGGATCTAGGAGCAATAAGCATAACATCACCCGATATTTTATCTTGAACCTCACATTTTTCTGAATCAATGATCATCTTATTGACTTTATCACAAATTTGAGATATACTAAGCAAGTTATACTTTAAACCTTCAACAAGATAAACATCATCAATAATGTTAGATGAATTATAACCAACTTTACCAATGCCAATGATGTTACACTTTCCTTTATCACCAAGTGTAATGGTTCTAGATGATTGTTTCTTTAGATATGAGAATAGTGAGTTTTTTTCACTCATATGTCTTGAGCAATCACTATCTAATATCCATTTATGCTCCTTTACCTTGGTGATATCCACACCATCAACATAGTGGTTTGGGTCTTCTTCATGATCGGCCATTAGACACAAGTTTTCTTGTTCTTTATCGTCTTCTGATTCATTGGTAGAATCTGAGTAACTCCATGAAGCTACCATAGCTTTCTTCTTTCGATCATTCTTCCTAAAATTGTTTCTCTTCTTTTATGGACAATCCTTTACGAGATGATCTGCTTTACCACATTCAAAGCAAGTCAATATCTTATTTTTCTTATTAGGGTTGTAAAACTACCTCGAGGTCTTGATGATCACGGATAATCTTTGTTGTTTGCAAATTGCTTCTTCATTTGAAGAATTTTTGCAAGACCCCTTGAGATCAAGGCGAATAGATCTTCCTCATATTCATCATTATTGTCTTCTTCTTCTGATGGCATATCATCCTTCTTGGATCTTAGAGCTAAGTTCTTTGTGTTTGATGGGAGTTCTCCATCTTCTTCTCGAAGAACCATTTCATGGGCAATAAGCTTTCCAAGAAGGTCGTCTAGAGGAAGTGCTGTGAGATTTTGAGCATCTTCAACTACAGTTACTTTTGGTCCCCACTTGGCTTTAGGTAAGCTCCTTAGAAAATTCCTTACTTTCTCTTCATCTGTGAAGACCTTTCCAAGTGAGTCGAGGTTGTTCACAATCTCGGTAAATCGTGTGAATATTTCCTTGACTGATTCGTTAGAGTTCATCTTGAATAGCTCATATTGTCTGAGGAAGATGCTTATCTTTGTCTCCTTGACTTGACTTGTTCCTTCTTATGCGTAACTATTTTGTCCCATATTTCGTTTTCACTCTTGCATGATGAGACACGATTGAATTCATTTTCATCCAATCCAAAATAGAGCAAGTTCATGACCTTGTAGTTATTTGAAACGCTATCCAAGTCGGTTCGAGTGAAGTCCGCTTCCTTCTTTGCAACTTGGACTCCTTCAACCGTGGTGGTTGGGATTTTAGAGCCATTTTGAATGATGCTTCATAGTTCCATGTCCTGATCAATAACAAACATTGCATTAGTGCTCTCCATTGAGCAAAGTTGTTGCCGCAAAAGAGTGATGGTCTCGATGTGGATCTTCCTTGAGCGAATCCTCCATCACCTACAAAGCTCATGATTAGTCTCACTGATGGTTAAATCAATATACGTGAGTCCAGCTCAAATACCAATTGAAGAACCGTATATGTGAATATAAAGGATATAAATACTCTAGAAGGGGGAGGGGGTGAATAGAGTATGAGAACTTTTTACAAAAACCTATCTCAAGGCTTTGAAACTGATTTGAAGGCCTTGATGTCGATTTGTGCTCTTTGTGACACAACTGGTTTTCAAGGGCTTTGAAAGTGATTTCAAGGCCTTAACTTCGAAAACTTACAAAACAAAGTTAGTCACAATTAAGCAAGAAATAGTGCGGAATAAAAAGATTGACACAATGATATGTTTACGAAGTTCAGCTCTAACTGCCTACGTCTCCGTCCTAGGGTTTCTTTACCCATAGGATCTAACTATCTATTATCTGTTTCGAAGAGTCCTAGATACAACCTAGAATAAATCTCCTTCTTCTCTCACTGTAGTCAATGCTACGATCTAGTTCCAACTCTAACCTAGCAATATTAGCCTAGTTACTTCGCAGAGTAACACACACTCGAGTATAACACTCTCTAGATATTTCAATGAAGCTATCGTGTTTCTTTCTCTCTAGGGATGAAAGCTTTTATAAACTAAGAGGAAGAAAAACTTTTGGAATGAATGAAGATGCTTTTGATTGCTTGAAGACTTAGATGTTTCTGTGAAAGTTTGTTGTTCTTCTCTTCAATCGCCATCTTCATTTATAGTCTTCTACGGAGAAGTCTTCTAGCCGTTGTAAAAAGGGCCGTTGTGATGTTCTTCTTTCTCCATGAAAAACAGTGTTTGGTTGAGATGAAGTAGCCGTTGTAAGATCTTCTATCTTCTTCATCTACTTCTTCTCCTTGATGCATGTTTGAGAATCTTCAATATCGAGATAGAGTCGTTAAAGATCTTGTCGTTAAAGCCCTTGTTTCAAGCTCTGAGATCTTCCAAGTTGTTAAGGATATTTTTTTGAAGATATCTCTCTTTGATGACCATTGGAGATCTTCCTTGGATACGGGATCTTTGTGTGAGATCCGTTGGAGAAGATCTTCCAATCTTGCATCGGTTTGTTAAGATCTTTGCAAGATCTTTTTGTTGGGTCGATATCTTCTCTTCAAATCCGTTGAAGATCTTCTTTGTTGAGCTGGCCGAGATCTTCTCTTGATATCTTGTTTGAAGATCTTCTCTTGATCCTAGGTAGATTTGGTTGTTGATTTTGAATCTTGATTTTGAAAAGCCTCGAGCCGATGTCTCCCTTGTATCGCTTTTCAAGGCTTAGGTGTTTATCCCTTGAACTGCTTTTCAAGGCCTCCGTGTTTAATCTTCGAATTGCTTTTCAATAACTCTGTGCTTGTCCCTATAACGAGTTTCAAGGCTTGCGTTCATCCTTTGAAATGCTTTTCAAGGTCTGCACACACTTAACAAATACAAAACCAAATCATGCAATCTAGAAATATAATCGATTTTTGTTTGTTTATAAACCGCTCATAATGTTAAGTCTTCCATCATCACATATACAAATATATAATCAAGGTGGAGTTATCAGATCAGAAGGTGAAAGAAGAGAATAAGGTTGGAGTAGATCATAAGTATCAATTTATCTCTTCGTAACTTCATATAGAAAGAAAATGTTTTAAGTGACTCGCTCCCTTGATTTTAATTTTTTTTTAATTAAGGGTTATATAATAAATTCATCCTAGACGTGATTCTAAACTTTATTGGAGCCGAACAATCGGAAACTATATATTAGTAGTTTGCTTGTCCTCTCTTTTATAAATGATTGTTTAATATTTTCGATTTAGCTTTTCTTAACGGTAAGGAAGCTAATAATATTAAACAATGCTATAAAAATTACACATCTTTTATTATAAGGTTGGAGTAGACCATAAGCTTGAAGTCTCTCTTTACCTTGATTATTGGATTTTTTTCGTGACAGGGTTCTCCCACCTAATGCAAATGAGACTTTGATTGTTCTTGTTGAGAAGGTGGATACGCCGGAAAGAATTAGCCAATTCCGCCCAATAAGTTTATACAATGTGTTTTACAAAATCATTATTGAGATTATGGTGAATAAACTTAAGAGAGTGTTGTCTAAGCTTGTGAGTCCAATGTAGAGAAACTTCATCCCGAGTAGGCTGATCTTAAACAATGTTGTGCTCGTTCAAGATGTTATTCATACTATGAAAAAGAAGAAAGGGTAAAAGGGGTAGATGGTTCTCAAATTAGACCTTTAGAAAGCTTATGGCAAACTAGGATGTGAATTCATTGATGATATAATCGAGGCTACCAATATGTTGTTGGAATTGAGAGAATGGATTAGAGGGTGTGTTACTACGAGCTCGATGAGCGTTTTATGGAATGGAGAGAAGTCGGAATCGGTCTCCATAATTCGCGGGGTGGCTCTAAAATTTCACATCTCTTTTTTTTTTGTGTGTGGATGACATCCTTCTCTTTGCTGAAGCTTTTATGAGTCAACTCCATACAATTAAGAGCATCTTGGATAGGTTTTGTGGTGCTTTGGGCCAGAGCATCAATGTGGCTAAATCTAAGCTCTCTGTGTCTCATAATGTCCGTGGTGCCCTAAAATGTCAATTTAGCACCACTAGTGGCATTCCTTCTACCGTAACCTTGGTATGTACCTTGACTTCCCTATTTTTCATGATACGGTTACACGGAACTCATTTCTTCCGCTGCTGGAAAAGGTTTCCGCCCGCCTTACATGTCGGAATTCACACACCCTCTCCCTTGCGGGTAGGCTTACCTTGGTCAAATATGTTCTCTCCACTATCCCCTTGTATACTATGCAACCTATTGCCCTGCCTAGTAGTATTTGTGAGATCTTGGATCGAACTTGTAGAAATTTCCTTTGAGGTTCCAATCCGAAGAGGAAGAAAATTCATTCCCCGTGTTGGGAAACCATTCACACCTTGAAGAGCAACGGGGCTTTGGGTTTATGGACTGCTTCGGATTCGAACATGACCATGCTTAACAAGATTGAATGGCGCTTGTTCGAGAGTAAGGAGGAGCTCTGAACGAAAGTTTTGGATCTCAAATACCGTGAAGGTATACGATAAGGTCATCAACCCAAATTTATGCTAGAATGTTATTGATGGTAGGTATGTGTCTTTTTGGAGCGACAAGTAGCTTCTTGATGAGCCCCTCGCTAACCACTACCAAAGCACTTTATCTTACGAGGAGCTACCACTTAAAGTTCGTGATGATTAGTAGCATAATCAAGGATGGAATTGGTTGTCTTTGTAGTAGCATCTTTAACCATTGTTTTCTTAGATTGATAGTGATTTCCCGACTTGATGATGGAGGCAGACGAGACTGTATTTGTTGGGCGGGTTCGAGGAATGGTGCTTTCTCTAACACTTTGGCTTATTAATGCCTCCAATAATACTAGAACTCGGGAACGTTAAGAAGGGCCTGATTGTGCAAATCTGAAATTTAAGGGTTCTAGAGAGATTTGAGGTTGTTTGCATGGCAGATGGTGTGGGGAAATATGTTGACGAACATGGAGAGGACTCGCCGCCACCTTACAACTGATAACTCGTGCCTGATTTGCCCAAATGTCCCCGAATCCCTGATCCACTTGTTTTAGGACTACAAGTGCGCCAAGGATGTTGGGATTGGCATTGTTCTGGTTAATGCTCAACCTCATTTCTTCAACTTGGAGTGGGACTCCTGGAAATTTTGAAAACTTTATCATCGAATAGTGTGGCCTGGACTTGGTGAAGTGGAAGAACTTGTTCATTGTTGTTATATGGCGGTTGTGGAAGTGGTGCAATGAACGGACCTTCCACAACAAAGAGTTTGACAATAATCACATTTGCTTCCTCTAGGATAGATATAATGAGATGCAACATGAACAATACTATGCATGTTGGCTCAAAAATAAAGTTTTGGTCAGATGGCGTTATGCGGTGTCTGAATGGTTGAAAGTTAACACCGACGGAGCCTCTAGATAGAATTTGGGGTATGCTACTGTCGGGGGAGTCATCAAGGATGATGGTGCTGAAGCATATTAATGATGGTGTGTCTTCTACTCATAAGCTCTTTAGCCTAGTACTTTGATGTCAAGACTTCCTCACACGGGAATGGATCGTTCGCTTTGATCATATCTTTCGTATATAATAGGATGGCGGACTCGCTTGCTAACCTTGCTTTCTCATTACATAGAGATGTTCACCCTTTGGTTAAATCGTCGAGTTGCTCTAATATTTTATTTTTGGATAATTTATATGATTGTGAACTTTTCACGTATGACACGTTTATAATTTTGTTAAAATTGTAGGGCTTTTTTTTTATAAACGGAAAGCGGTTAGGTTGGTCTATCTCCTAGAGGTAGTTCACCCTAAAGCATCCTTGCGAATGAGAACACGAAGTTCAGGATCGTCAGAAAAACAAGTGTTGGGGTTCGATATTCCCAGATGGGTCAGTCGGTCAACAACACAGTTGGTTTCTCTGAAAATATGTCTGATTTGGACTTCGTCAAAGAAGCGAAGGTTCAGTCTGGAGTCGGAAATAATGATTTTGACCTCCCACGGGCAACTCCACAATCCTTAGAGTGCCTTGATAACACAAAGATTATCCCCTTCGATTTCAATCTTTTTGATCTTTAATCTAATAGCCTCTTGAAGACCCGATTTAAAAGCATAAGCTTCAACTTTAATTACCGAGTTAAATTTATTTTTTGTCGCATCAAGGCTAACAACCTCACCCTTGTGATTCCGAATCACAAAGCCAATGGATGTTATTCCTGAATTTAGTTTAGATCCATCAAAGTTAAGTTTATGGAAATTAGGTTTTGGTTTATCCCACTTAATATTGTTTTTCTTCCTTTTGGAAGAATTAATGTCCTTTTTTGGTTGTTTTATATCGTAATCGTCTTCATCGATGATGTTAGTTTTCCACAATTGAATTTGGTTTTTAATGAAGCTGATAACCTTATTGCAAGGACCAATAGGCTCATTTCCAAAAATAATTTTGTTTCTGAAGAACCAAATGCTCCACCAGTTAGTTGCGAGACATGTAAATTTGTTAAGTCCAATTTTATTCTTTATTTCTTGTAGGAGGTCGTGAGCTTTTTTATTATCAAGATTGATGTTGTTTAGTTCGGTTAATATTGACCTGTCAAAATTGGCAATGATTTGTTGGCTAAAAGGACATTCAATGAGCAAGTGGAACAAGTCCTATAGATGATGGTTACATAGTTCACAGTGCCTTGTTACGTCAATTCTTCTTTCATCAAGCTTAGTCTTTGTTGGAATTCCGTTTTGTGAGATTTTCCAAAGGAAGTTTTTAATTTTAGGTTGGGTATCGAGGTTCCAAATCCAATCACATGTATAGTTTGGGGACATGCTTGAATCCCTCTCAATCATTTCTGACGCAGATTTTGTAGTAAACCAACCATTAGTACTACATCTCTAATAGAATCTATCTTGAATATCATTTCTTGGTATAATTGTTTCTTTTATTTTTTTCCTAATCTCTGGGTTGATGATGTTTTGTAGCTCATTATCAATTTTATTGATATCTCATTGTCTCGAGTCGTTTATAAAGTGACTAACCTTTATATTTGTGTCAAAGTGATTGGTGTTCTGGGCCATTTTTATAAGCGGTGTTGCTGTTATCCAATTGTCATACCAGAAGTTTATGGTTTTACCATTTCCGACCTGCCAAATTATAACATTCTTGAACTTAGTTTTTAGCTTCATAAGGTTATTCCAATGCCAAGACGTTGATCCTTTCTTTTGGTAATGAAGAATATTATGATTTTTTAAATATTTTTCGTTTACAATTTTAACCCAAATATTATTTGGTTCAGCTAGAATATTCCACAAGAGTTTCATTTGTAATGCTTTGTTTGTGATTAAGAATTTCCTTAATCCAAGACCGCCATTCTTTTATGATTTGCATATTACGCCCCAACTAATGATGGGTCTATGTTGGTCCCCTTTGTTCCACATGAATTTTTTATAAGTTTTATCTAACTCCTCTAGATTATGATTCGGGAGCATAAAACTTTGCAAGACAACAGTGGGTTTAGCCGCCAGATTATGTTTTATGAGGGTGTTCCTCCCTTCTTGTGATAAGGAATTGGCTTTCCATTTCGAAAGTTGTTGTTTTGTTTTGAGGTTTATGTCGCCAAAAGTCTCTTTTGTCACTCTACCGTTGATGATTGAACATCCAAGATATTTGTCGAGGGTAGTGGTATGATTCATGGATAGAACATTTTTTAATTGGACAATATTACTTTCATTAGTATTTTTTGTTGTTTGGAAAGTAGATTTTTAGAAGTTAATCTTCTGTCCTGAAATAGAGCAATACATTTCCAAAATTTGCTCAGTTCTTTGACAAGAGGTTATATTTGCCTTAGAAAAAATGATCATGTCATTAGCGAAAGAAAG
This sequence comes from Fagopyrum esculentum, assembly GCA_033239045.1. NCBI lineage: Eukaryota > Viridiplantae > Streptophyta > Magnoliopsida > Caryophyllales > Polygonaceae > Fagopyrum > Fagopyrum esculentum. The sequence goes on from BSUD01000005.1 coordinate 120,131,164, forward strand.
AAATGGGATTGGTGTTTCTTGTTTTCACACGGAGAATCCAATATGGTTGTCGTAGTTGTTGCAATCATCTTGTAGCATTTGTGTTAGGATTTCCGCCCCCAGGAAGAATAAATAAGGAGAAAGGGGATCTCCTTGTCTAAGTCCTTTTTCCGGAAATAATTGCTCAGTTGGTCCATTGTTAACAAGAACGGAAAAAGAGACTATAGTTATACATTCTTTAATCCATCCCACAAATTTGTTATTGAATCCAAATCTTTTGAGGATGCTAATGATGTAGTCCTAGTTGACTTGGTCATATGCTTTTTCTATATCTAGTTTGATTGCGGCTCATCCTTCCTTACTTTTATTTGACGAAAAGAGTGGAAAATTTCGTGTGCTATGAGAATTGTAACACCCCAAATCCGCGGGACTCAGGATGCTACGGGTTGGGACCTCACAATGGGTCCCGACCCTTAGCCTGACAACAATTTCACCGGATCTTGCAACAAGGCACAAATAAAGGCCAAAACCGAAATACATTTTTATTCAATGTTATGAAACCCGACAATAAAAGAAAGGAAAGACTTCAGCCGTCCTTACAACAATATCAACATAATATATAATAACAACAACACAAGGACTCCAAAACCCAACTCAACCTAAGATGTACGGAACCCCGACTACCCACTCCTCCGGGTCACTCGGCCACATCCTAACCTGCACATCAACTACAACAATCGGTATAAAACCGTTAGCTCACATTCTAGGCATTATAAGAATAATATGGCACAAACACACATAGGAACACAAACACACAACATGCTCATAAACATACACATCCGTTACTTATTATATTTTTAGGTTATTCCATATCTAATCCATTCGTTCAAAGTGTGACACGAGAGTCTTATAACTCTCGCCTCTGTCCTCGTGTAACCAACAGGAGTGTGGCGGCGCCCAACCCGTATACCCTGAGGGAGTGATGAAGAAGCCCGCCCGCATACCGTGTATGGCCTGGTCGCAGAGATCCCCCCCAGTCTCCCTCGGGAAACTGAGCGGTGATGTCACCGCCCGATAATAATAATAATAGTAGTAACGATGGGCCAATAAATAAGGTCAAGTAAATCCTAATCCATTTTCATGCTTAAAAGCGGTAAACACACACCACCATATATATCCAAACAAGGCATAAAAGCAGCTAAGTAAGTCCAAGGACTTACCTCGTCCCAAAGTTAAACGAAACCGATATCACTCTCCGAAGAAATATAACCACAGCCTGTTCAAGACAAGGCACGATAATCAACAACCACTCACGCAAGCTAAAAGTCCTTAGACTTCTAGTACTATATACTCTTACAAGATCATACACTCCCATAATCTAGGATACACTCCTAACCCTCATAAACTCACAAGATCTCAACTATAACCACATGCTAGGATACTACCATCTTAACTCCACAATCTCCACAAACGCATACTCACAACCTCAACAAAGCTCACATGATAACATACACACCTCAATCCTTAGAACGTTCAAACCATCCTCAAATCCTCACCTAAAGTTCCAAGCCACTACTTGGCATTTGCCCTAAGTTATGGTAAATTCAACCTAGCATGATTCTACCACTAAACATAACTAGATCGAGGAAGAAGGTACTCACACACAATCCAAGGTTGAAGATGATCTACGGAAGTCAAGATTGGATTCGTTGGTTTACAACGGCCGCTTCCGGACCTAAACCAAAGTTAAGGAAATTTAGCTTGTATGCTAAATTTGAACGGAATAGTTAACATATATAAATCTAAGGAAAACCCCACCTTTAAAACCTAAGTTAAAAACCGTAAAAATATATTCCGGGCAAATTTTATAACATCATAAACCCAAAGGTAAAAATCGTTTTCAAAGTCAATGTTAAAACCCGGGATTAAATCTTTGAGCCACAACCGTATTAATCCAACAAAGACATAATATGCCGTGTATAAAAATATAAGAGTATCTCGTAATCAAAATCCAAGGTTCCAAACCGCTAATTCATTTTCCGGGCAAAATATACCATTCCAAAACTATGGGTCATAATCCATAATTAAAATCAGCAAAGGCACACTCGATAATTTGCAAAAAGATGGGTCACAAACTGCAATTATAAATATGGCCCAAAATGTAATTAATTCTGCAGGAGGGTATAATAGTTATATTCTAAAACCTTGGTCCAAAACTGAAATAATAAAGAAGTGGGTACACTCTACAATTATATCAAAATAAAGGGGCCTAATTTAAAAATGCAAGAAGCTTCTCTTTTAACCTTTTAAAGATGCATTCACCCTGGATTTCACCAAAAAAAAGAAAGGTGCATTCACGCTGGGAAGAGAAGACAGGGCCCGCGGTGTCCTCGATGGTCTGTGGCTAGGGCAAAGCAAGGGCAACTGGCGAGGCGTGGCTTAGATTCCCGGTGGCGATGAAGGCTAGACAGGGGCCCTCTCCGGCGGCGAAGGGTAGCAGGAGGCGAGGGAGTGCCCTGCTGTTGTTTCTCGATCCCGAAATGGAGAGGAGCCAAAGAGAGGAGGAAGATAGTGTCGAGGGGTCGAGATCTCCAGTGGATTCCAAGGCAAAGGCGTCGGCGTGCAGTTCCGGTGGTTGCAGATTCGGGATTCAGTCCACCTGTACAGATCTCGGCAACCACCACCTTGATTCAGAAAATGAAGAGGAAAAGATAGATATGTCATCGAAGAGAGGAGGAGAGCTTGAAGGGCTTTGTTGTTGTGGGTTGCTATTGCAAATGTTAGAAGGAGAGGCGAGAGGTTGAGGGTTGATGCGCGAGGAGGTAAACAAGGGTTAGGTTGCAGACTTGCAGGTCACCAACTGCACGGGAAGCCAAGGGTCGTAGATGCGAGGGGTCGGGTACACGTCACCAAGAAGGGTAGCGGGAAAAGGCGTCTAGAGTGTCAGGGAACGAGAAGAAAGAAAAGTAAACAAAAAGGGGATAAAAAAAATAAAAATAAAATAAAAAAAACTAAAACAGGAAAACGGAAATAAAATAAACTCGATCAAAATATCGATTTCCGAACCTTTTTTTTGTAAAATAAAAATACGGAATATATAACCATATATAAATTCATAAAATATCCGTGCGACATAGAAGTCGATCTCGTAACTAATATTACGAGATTCCATTAATAATTAAATACCAAGTAAAACATATTAATAAAATTGAATTCACGACTTAAAACACTCGTAAAACATCTTTAAGATATTAACAAAAAGAAATATCGGTAATTGTCGGAAAGATAAAAACGCAAACACCAAAAAAATTGGGGCGTTACATCTGATCCCCCTAAAAACAAGTTTCGTCCCGAAACTTGCCACGCACCGAACATCTTGGTCCCTAAGGCCGAGGTATAAACTCACAACTAGGAAGGCTTAGACTTCTAATCTTCATACTCTAACTACTCATTCCGTCATCGCAAAAATATATCATGTCATATAACACGTTCCCGCACGGGGCACAAAACCACTTATAACATCACACATATACATAACTCAACTAAGGGAAGAACTAGGTCTAACCCGTCGATTTTATCGAAGCTACTAGCTTAGCGTAAAACTCAACTAAAGATACTATCCTCCGTCTCTCTATTTAGCCTCAATGGTTCCTCGTCTACCATTAAATCCTCATGACTAACAACATCTCTCGAGCAATGTATGTACTTTCTCGATTGATACTCATGAAACACCGGGTGAACACTCTCTACTCTTGGCGGCCACGCCAACCGGCAAACCACTTTCCTAACTCGAGCTAAGATCTCACAATGGTTCCGATATATCGAAAACTTAACTTCCTTCTTAACTCTCCACAACTCTATTGTGCATTTCCGTCTCACACAATACTTCATCATCATCCGTAGTAGGTTATCATAATTGGTGTTATAAAACTTCTCTCTTCACAGATTGGGTAAAACTCAACACACATAAGAAAACTTGTAACTTCTTTCTTCTTTAAGAGTAGACCGAAATATCTTATCCATGACATTATTAAGCCTATACAACTCGTAGTCACCATGGTTTGTCCGAAATGTCGTGATTGCAATATCCGAGTCTCGAATTCTCAAACGTTAACAATCAATTCTTAGTTAATCTTAGGAGAAACTACCGACCCTTGCAACTGATCGAGTAAGTCCCCCATTCGTTGTAAGGGATACTTGTCCTTCATTGTCATCTTGCTCAACTTATAGTAATCATTGTACAAACGGAGATAACCGTCTCTTTCTTCGCAGACTAGTGTCCTCTATAATAACTTCAAATCATGAATTCAAGATATATCCCAACGTGAACTTCAAATCAAGAGTTCATACACTTTCAACGTGAACTTCAAATCTCCTTAATGGTAAATCCACCTCCCGATGCATTGAAATCCGTTCTATCTCGGGTTCCAGCTTTTCTTCTCCCATCACATATTGTAAGATATCGACACAATCTTGTCTTAACATTGGACAAGTGGTTCACCCCGATCTGTTGAGGTGACGTCCATCGAACACGTGGTTTAATACTTCTTTAGCTGCAATGTTCACCGTCTTCTTTCAAAGATCCTTCATCTCTAGAACTTGGGAGACTTGCTATAATAATCTTTTTAAGGTTTCACATGTATGTGAAGTCATGAAGGTCCTAACTTCAGGACTTAATCACGCCTTATAATATATTAATAGTACCTTCTTCGTATTCTACCAAAGCTTGCATCATTCCTTCGAGTAGATGTAGAACTTACTCTCTTTTCTTATGTAATGTCCAATCGACCATAGAGGTTTTATCCTCAATCTTTCATGTACTTCTTGTACATCTCACATCGACTTCAAACTTCAAAACTTCATTCTTCCCTTACTATTGTTGGTCACCTTATGTATTTCTCGGTATTCTATGTACAATTACAATGGAAGCCTCATCTTACGGCTGATCCACTAGCTCCCCTTACCATGATCAAACCTTAAAAGTTGTAACCCGTGGCGTTTACCTAAGAAGGTCGTGTAAGATCGTTACAATCTCCTCCTCAAAGGTCTTGTTATAACTACTTGCTTGAACTCGTTCAACATTATTTGATTTAAGACAAATGCGCGTCCGTTGATGTACCTCTTTACTATTGACATTGATCCACCGCGAATACTCCAAACTCTTGTTCCCGATCCTATATGTTCTCAAAGTCTTGTTTACTCTTCCCATCTACACACATCAATAGACAACCCGCACTTGTGCGTTCTCAGTTGTCACTGATTAACTTGTATCTGACCTTCTCCGAAGTTAACGACTTACCCTCCTACCACTTACCCTCCTACCATACTTCCATACTCCTGAAAGGATACCCTCTCGGTGTACTTTATCTTAACTTCACTAGCTCATTCTACTTTGCTTCAACTCCGTTAGCTCTTTCTACGCTCCTCTCTTCCTTCCGCTTCTGTAAGATAGCCATACCTACCCAACTCTCTCGTGTCATATGTCCCACCTTTATAGGCTTGCCCGCTCTTCATAATGTTTTACAAATGCACTCCTCAAATATTCTAACATTAATTAGCCTCCACTCGCATCCTTCTTGGTTGATAACTAAAATTCTTTGGTCCAACTCCTTGTTTCCTTTTTCATCTTCTGAAGATCATCATCCTCACACACTTCCTCCTTCTTAGCGTTGCTCAGTCTCATCACTAAGACGGAAATCGATTGACTCCCACGGTAATTCCACTGTATGAACTTTCACCATGTGATCCTCCTCATAACTCTCAAATTTATGAATAAGTCACCCGCTTAGAATCTCGCAAAGATCGTCACTTCACCTTCTAGTACCTCCGTAAGCTTAACTTCCGGTTCTCTTCAATCTTTCCAAATTCTTGGACCACTCTTTTCATCTTGACTCCCATACTGATAAGTGCCTATTGAAGGTCGTCTTACTTAGAACGTCACTTTTATCCTCAAGCGAGAATGCAATCCTCTCTACTTGATTCGCACATTCGGTTTATCGGCACCGTACTTGGAAAAACTTTAAGTTTGTTGTCTCTAGTTGCCTCGTTGATGCTCCTTCATTGTTTCCTTGATACCACCCTCATGTCTTCATGTCGGTTTTATATTGGTATAGTTTCGCTTAAGTCGATCCGAGGTTCTCTTTTATTTGTTTGTCCTTTGGTTACGTCATCTCTAGTCTTCTTCTTCGACATCCTCTTAAAGGAGTCCGGGAAATCACCGGGGTGCTTGCAAAGACTTGATGCTCAACTCGATAACTTGAGCATACTCATTTTTGCATGTATACTATCCTAAGCCCAAAAGGCGTTGTCCAAGGGGGCGATGATAGCTTTCTATCATCTTAGCTATAAGGTCCACTATTACTAATATGATACCAAGCATATTATATGTTTATATATATATATATAAGGATATAAACGCCATGCTACTACTATAAACATAACAAGTCCATAAACAATTTTCAATTCAACATACAAGTATAGTCCAAAACAACCTAAGTCCACATATACATATCTACATATATACACATATATATACATAATATAATAATCAATAACTACGTCGCCGAGATTGCGGAGGAAGTGGTGGTCCCGTACATTCTACCCCAACTAACTCATGCACATGATTTGAAAACGAAATTCATTTCTTTAAAACTCAGAATCCCTAAGGGTTCTGTTTATTTTTATTCGGCCTTTAAAAGGTTGTGAGTGCCATTGTTGTCAACCTAGGGCTCTGATACCACTTTTGTAACACCCCGAATCCGCGGGACTCGGGATGCTACGGGTTGGGACCTCACAATGGGTCCCGACCCTTAACCTGACAACAATTTCACCGGATCTTGCAACAAGGCACAAATAAAGGCCAAAACCAAAATACATTTTTATCCAATGTTATGAAACCCGACAATAAAAGAAAGGAAATACTTCAGCCGTCCTTACAACAACATCAACATAATATATAATAACAACAACACAAGGACTCCAAAACCCAACTCAACCTAAGATGTACGGAACCCCGGCTGCCCACTCCTCCGGGTCGCTCGGCCACATCCTAACCTGCACATCAACTACAACAATCGGTATAAAACCGTTAGCTCACATTCTAGGCATTATAAGAATAATATGGCACAAACACACATAGGAACACAAACACACAACATGCTCATAAACATACACATCCGTTACTTATTATCTTTTTAGGTTATTCCATATCTAATCCATTCGTTCAAAGTGTGACACGAGAGTCTTATAACTCTCGCCTCTATCCCCGTGTAACCAACAGGAGTGTGGCGGCGCCCAACCCGTATACCCTGAGGGAGTGATGAAGAAGCCCCCCCGTATACTGTGTATGGCCTGGTCGCAAAGATCCCCCAGTCTCCCTCGGGAAACTGAGCGGTGATGTCACCGCCCGATAATAATAATAATAATAATAATAATAGTAGTAACGATGGGCTAATAAATAAGGTCAAGTAAATCCTAATCCATTTTCATGCTTAAAAGCGGTAAACACACACCACCATATATATCCAAATAAGGCATAAAAGCGGCTAAGTAAGTCCAATGACTTACCTCGTCTCAAAGCTAAACAAAACCGATATCACTCTCCGAAGAAATATAACCAAAGCCTGTTCAAGACAAGGCACGATAATTAACAACCACTCACGCAAGCTAAAAGTCCTTAGACTTCTAGTCCTATATACTCTTACAAGATCATACACTCTCATAATCTAGGATACACTCCTAACCCTCATAAACTCACAAGATCTCAACTATAACCACATGCTAGGATACTACTATCTTAACTCCACAATCTCCACAAACGCATACTCACAACCTCAACAAAGCTCACATGATAACATACACACCTCAATCCTTAGAACGTTCAAACCATCCTCAAATCCTCACCTAAAGTTCCAAGCCACTACTTGGCATTTGCCCTAAGTCATGGTAAATCCAACCTAGCATGATTCTACCACTAAACATAACTAGATCGAGGAAGAAGGTACTCACACACAATCCAAGGTTGAAGATGATCTACGGAAGTCGAGATTGGATTCGTTGGTTTACAACGGCCGCTTCCGGACCTAAACCAAAGTTAAGGAAATTTAGCTTGTATGCTAAATTTGAACGGAATAGTTAACATATATAAATCTAAGGAAAACCCCACCTTTAAAACCCAAGTTAAAAACCGTAAAAATATATTCCGGGCAAATTTTAAAACATCATAAACCCAAAGGTAAAACTCGTTTTCAAAGTCAATGTTAAAACCGGGATTAAATCTTTGAGCCACAACCGTATTAATCCAACAAAGACATAATATACCGTGTATAAAAATATAAGAGTATCTCGTAATCAAAATCCAAGGTTCCAAACTGCTAATTCATTTTCCGGGCAAAATATACCGTTCCAAAACTATGGGTCATAATCCATAATTAAAATCAGCAAAGGCACACTCGATAATTTGCAAAAAGATGGGTCACAAACTGCAATTATAAATATGGCCCAAAATGTAATTAATTCTGCAGGAGGGTATAATAGTTATATTCTAAAACCTTGGTCCAAAACTGAAATAATAAAGAAGTGGGTACACTCTACAATTATATCAAAATAAAGGGGCCTAATTTGAAAAATGCAAGAAGCTTCTCTTTTAACCTTTTGAAGACGCATTCACGCTGGATTTCACCAAAAAAAAGAAAGGTGCATTCACGCTGGGAAGGGAAGACAGGGCCCGCGGCGTCCTCGATGGTCTGTGGCTAGGGCAAAGCAAGGGCAACTGGCGAGGCGTGGCTTCGATTCCCGGTGGCGATGAAGGCTAGACAGGGGCCCTCTCCGGCGGCGAAGGATAGCAGGAGGCGAGGGAGTGCCCTGCTGCTATTTCTCGATCCCGAAATGGAGAGGAGCCAAAGAGAGGAGGAAGATAGTGTCGAGGGGTCGAGATCTCCAGTGGATTCCAGGGCAAAGGCGTCGGCGTGCAGTTCCGGTGGTTGCAGATTCGGGATTTAGTCCAGCTGTACAGATCTCGGCAACCACCACCTTGATTCAAAAATGAAGAGGAAAAGATAGGTATGTCATCGAAGAGAGGAGGAGAGCTTGAAGGGCTTTGCTGTTGTGGGTTGCTATTGCAAAGGTTGGAAGGAGAGGCGAGAGGTTGAGGGTTGATGCGCGAGGAGGTAAACAAGGGTTAGGTTGCAGACTTGCAGGTCACCAACTGCACGGGAAGCCAAGGGTCGTAGATGCGAGGGGTCGGGTACACGTCACCAAGAAGGGTAGCGGGAAAAGGCGTCTGGAGTGTCAAGGAACGAGAAGAAAGAAAAGTAAACAAAAAGGGGATAAAAAAATAATAAAAAAAATTAAAAAAAATAAAAAAAACTAAAACAGGAAAACGGAAATAAAATAAACTTGATCAAAATATCGATTTCCGAACCTTTTTTTTTGTAAAATAAAAATACGGAATATATAACCATATATAAATTCATAAAATATCCGTGCGACATAGAAGTCGATCTCGTAACTAATATTACGAGATTCCATTAATAATTAAATACCAAGTAAAACATATTAATAAAATTGAATTCACGACTTAAAACACTCGTAAAAAATCTTTAAGATATTAACAAAAAAAAAATATCGGTAATTGTCGGAAAGATAAAAACGCAAACACCAAAAAAATTGGGGCATTACAAGAATATTGTCGTGGATTGATCTATTAGCTACGAAGGCGCCTTGTAGAGGGTGAATGAGTTTAGGCATGATGGTTTCCATTCTGTTCGTGATTATTTTCGCAATAACTTTGTATATTGTTGAGCAAAGACTAATAGGTCTGAAGTGGTTAATCGTAGAAGGATTATCCACTTTAGGTATTAGGGTTATAAAAGTATGGTTAATTTGTTTGAGCATTTTTCCGCTTCTGAAAAAGCCTTTCATAGCTTTTGAAACGTCAGTTCCTACAATGTACCAGTATTTTTGATAAAATTCGGCCGGCATACCATCAGGTCCTGGGGATTTATCACATCCAATATCGAACATAACATTTTTTATCTCTTCATTAGTGGGGGTTTTGTTAGATTTAAGTTATCTTCATCGCTAACTTTGTTTTGAATAAGTTGGAGTCTATCCTCCAATAGACATTGATCTAGCTGGGTTTTAGAGTATTTCTTCACGAATTCCGTTTTAACTTCCGGTCTGATATCCGATTCAGCTGATATAGTGGTACCATTTGTAGTTATTAGTTCTTTTAAGTGTTTTCGATTTCTCCTTTCAATAGCAATTCGATGAAAGTATTTGGAATTTGAGTCCATGTTATTCAGATTATTGTTTTTAGTTCTTTGTCTCCAAAATTGTAGGGCTATTGCGGACTCTCTTTCTCACCCAAAAAAATATTTGAAAATACGGTTGACATGACGAGAAAATTAGAAAATTGTAGGGGTATGTTATGTAATTTCCGAAAGTTGTCGCGGACTCCCATTAGTAAGAAGAAAATTCAGCCCCATCACAATTCACAAAGCTAAAAACGCCCCCCCCTCTCCCTGGCGATTGGAAACTGAGCTCAATGGCGATGCAAACCGGTGTGGGGCTTTCTAAGATCGTAATCCTCTTCGGAGCCGGTGATTCTTCCTTGATTCTATTTCTTTTCCTGTTTCCTTCATCTATTATTTTCCAGTAAAACAATCTTCGCTCGATCGATAATCGATCGTCTTCATTAGGTTACACTGGCACGGTTTTGCTCAAGAACGGAAAATTATCTGATGTGATTGGCGAGCTCCAGGTTCTTGCTGCACCCTTTCTCTTCGTTTGGTGTCATAAACTGTCTAATTTTATCCCTAGTTTGTAAATAAAAGATGTGTATTTTTATTTTGCGGTTTTTGGTTTAATTGGACAGGCGCTGATAAAAGGCTTGGAGAATTCGGCGGAGTCAGCAAATGCTGATGATCCTATTGCTGCTCAGGTATGTTGAAGTTTAAATGTATTTGGTATTTAATTTTAATACGAGGGGAACGTTTAAATTTTTGTGATTTTGAACATTCTAGCGTAATCCTTCACCATGTAGTGTTACTTCAACCAAGATAAAATGCGCTGCTGTTTGGGTTATTAGGATCTTTAACTTGGGGTGAAATAAGATGCTAAAGTGAAGTAAATGTCTCCAAGAGTGGAATTTTCTCATTATTGTGCTCTTAGTATGCTTTGAATTAAAAAAGCTAAGTAGTATTTTGCTGCATGACTTAGAGTTTGTTTCACATTATTACGTCTATGATGTAGTGGATAAGGGATTGTTCCATAAGGAGCTGTTTGAGATGTGCAGTTTTTAACTTTTAGTGTTTGGGATTTGCACAAATTTAATTTTCCATAGTTGCACTTAAACTATGTGGCTTAACTAAGAGCTCTTCTTCTCATTACAATGTGTGCAATCACCATTTTTTTTTGTTTGATATCCGTTATTTCATTCTGATACTGATTTCTCCACTTAAATTATTTGTTGCCATGTTATCCTTTAATATTCTGGAAGTGGGATGTTTCATTTCAAAAAGTAGTAATTGCAATTAGGATTAGCCTCCACCTTTGTTTTGTATTTTTTCTTTTAAGGCGGGGAAGACACTGTGCAGTGGAGGAATTTATTTATTAATTCTTTGAAGTAAGTATTTATGGAGAACTCTTTTTGTTGGGTAAAATTATATTTGAAAAATAAACCGTGGCAGGAATTTATAGCTGCTACTAGATACTGGATGTAGATATATTGACTATTTAACAATTTTTTTTTAAAAAAACCACAGGTTTCCTGAAGTAAAGAGAAAGGGAGGGAGAAAAACAGATTTTCAATGAAAAACAATTTACAAACATGTTGCCAAGCAAAGCCTAGCTTGTTGAATGTTTTTGCCCAAAGAGGTCTGTCTCTAAATTTTCTCATTTTGTTCTTTGTCTAGGTGCGCTGGTTAGCACAGGAAGTCCGTCAATTGGCTTCTAATAGGGGGCAAATAACTGTGCTGAATGGTGGTTCTGGCCAAAGTGGTATCTTTTGTCCAATATTGACTTGCAATATACAACTACAACTATTATGAAATTTCTGTTGCAACATTGAGTGCTTAATAACCAGAATGTGTTATAACAGGAATATCATCTCTCATAATTCCAGTTGGTGCACTCGGTGCTGTAGGTTATGGTTACATGTGGTGGAAGGTATTAATGTCAATTTCAAGAAAAGAAAAAAAATACAATTTGTTTCATAGTGTGTTCTTTTTCTGATGCCTGAATTCAGATCCAAGAAATGGAACAAATAAGTGATGATAATATGATGTTTCTGTTTTCCTTAAAATGCACAGGGCATTTCTTTTTCAGATCTTATGTATGTAACTAAGCGTAATATGGCAAATGCTGTCTCAAATTTGACAAAACATCTGGAGAGTGTTTCAGATGCTCTTGCTGTAAGTCATAACTTATCCTATTCCTTTATATGTTATCGTCTTTCATGAAGTAGTTGTGATCCTGTAGTCCATAATTTACCTATTTTTTTGTCTGTTAACTTTTTTCATGGAGTGGTTTGGGCTATTGTGGTTTTGTAGTCCATATATTTTCTGTGCAGATTAAGGAAGTCCATTTATGACTGTAAATATATTGTCATCTGTTATATATTCTTTGCTGCTCAGCTGTAAATATTCTTTTTGCATATATCTGCGAGTTAATATTCTTTTTAGTTTGCCAATGTACTGTGTAATGTATGATTGGTCCTATAATAAGCACAACTAAAATTGAGGCTTGCTGTTTCTAGCTTGGTAAATACTTTCATGACCCCCAAGAGTTATGATGGAGTATTACTAAAACATCACATAGATTAGAAGAGGGTAAGGGACTTATATGACTGAGGAAAGACAAAAGAGGGTGCGTAATTGGTTCTTGAATTACAAACCTTCAATAACTAAAAGCCAGAATCACAACTGTCTGTGTAACGTAACTGTAAAAGAAACACAATTAGTCTCCCTTAGAAGTTTTATATCATGAATGTCTTCATATTACCGATGTTCTTCATGCGAGAACTGTGGCCTCTGATCTCTACTTCATTATCTGACACAAGATGCAGAGGGATGTTCATTCTCTGATCGGCCTTATGTATCGAGGCTAAACTACTTTTCAGCGTGTCTGGAGTTTTTTTTATTGACTTCGTGCATATGTGCCTATTTATCTGTAATCTCACATTTCATCTATTTTTTCTTTTGCAGAAAACAAAGAAGCATTTGACTCAAAGAATTGAAAATTTGGATGGGAAAGTTGATGATGTGAAGGAAATGACTAAGCTGATTAAGGGTGATGTGCGTTCAGAGAGCCCCATCTCTTCGCTGATATTTTTTATTAATATAACAATATTTTTCTACATTTGATGAGTAAACATTCTATCAGCTAGCCATTGTTTTATGATCAATTTGTGACCTGGTGTTGGGATCTTCAAAACACATATATGACTAAAGAATGTGACTTACAATGTAATATGTATGTGCAAGGTATATCACATGATATCATTCATTAGAGGTATTAGCTGTTGCTTCTATTCATCTAGGATCTAGCAATACACATGAGAAACGGACAGTCTAATCATATATCGTAGTGGATATGTCATTTTAACATTAGTTTTAGGTATTTGTGGTACATAGATTGCTTTCCACATAGCTTTCCAAGCTTGTATATTTATTTCTCTGAATATATATTTATGTCAAAAATTCAACACTTGGCTTGATCTGTCTAAATTTTTGGCTGGCATGTCTAGATGGAGATAAATTCTAGTGTTTTTATCGTGCAGAAGGTTAAATTCCATTCCAGGAGAGATAAAGCAGAAACCTCTTTCTTTATTAATATTTGAAACGTAGAGAAATTATGATGAATTAGATTAGCATCGCATGTTATATATACATGAAACTGAAAGTTGTACTTAAAGTGAAACAGTACACTTGCTTATCTGTGATTGAGCTGAATGTGCATCTAGGCGTATTAAATAAGTTAGTAATCTAATGAAATTTATTGTAAAACCTGAATCTAGGGAGGATAAAGAAATATCCTTTAGAGTGGAGGGTGCCATGTTTCAAAAGAAAATGAATACTTTCAAGCTTGATTGGCAATTCTGTGGCATCTATTGAGGGTCTGCTTGTATGTTGTTTCCATTGATAAGATATTCAATCTTTGAGCAGGTTTCACATGTCCGAGTTGATCTTTCAAGAATTGGTGTGGAATTGTATGACCTAAAGAATACAGTCTACAGTCTGGTGAGTTGATAGACCTTCTAGTCGATTGTATTACTTTTATATTCTTTATTGCTTTTAATAGTTATTTTTCCTCTTCTTTCGGGATCAATATTTCCAAGAGCCTTTGTGAACATTATATTATTGTTTCATAAAGAGTTTCGCATATGTGGTATACTTCTCATTATCATAGTCATGGGCATGCTTTTTTTTTATTTATCATTCAGATGCAATAGCAGGAAATTTGATTAAAGATATGGGTTTGAGCTGCAGGCCAGCTGTCCTATATTATACCAATGAGAACATAAAGACATGATTCATTGTGTGTATTCTTTTTTCTATGTGCATATTACATGATGTGTGTTCTGATTTGCCTTTTGCTTGTTTCTACTTCTCTTTGCAGGATGACAGGATCTGTTCCCTGGAAGATAAGCAGGTAATTGCAGAAATGATATTAATGTGCCCTCTTACAACCAAATGAAAGTTTTATTTTGTTAATGCTAGATAGTGGGTGCTGAATTGCTGGTAGATATAATCTATTGCCAAATTGTCTCATGAATATCTATTTGTTAGTTTAGCAGATAAAAGTAGATTGTTTCCACTCTCTCCCTATTCTTCTCAAGCATGTCCTTATAATAAAGTAAAACACGTGCGACTTTAGTTGAAAACAAATGTGAACTATGATATGATTGCATAAGACTTGGTTTGCACGGAAAATGTGGAATGCCTATGATGAGGCTGATGAAATATTAGATAATATTTTTTGTTGGTAGCAAATATTTTAGTCGTAGTAACATGCACATCTCTGTTTTTTAAATTATGGTTGCCCCCACATGTTTTCCTGTATAAGTGTTCTTGTTATACTTCTTTACTGTTAAAATGTCATTTATTTTTTCTTCCATAAACATAATTTCTGCAGAACCTTACTCTTGCTGGTGTGGACTACTTGTGCCAAATTGTTGATGGGAAAAGAGTGCCGCATTATCAGCAGTTCTTGCAGGTATGAGCTGTAAACGAAACTGTAGAGTTCATGATGAAATTGACATTAAAAATACCGTGGCGTAAATCATGATTGAATAATATAAATGACAGTAGCTTTGTGCAAAAAAAAAAAAAAACTGTGTTTGGTTAGCGATTTTTTATTTATTACCATTTCTGCGTTCCTAGTTCGTTGTGGGTGTTCTGCTCCCACCACAAGCTATAGTTTTTGAATTTTTAATCAAGTCAACTTGTGAAAATCTATGCAGGACCAGTTTAAGTCCCGAGGACAACTACCGGCCCCCGAAACTCCTCTAGTCCAGGTAAGATATTCTTATGTTAGGTAGACATTTCATAACGAAATGCACAACATAATCTCATTCTAGTTTTGAGTTTGAGCCTTTTCTGTGATTTTTTCGACCTGTAAATTATATTTTATCCATCTCACAGTAACTGTCATCTTAGCCTTTTGGTTTTGTTTTACAATGCTTCTCATTTTATAATTTTTACCATCTACTTTCCATAATTACTTTTCCCGGTTGCCTACTGTTCCGACCCAGTAGACAATGACACTTATTGCAGTCTTAGGAAGGTTCAAGCCTTATTTCTGAACCAGCTATCACGTGCATGTTTTTATCTTCTCGCATGCATCACCGGGGTGACTCAATCCCACCAACGAAAGGGTTAACTAAGTCATTCTGACTATCATGTTCCAACAAATACTTGAAAATCTTCATTTTAAAATTTGAAATGAATTTCTGTTTCACTAAACTCGACAATGAGCTTCCCATGCATCCATTTAATACAGAATAAAGTTTAAATAGTTCTAGAAAACTACAATTTGGAATTTGATTTGGAGACCAAATTTCAAATGACTAATAAATGGACACAAGTTATACTTTGATGGTGATTGTTGTTAGTTATATTTATATAAGGCATGTAGGTATACACTTCAACAATATTTGCTTTTGGCAAGTTCAACAGACTGGGATTATATTGTTGGTCTCAACTCTCAGATTGAAAAGAAATAATCCTGAAAAGTTATTTGTGGCAAAATTCAATCCTTATTTCTAATCGTCAGCAATGATTTCCTAGAAACCATTGAATGATAAAAAGTTTACATGCCATTTATAATTTGTTCTTACAGGGCCTTAAAGACATTGCAGACATATTTACTATAACCAATGGTAGCACGCAAGACGGTCCTAATACACCGACTAGCCAGCCTCGAAGTATAATAAGGTTTGGTTTGTTTCCTTATTTGTCATTTTCAGTCATATACCATCTTGAATCTGGTATGGAATGTGCCTAGTATGCTACTGTTCTTGGAAGGCATTGTCATTAGTCTTGCATATTTCCTTGTGAAATGGGAAGATTCTGAAAGAATATCATTGTGTCCGTGTCAAATCGTTGAGGACGTAATATACTTGAAGGTCCTACCTACTTCCCATCGCAAGCTTCCTATAAAATTCCATGACAGTAAATTTGTCAGCTTCGGTTATATATATATGGTGAGCATAGGGATCAGAGAGAAGTTTAGCTGAGGGTGTAATTGTAAAGAGTAAAGTAACTGAGAAGAATTGAAGTTCCTTCTGGCTTGTGAAGTTTGAGTCATACAGATCAGAGCATCAGCATCTTGTTTTTTCATTTATAATTTCAGCATTTGGTGCAGTGATAAAATCTGAGTGACTCAAAATTGTGTTCCAGGATCCAATCGATGAAGACTGCAGGCTGAGATTTGAAGGCGGGCTTCTGTTTTATTCATGGATTTGTTTGTTAAGAAAGGTTATAGTGCTGCTGTATAACGAATCAATCTCCTACTGGTTTTGTCTCTGAGCCAGAAAGTGAAATAAACCACTCAAGTGATTGGGAATGCTCCCTCTACCCTACATATCTACTCCCTTCTCACTTGGGGAGTTTTTTTTTTTATGTTTTTAATGCTGATGTGACTCTGTATCTTTGAAATGTGTTGGTTTGGGAATTTATTAAGAGCACGAGCCTTCTTGAAAAGGCAAAATTACAGATTACAGGTTCGCGTGACAACCAATCTTACGGTAAAGAGTGAACCTATTTCTGACGTTGGATGAAGATAAAATAACGGTTAAAATTGAAAGTTAATAATACTACGTTTTCATAATATTTCACAAGTAAATCTTATTTATTTATGTATTTATTTGAGATATTGGTTGTCGTACGTGAATCGAATAATATATCCGTCGTTACCTAATTAATAGCAGAATAGTAATCCCCAAACCTTAACGACTACATTTCAATCGTGTTAAAATAGAGTATACAACATGAGTTGTTTGTGAAGCTTAAACATTTGTGTTCAAAATGAACATTATTGTCTGTGCATGGATCGTACCAAATTGTTCGTGCATGGACAATTGTGGGGAGATTTCGACCGTGTTATAATAGAGTATACAACACGAATTGTTTGTTCATCTTGAACATTCATGTTCAACATTAACATATATTTAACAGGACTATATGAGATTTCAATCGTGTTATAATAGAGTATATATCACAAATTGTTTATTCAGCTTGAACATTCGTGTTTAACATGAACATTATTGTGCGTGCATGAACGATTGTTACGAAATCTGTTCATAGGTCTAGACCAATTTAATGTAACGTTCATCGGATATATTTACTTGCCAAAACGACCGGTATTATTTCCTTATTTATTATATAATGATTACTATTAATCGGATGATTTTTATTTGTTATTAATTAATTATCAAATTAAAATAATTTTCTCGTTCAATAACAGATGTATATATATATATATATATATATATATATATATATATATATATAATGAGGATCATTCTTACAGTATAAAGTATGAACCTCTAACATCTCTTAAACTAAAATTTGAACGAACATGATTAAAAAAATAACCCAAAATAATATCAACTATCAACACTGAGCCGAAAATAATACGAACTTTGAAAATTACTATGAACGATACAAACCATCAATGTATTTACCAATAATGAAACGTCATACTTTTCCGGTAAAAACCCTAGCTCCGGCGATGACATGGTAGCCAAAATGTAACATGTGATCAAATAAATGGATTAAATGTGTGATGTCGATTTTATTTTTCAAAAAATATGTTTAATAATATTTAAAATTTTTAAATTTTAAATAATAATTTTTTAAAAAACATTTGTACAAATTTTTTTAAAAAAAATATTTTTTGTAAAAAAACTTTTAAATAAAGTTTGAACATTTTTGAAAACAGGTTTGTAAAAAAATGAAAAAATATTTTGGAATTTATGAAATTTTTTTAAAAAAATAAATTTTGAATTTTTACAAAAATTTTTTTGGGGGGTTTATTTTTATTATATATTTTAATTAATTTTTAATAAAATATTTTTTTAACAAAATTGGGGGAAAAAAATAGGGATTAGGTTACAAGATTAAAAATTTTTTAATTCGAATATTTTTTCTTAGAAATAAAATTTTCATTTTATACAAAAATCCAAAAATAAATTTGATTAAAAAAATTCTAAAAATTATTATATTTTTTTTGGAAAAATAAATATTTTTACATTTTTTTACCAACCTATTTAAAAAAAATTTCAAACTTTATTTTAAAAACATAATTTTAAAAAAATAAATATTTGTACATTTTAAAAAAAAATATAATTTAAAATTTTAAAAATAATAATTTTTTATTTTTTACTATTTTAATATTATTAAATTGATTTTAAAAAAAAATAAAATCCGCATCACACATTTAATCCATTTATTTGTTGACATGTGAGATTTCGGCTGTCACGTCATCGCCGGAGATAGGGTTTTTGTCGGAAAATATATGACATATTATTTTTGGTAAATACATTGATAGTTTGTATCGCTCCTAGTAATTTTCAAAGTTCGTATTATTGTTTGTTCAATGTTGATAGTTGCTATTATTTTGAGTTATTTTTCCCAAAAATTATAGTAATTGTACATAGGAGAGTTTCAATGGATTGTCTTTATAATATTCACTAGCAATAAATGTGATGGTACTTTAGGTAACAATATATTTTGTTAATGACTGAAATTATGATTTTATATGAACAAAATCAATTCTAACTATTCAATAAGTATCATTTAATGACAGTTCAAGATTCATAAGCTTTATCACGTTTAACGATCGTTAGCTACGTTCGTGCAACAAAACACTAATAAAGATCGTTAACTACAACTAGCATATTTTTTGTCCATACGCTAATGATCGTTAGCTACATGCTAACCGCCGTTAGCGTTAGCTATTAAAAAAAGCTAGCGATAGTTTGTAGTAACTAATGATCGATAGCTTTTTCTTTTTTTTAAATGCCTATTCTATAAAATTGGCGTTTCCTTGCAAAATTTTCATTCCTGTAAATTAAGTCCAGTCCATTTTTATAACTCAATCCAACAAAATTACAATAACATTGCACATTTACATGATGGTTGAAGCAATCCAAGCCTCGGTTCATGTACTCGTTGCTTGGATCCTCGTTGGAGAATAACCGGCCTCGAAGCCCCTTGAGCGCAACTTGCCGCTTAGATGCAAGTGATACTCTAACTAATCGAGAGTCATCTGGCCCTATCCCGTGAACATCTCTTTGATCCATGCCCATGAAGGTGATTGCCTTCACGGCAAGAGACTCCTCTATTTACTTGTCCCGATTTCACATGATGATCAAGGTAGTACACATTTCCATGTATTGTTTAATGATATGACGTTCTTCCACCATCTTGTATCTAGCAAAAGTGGTCGAGTAGAGCATTCTTTTTTCACTCAATGGCATCATCAACCCTCAGTTGAGACGAAGTCTCCTCATAGTAAAGTCAATGTCTTCATCTTTTGCTTCACTTGGATAATAAAAGATACTTCATCTTCCGCTTCCAAGTGACATTCAAATTTACCAAATCCATCCGAATTGTGGAATTTCCCAAATTGGGAAGTAATTTCGTTAACTATAGCCTTATCCATTCGAACAAGTGTACAAAACAAAACCCAAAAATGTGCACTTAGAAGATTGTTGGTTTTCGGTATTTGTTTTAAGTCTAAGTTGTTGGAATTTCCGATTAAGCGTGGACAAATAAGTTATTTAGGCAAGTTGTTGTAATATTTGATGAAGAGAACACAAACAACTTAATTAGTGATGGTCCTAAAACCTACCCGCAAGTATGACGAGATCAATCGTAGTATATCGAATGTCGAATTCACAAGGATTACGTCTGATTTAGATGCGATAAATAAACAATTATGCTAAGTGAAGGGAGAAGAGAAAGATTAAGGGAATAAAATATCGGTTTTGAGATTGTTTCCAGGTTTGTCAAAAGGACAAAATCAAGCCAAAATGATAATGTAGAAATAAGTGAGAAAACGATACAAGGAAACCGGTATCCCACTATGATAAATCCATATATTACTAGGTATATGAAAATTATGAACATGGATCAATAAATTTATTAACTATCAAATATAGCATTTACCACATACAAATAGAGAATGTGCTTAACTCACCCTGATGACGCTCTCGCGGTAGCAACAAGTATAAGAAAAACTCATGAAGCATGTAGAAAACATGTAGAAAAACCAAACGAGCTACACTCTTTCATAAAAGCTACAAAGGTATAAAAATTGGTAAGTCTATGATAGTTAGGAATCCTCAAGATAATAGGTAGGTACCACTTTCAAGAATACGGAAATGAGGTGAAAGAAATGAGTAACCAGTTGAACACATCAGAATCACGAGTTCTCCAGCCTCGGAAGGAGAAACCATCGATGGAGGTTATCCAAATAGTAAAGTTCACTTATTCTAACCCTTCTAATTCTAAGCTTATTGAGTTAATTTCACAAGAATCTAAGTTATTAAATAAGATTGATTGTGACAATCGTGAAATATATGGTAATGAATTGTGAGCACATAAATCTGATTTGAATAATACTATTTATTGCAATATGCATGAACATGATATGAATGATCTTGAGATAAATGTGCATAAATTTGAGTTTGGGTGTGTCGAGTCTCTAGATTATCATTAGATTTATTAAGATCGGAATCTACTCTTGTGTCACATGCTAGGAATAGTATGAAAATTCATAAGCATGATTCTAGTTTAGCAAATAAAATTGATGATAATGAGCATGATATAGATGCAAATGACATGTATGCACAATAATTTGAGATAGATGATACTATTGAGTGTGATGTGCATAAGCACAACATGATTGACCTTGATTTTCATATGCATGAGCATTTTATGAATTATGTTTAAGAATGTGTGGATATATCCGAACTAGAGTGTGTTAAGTCTCTTGATGATGATACTATCTCTTCGTCGTTGCATTCATCTTCGGTTTGTTCTTTAGCTTGGATTCAAGAATCGATACCTAGGGAAACGCCTATTGCCGTGCCTTTAGTAGAGAACATAGAGCATCTCAAAACCCCTAGGATCAAGTTAGAAGAGAATTGTGTGGTGCCATCTCAAGTTATGCCTTTGTTAGATACTTATAGGAGATGCATGCAGTATGAGATTATAGTACCAACATATATGGAGTTTGCTAGTTCTAGGAATTTCAGTTCTTGTTTATCCTTGAACTATTATGCCTTTGTTGATAATTTGTTTCCCTCAACCATTGTTAACCTTGCACCATTTTCCATAAGGAAACGAGTGATTTTACTAGTAGACTTGCAAGTGGGAAGGTCACGAAGAAGGGGAAACACAAAGTCTATGGCCTAGAGATGCCAAAGGATTATGATGAAGGGAGTACTACCGCGCATAGGAAAGCAAACTTTCATTCTAGGAAAGAAATCTCGATCAAATACCATAAATCTTGCCCAAGATTTGTCCTTAAGCCTGAGATTTTTCACTGTCGAAGATTATTCCGGTTCCAGTCTGTAGAACCTCACCCCAGGCCTTCAAGGTATCATTTTGATCTTAAGGAATAGTTATCTAAGGAGCCTTTCACCTATTGACATTGTTCCTAGATGTTTGGATCAAGAGTTCAACATGTTAAAGGGAGGTAATTTATTTAGTCTTTTGAGTGAGAATTGGAGAGTAGCATGTTTAAACCTTCTTAAGTGTGATCATAACTTCAGTTTCTTATTCAAGAGGTTTATATATTGGTTACATTACTTATTTCCTAGCGATATTATTTTGATCATTGAGTTTTCTAGAAATTTTATGTTAATCACCATTTTGGATTATATTGTGTTAAGGATTGAGCGTATTAAGTGTAGATGCATTGCACATGTTAATTTTGGTGATTTTCTTAAGCATTGTATGTTCGAGGGTTCTAGGAATAAGTTTCACTTAATTGGAGAGTTCTTGTATAAAGTTGATCATGTGTGCATATCTAGTTGTTACCTTAAGTTTCTTTTCAAGGAGAAGACCTCTATGGTTGATAAAGGTCACTTAGAGCGATACATGTTTTATGATAGGTTGTCCGCATATGATTACGGACCATAATGGCTTAAGGATATAGTTAGACTTTTCATGACATTTTGAGGAATGTAATGAGTATATCTAGGTGTATATTGCATCTTATGAGCATATCTAGATGTATTCTTCATGACTTATGTTGGCCTTGGAGTTTAATGTCATTTCTTTAGGAGATATTAGTATGAGTTTATTTGAGGAGTTAGCTAGACCTAAGAAGGGGAGAAATTACATCTTTAAGGTTGTAGTGATATCGCCTATAAGTCTTGCTTACCCTAGGAGTTACGATCCTTATCTAGCCTTGAACTACCATGATTTTGTAATTAAGTTGTTTTCCCTAACTTTCTTTGACCTTACACCATTACCTTTTGTGGAGCGAGTACAAGTTTATTGTAGGAAAACAAGAGGACATTGTCAAGAAGATACGCGAGGAATCATGCAAGAAGCTAGAGGGAAAATGGAGACAAGTTGTACAAGGAAATACCATTTGAGCCAGGAGATCCAGTTTGGTTGCACCTAGAAGAAGGAAAGCCCCGGGAATACATCCAATTTTTATCATTAAAAACAAGATATAGAGTTACAGTGAAAATATCGGCCCCAACCAGGAAATCTCACCCGAAATTTGCATATCTAGACCGAGATTTGCCACTTGTGTGTATTATGGTGAAAATTTTCAAGACCAGAGTGTTACAAAGTTCGAGAGAACTCCCAAGAGAATCAAGGAACGTAACTCCAAGCTTTCACCACCCGGATATTTGAGTCCGTTTGAATCGAGTAATGTACATATCGAGAGAAAACGAATAAGGAATGAGAGGCAAATATCTTCATTCCATAGAGTTGATCCAGTCCAGAAGCTACCATACTTGAGTCAATGTGTGACTAGTGTTGAGCAAGGCTATCATTCGAGGTTGAATCATTTTCAAGAAGGGAAGTATGATGTGGGACCATCCTTGATATCTCCTACTAAACATGGAACCATCACCAGGTCAAGAGCAATAGTCACTCAAGAAGAGGTTGCTAGCAAGCTTCAAACATGGAAATGTCTGGTAGAATGGAGAATTGCATTACGGGAGTTGAATCTCGGCCACCATCATAAAATCTCGCCTGAGATTTGCATGTCGAGTCCGATATTTCCCATTGTTGCGTGTTATCGAGTAGAATCTCTATCCGAGGATTATTATCATCTAGTTATTTTTTATTATCTTTAATACCTTTAAAGCTCTAAATATTCTTAAGGTATCTTGTTGGTTTTTGATCCTATATTTTAGGATTATCTTTATCTTATGTTTTTAGGAGAATCTCCCTTATAATTATCCTTAGAGGGTGAGATTATTAGGTAGATTAGTTTTGATCATTGATTTTCACATTATTGTGAGATACTTGTGACTTTGCTCACGGGTTTGCATTTTAACATTTCTATTCAATAAAAAAGAGAGCATTTGATTGAATCGTTGTGAGTCATTGTTAGGTTGTTCTTGTGTGTGTTAATCTTATTGAAGATTGGTGCTACTAGTCAAACTAGTCACTCCTTGTGTTTGTTTTAGATATAAGATTTGTGTAAGGTTGAAAAAGGAAGGGTTAAGGTAATTTTTTGTTAAGCGTTTTGACACATAATTGGTCAAGGTTCTTTGCAAGTCTAACACCTAGTCCTATCTTCCTATTTTTGTCACAATTCATTCCATTAATCATCTTCTTATATATCTTACGTTATCAACCATAATTCCGCATTCTGAGTTTTTAGAAATCTCGGCATGTTCATCATAAATCTCGTCCGAGATATACCCTAATTGACCGAGATGCTCTTCTATTGTTCGATCCGTCGACTTTCAATGTAGATCACGCAACTACGGCTTCAACCCCGCATCACCTTTCGTCATGGAACAAGCGACACTTGTCGTTTGTTGGCCGTCTAGAGTATACCAGAGCAGCGTTGGAGGCTATTGAGAGCGTTTGGCTATCGGTTCTTCCAGTCCCAATTTTGGTGATCAACAAACTTACCATCCTTTGTAGGCAATTCCTATGGAGTTGACCACGTGTAACATGGTCTAGAGTCTGTTTTCCAAAGACGGAGGGAGATCTAGGGTTATTGGACCTTAGGTTTCGACACGTAGCATTTATGTGTAAGTACTATTGGCACATTCATGCTCAAAAATGATAGTCATTAGGTTAGATGGATTCGCCATAGGTACTTACAGACCACTAAGCCGTAGCAGTGAATTGTCACTCCTTGGGACTCGCCTTTGGTGAAGGTGATAGTTAGCGCCAAAGATGAGATGGTTGCCTTTACTGGTCAAACAACACCACTCATGGGGAGATTCTGTGTAACTGATGCTTAGACCGTAAGGTGAGGATGTGGATAGGTTAAGAGTTGTTTGGGATCTGGGTAATACGCCCAAGAACTTCTTTGTCCTATGGATGACGATCATTGTCCGGTTAACTACCTAAGATATGTTACATTTTCTTGGTATTGATCCTACTTGTAGATGGTGCACGAGTGAGAGTGAGTCTCATGACCACTTGATCTTTGGCTGCACATATGCGCGTGAGGTTTGGAGGCAGGTTGGTGCAGACTTCCGGATCCGTAGATATATCACCACCAAAGCAGAGGTATTCGGTTGGCTGACTCACACTGTACATGGAAAGAGCTAGACGAGCAGATCCATGACACACTTTCTCTACTACGGTCTACTACCTTTGATATTCCGGGAAAGCCTTGGTTTTTGACTAAAGCAATATTCCAATCGATATCCTCGTTAGATTGATCAGGACCCATGTCTATAGTCTGCTACATGAGGCATTTCCCGCAGGAGCTAGAGAGAGGATTGTATCTTAGTAGTTGGTTTATACCAGAGTTGTATTCTGCTCCGTGCTTTGATATATATGTTATCTATGTATGTATCGGGCTTGGTTTTGGTTCATTGATGGCTTTGTCGAAGGTGGACGAGCCTCATGAGTTGTGCTTGTTTTTATGTGTTTTTAGTTTCTTCAGTTTCAAGGTAGTTTCTATGTTCAAGAGGATTTCAGGCCTCTCTGAAGTACTTTGTGTGTGATGTTTTGAGTTGTAGACCACATGTTGTAGGCATGTACACAAACTTTGTTATTTTAGTAAAACTGGGGCTTAACGGGTCCGGTTATGTTGTTTCAGTTTATCTATGAATTCACTTTTACTTAAAAAAAGATCTTTCGAATTTCTACAACTTTGTAGTTGACACAAATGTCCAAGTCTAAAGGGAACATGGTCGGAATCGGGTAACACTTAATAATAATGAATTTTGCTCCAACTCCATTGATCTGTACTTGACTCTTCAATTTTCAGTTGATCTTGATGTTTCCACGCAGTTCTCAACTCAAGGGAAGATTGAATACACATGCTTTGGTATTTCATATGATTATTCTCCATTAATGACGGTACCATGAACACCTGAAACATGAAATCGAACAAAGTAGACACCATAATGTACAATATGAATGCTTTCTACAACCAATGTATGCAAAACTACACTACATGGAGATGAAAATGCATGAATCTAATCACTAAAAATGATGTATGAATAGATGACATCAATTAGTCAATAATTTATTGTTGGTTCACTTTTCTTAAGTTGAATTAAACCCTTAAGGAATTTGTATTCTCGGAAAAGAGTAGACAAAGTTTATTAGTATTGTTAAGTCATATTGCGTGCAACCGATTACAAAGAATAAATCGAAAGAATGTACATATCTTATGTTTTTAAGAGTACTTCTAAGCCTAGTCAATACTCAACTCTTCTTGTAGGATGGATGATTGTTAGCACCGAACTATTTTGATCTTCCCAATTGTAGAAAAAACCAAAAGAGAGAGGACATAATCCCTAATTATAAACTTATAATAATTCCAAATAAAGGCTACCACACTCTATTGACAAATCTAATACTTATATTTCCTTAAAAGAAGTCTATGGCGTTTACATTGGTTTGTTGTGCAGAAACTCTTATGTAGATGCAAAATATAAAAACAAAAATTGAAACTACAACATAAGTTGGGATAGTAAGGAATTAAAAGTAGTACATTCTAGGATTACTAGTATTTGAATTAGAAAAATGGAAAAGCAACCTAATAAAAAATGAGATGAATAGTGTAATGAATAAGGGTAATCAACATTCTTTGTTAGGCTTGCACTTCCTAGGACCTGCAAAGCGTGTGAGTTCATTGACTGATTTCCCAGACATGGCAGGTATCATGCTCTCTTGAAAGGGGTTGTTCGTCAACGGTGCCCCTGATTGTCTGAAGTAAGCTCCGTTGATGAATAGATCGTTCTGTGATCTCCATGTCCATTGTTTCCACACTCCCTCCTCCGCCTCTCTCTTAGTTACCTCTTTCGATTCGATGTTAGGAGGCGCTATAAATCGGTTACCGTCGCTGATAATCGTCGGCTGCATATTGCCTCCGATGGCGTACATGAGCCAATGAGTGTAGTCGTTGTTCACGACGTGGAAGAAGCCCCACCGACACCTCGGCATTCTCTGCACCAACCCTTTTCCGAAGTTGTTGAACGCGACGGTTATCTGCATCTTCTGGTCGTCCTTGTTTTCGTCCCTAGCCCCAAACAAGAACACCTACAATAACATATAAGTCATAGGCTATTCCTCCTATTATCAGTCACTAAGCTAAATAGGTTGAATTGTGAAAGTAGTTGTTTACGTCGTTATGATACATCATGTGGACGTTGGAGATGGTGATGGCGGTGGAGCCCTCGATGGCGTCGATGAGGCCGTCGGTACAATTAGCAAGAGAGACATGGTCGATCCAAATACGACTCGACCCAAAGATAGAAATTCCATCACCATCACTGCGGGTACGTTGACCGAAGTGGTTGACGGAGTCTCGAATAACACCACCTTCACCGGGGACAATGCCGTGGATGTGGAGGCCGTGGATGATGACATTTTGCACGAATTGTATAGTGATCCCAGCCCCATCCGCTATATGCACTTGTGTACCTCGTGCGTCTATGGTCTTGTCTCCGGTCATCATCAACTCCTGCATGAGTTTAATATTCATGGGACGGCTAAAAATGATCCAAAGCGGCTCCACTTGTATGACAGCATGCCGGAGTGTACCAGGAACCGGGTTCATCAAATCATTATCCGACGGGTCCGTAACGACGTAGATACGCCCACCCTTGCCGCCGGTCGTCCCACGCCCAAACCCTAATGCACAATCTGCTAATCTCATTCTATTTTGTTCCCAGTCAGGTGAGCATCTCCAACACTTGTCTATAGGGTTCGTCGCTAAGCAAGGTCCTTCGTATTTCTCTCCCAACCCTCTTCTTAGCGTAGGGTTCTTCATGTTATCCTCTACAGCGAGGTGGACATGGTGGTTCAGGTGATTCGTAACATTGTACGGATCGGGATGGTAAGCTTCCATGGCAGCTCGCCTCGCCAGCAGCGCCCTGTTAGTCCAATACTCGTCATACTCGGCGATGTGGGCACTTATACAAAGCAAATTCAATAACAACACAATCAAAACACTAATCTTTCTATTTTCCATCAAAATAAATGAGTTCATGATTTATTTTGCCTTCTAGGAGGAACCCTACAAGTAGAAAATCAAGATACTTAATGAGGTGATGTCCTCCCACAAGCAATTTACAAGGAGCTTTAAAGATTAATATGAAATGGAGGATGATGATGAAGAAGAAGTTGTGGTGAGGTATGTGATTATATTGTGTTGTTAATGGTGGACGAAATGCCACTTTGAATTCCCCGCCACTCAAACAAAATGCCTCTTTCCACATATGTTTTTGATGATGCTTATTTCCCCCATTAAATTAGGGTTTTCACTCATCGTCTAAATTCTAATTATATCCTCTTACGTTTTATGGATACCCACTCCTTATTTATTGCATACTAAGTCCGTTTCAATAGTGTCTACTTTCATGCCGATAAAGTACAAACAATCTATAAATAGCTTTGTGATTGGGGTCGTTGATTGATGACATGAACGTTAATGGGTGGTTTTTGGTAATTACTAGTTTAATAGATATATATTATATAAATAATACTTTTAATAAATGATTTTCAGTAATTTACTAAAATAAATATATGATATCGTTTTAGTAATATATCTAGTTTACCACGAATTTGTAACTGGCATTTTAAAGCTATAGTTTTCAATTGTATTAGACAATATCCAAAGAGGGGATTATTATAGGACGACAAAACCCTGATGAAAGAAATTATACGTTGGGTCTATTGGATACAATCCACTACCTATAGACTAATTTTAATCATAATCGTCTTCTCTTCAACAACAAGGCTACTTAAAGTTACACACAACTTCAACTTCAACTTCAACTTCTCGAAGGTAACAAACTAACAACCGTACTCAACCTGTGTCCATGCTTTTCAATTTCTTGAACGAAAAGTTGGATTTTGAGCTAGGTGAATGGCACAGTGTATTGGTGATTTGTGTTGAGTCACAAGACCGTTCTGTATGTAATCTTATAGGACCGACACGAATGAGTATCTAGGGTTTAAGGGTAAGGAAGTTTAGCATGAAAAAACACGAGTCAAAGGGAAACATTCATGTCTTGTCAAGTTTTGTCTTGTGAGTGGTGTTAGCATCGTTGAACTTTCTCATTACCTTGTCACAAACAATCGTACGTGGAGAGCATAAGATTTACGCTTTCACTGTTTGGTTGGATTTTGCTCTACATTCTTGATTCTGTTGTGTGTTATATATGTCGGCTCGAGTCAGTTGTTACGAAGTGTGGATCCATTGAGTCAAGTGTACTCGATGAGCGTAGGTGAACTAGTTTTTGGGCTACATAGTGAGTTAAGCTCATTTCAATCGGAGCATGATTTTTGGAAAACGGGTTCAATTTCCACGTTTATGAGCTCACTTCAAGCCACTTTGGTTCCGGAATAAAGACTATTTGAGCTGAGCTAGATTGTTATTGTGTGCTTCGTTAGCACACATGCAAGACATAAGTTTGTCTCTGGATTGGTGATGTGAGGTTTGTGAACACTCAATAATCATATAAACCGCAAGTACACGGCCAATTTATAATGTAGCGTACGATCAAATTTTCAAGGTCAAAATGCACAAGGCCGGACCCTAGCTATATAGTTCATTGGTGGTCAAGATCAAAGATGTATAAGTATGAAAAATGTGACAAAAAGGGTGATAAAAAATCAATAAAATTTAGGGGAAAATAGGGCTCAAATGTATACAAGCTTAAATGATAAGATTTAGATTCAAATATTAGAGACAACTAGGTTTAGGGGATAATCCTCCCAAACCATTACTAGCTAGTATGTTCTAGTAATAAAATACAATCAATGAAGGGTAAATATCATGTTTGATGAGTCCATATAGGCATCCTCGCCCTCTTTTAAAGCTAAAAGGATAGCTTATATAAATTAATCATGCAATGGTCATGCCACAATTCAATTGATCAACCTTTAGTGACAATTATGATCATACTAAACAACATAAGAATCACATGGTGTCTGCATACATCATATAGCATGTCATAACATGGATGAATAATCACAAATAGAGTTCAGTCATGCTTTCGCCTCCAATTAATTAACTTTATTATAACATGATAGGGACCTAAACAATGCACAATTATCATCGTATCATCTTGTAAGTCTCAGTTTCGATGATTAATCTAGCAATCAATCATTCATGTATGGAAGGATACAATACTTTAACAAGTAGATTTTGTTGTGAATTTCGACGATTTAATTAGTGAATAGAGAGAAGACAAAACGTTTGTGGTTTTGATGCACAAATTACAACTAGGGTTTTCAATATACTTCTGTGGATAAAAGAATACAACCCTAAACCTATCTATTTATAACAAAATAGACGAGCTCTTCCTGGGCCTTCGGCCAAGGAAGAGCTCATCTCGCTCGGTCCTTGGCCCATCATATCGGTATACCTAGATTTATTGTCTTATTATAACAATCTCCGCCTAGACAACATAATCTAATACAAAAAATTGGGAATACATATACAATTACAGGACCTTGTACGCCAAATCCTCCTTGCTTCTCTTGACAGAGGGCTTTCTCACTCAGCAACGAGTGACATGAACCAAATCCAAGCAATGCTTGAATTTGTCAGCGGTAACCGGTTTGGTCATCATATTAGCTGCATTCTAAGAAGTGTGCTCCTTCTCCAAAATGATCTCACTTGAAGCTACTAGCTCTCTAATCTTGTGAAATCTCACATCAATAAGTTTAGTCCGAGCATGGTACATTTGATTCTTATCAAGGTATATAGCACTCTGACTATCACATTGTACCTCAACTCCACCTTGCTCAACACTCAGTTCCTCCACAATTCCCCTAATCCACAATGTCTCCTTAGCTGTCTTTGCTAAAACCATGCACTCAACCTCAGTTGTAGACAAGGCTACTACAAACTACAAAACTAATCTACAACATATAGGCCCCCAACAAGAGTAAAGACATACCATGCAGTGGACCTCCGGTTGTCAAGATCACTAGCATAATCTGAATCAACATACCCTACAACTGAAGGATCACCTTCTTGGCCACCAAACATAATTCCAAGGTCAACAGTACCCCTCAAATACCTGAGAATCCATTTGACGGTCACCTAGTGTTCTCTCTCAAGATTAGACATATACTTGTTCAATTGGCTAACGGCTAGGGCCAAATCATGTCTTGTACACACCATAGCATGCATCAAGCAACCAACTGCACTTGCATAAGGAACTTTGGACACATCTTTGATTTCTTTATCAGACTTCGGACACTGAGTTGAGGAGAGTATGAAGTGATTTGCTAGAGGAGTGCTGACAGATTTGGAGTTGGTCATATCGAATATGTCAAGCACTTTCTCAATGTAAGGCTTCTAAGACAACCATAACCTCCTAGAACTTCTCTCCTTGCGAATCTCCATACCAAGGATCTTATTTTCAACACCAAGATCTTTCATATCAAATTTCTTGCTCAACAAGGTCTTCAACTCAACAATATCATCAACATTCTTTCTAGCAATCAGCATGTCATCAACATATACTAGCAAGTACAAGGGAGATCCATCATCCAAATATCTCCCATAAACGCAACAATCATACTCACATCTCTGGTAGCCTATCCGAAGCATATAAGAGTCAAACCTCTTGTGCCATTGCCTAAGAGCCTGCTTCAGACCATACAATGACTTTGTCAACTTGCATACAAGTTTCTTCTCTTCTGGCTAGACAAAACCATCTGGTTTCTCCATGTAGATCTCCTCTTCCAGATCACCATGAAGGAAAGCTGTTTTCACATCCATCTGCTCCAGATGCAAATCCCAGCTAGCTACCAGTGCCAACACCAATCTGATATACGTGTGTCGGACCACAGGCAAAAAATCTCATCATAATCAATCCCCTTCTTCTGTGAGTAACCCTTTGCTACTAGTCATGCCTTGTACCTCATGCCTTCTTTCTTTGAGATGCCTCGTTTATTCTTAAACACCCATTTGCAGCCTATTGCCCTCTTTCCTTGTTGGAAGAGGAACTAACTCCTACCTCTTGTTATTATGAAGAGATTCCATCTTCTCAGTCATATCACCTACCCATCCTTCTTTATCCTGAATATGAATAGCCTATCAAAAGTTGGATGGATCATCTTCGCCAATGACTAGATCATAGTTAACCATTTCCTCAAAACCATATCTAACGGGGGCCCTTGTGATGTGTCTGCTTCTGCCAGAAACAAGACTATCTACCTGTTGCAGATCTACATCATGCTCATCACTTGTTGGTGTAGGTGTGCTAGAATCTAAAAGCTCAACCTCCACTGCTGATTTGGATTCAATCTTTGTAACTATAGGTTTTTCAACTTCCCTGGCATGTACGTAGAAGCATTGCCTGCTCATCAAATACATCATCTCGACAGATCATCCGTTTCTTTGCAACAAGATCCCAAAACTTGAAACCCTTCACACCTTTCTCAAAACCTAGAAATATGCATTTCTTAGACTTTGTATCCATCTTTATTCACTCATGTAACACCCCAAGTTCTGGGAACTCGAAGTGCTATGGGCTAGCACCGTACAATGGGTCCTGACCCTCAGAGTAGCAACATCAAATGGATCTTACAACAAGGCACAGCCGAATGAAAACCAAAACACAATAGAAAACCAAAGGTTTAACAAAGGAAAACATAAAAGACTCGCAGCCGAGTTCAAAACAAAAGGAAAACAACAAAAAAACATAAACCCGATCCCGTCCTATAATGTACGGGAACCCCGGATGACCACACCATCCGGATCACTCAACAGCATCCTAAACCTGCGGAACATCTACAACGACGGTATAAACCATTAGCTAACACTCTAGATACTAACAAGAGCATAAAGGCACAAACACACATAAGGTAAGGAAAACACATAGCATACTTGCACACAACCGGTTATTATCTTTCTTAAAGTTATCCATTTCTAATTCAACTTCTTTTGTCACACGAGAATCTCTCGAAACTCGTCTCCGCTTCCGTCTACCAATAGGAATAGATCAGTACTATCCGTTATCTACGGGTCGGGGTTGCAAGAGCACATTCTAGTCTCCTGTAGAACTAGACAAGTGGTCACCGCCCGGTTATAATACACTTGGGCCAATTAAGGTATAAAATGGTGAATCCTATTCCGGTTATCCGTTATAACAATAATAATAACGCAAACAAGCCAAAACACTCAAACTAATATAAGGAATGAAGCTAAGTAAGTCCAAGGGACTTACCTCACTCGAAGGTAACTCAAAAGCTCAACAACAACTCAAAGAACACTCAGGAAAAGCTCAGTTTCCCTCAGGAAAGGAGCAAGGAAAGCCTGTTCACACAAGCATCACGAATCAGGAACAAAACGGTTGCTAGAAGTCTATAACTTCTAGTCTCAATGATCTCTAAGAGATCTCCACAAGCTAAGGGCACAACCTTAGTCTAACAACATACTCAGGAACAAGGAACATCCATAAGGATCAAGGAAATGAACGAGGAAAGCAAGGAAGGAAGCAACTCACAAGAACGGGAGTTGTTGTAGAGGAAACCGCAGGGGTGGATGGCCGCCGGGCGGGGATGTGCAGGCGCGGGGGCGGCTGCATCACAAAAAGTGTTGTCGGCTTTCTCTTCGACAGAACTCACAACAAGGGACACCAAAGCTCGAACATTTGATTCCAACACGTCAAGACTCAACTTTAGAGAGCCTGAGAACAACAATACATCAACAACAAGAAGCCAACAAGAATCAAGGTTCAAACTTGATTCTTGGAGGAGAAAAAAAGAAGAGAAAAAAGGAGAAAATGAAAAGAAAGAAAGAAAGAAGCATGCTGCAATACATGAACGTAAGGAAGAACAGGGAATGATGAATTTACACGTTCAGCAAGATCACAGGAGACCAAGGGAACGACTGCAGCTCTTAGGGTTGAAGACGAATGAAAGAAACGGGAAAAGGGAGGAAAAGGCGGGAATATATAGAGACGGGCTGGAAAGATAGAAGGAAGGATGTTTAGGGTTAGAAAGAAGATAAGGAAACCGGCCCATATGGAAGGAAGATAAAACGAACGAAAGAAAGATCGGGCGCGATCTGTCATCAGCTGCAGGGGCGGCTGACCCTGCCGCGGGTGTGGCCTGCCACAGGGGCGGCACACTTCACCGCGGGGGCGATGAAGGCAAAAGGCTAGGGTCTTACATCAGATCCCCCTAAAACGAAGTTTCGTCCTGAAACTTGCAAAAGCCTAACGATCACAACAACACACAGAAACAGAACTGAACTCATAAATTCCCACTCGGGGCAACTAACTCAAAACGTCACAAAAAGCGTACGTCATGCAACAAAGGGAAAACTGAAACAAAACGACTATGCTAAAGGTGCAACCAACCCAGCGTAAAACTCTGGATAATTTTTCTGGATACTATCCTCTGTCTCCCAAGTCGCCTCATCAGCTCCTCGCATCGACCACTGAATCTTCATCATTGGTATGTCCTTCGAACGCTTTTGTCTCGTACTACGCTCCAAGACAGCCACCGGGTGCTCTACAAACGTGTGGTCTGGCTCGATCACTAGATCCTCGTGACTGACGATGTGTCTCGGGTCTGGTATGTACTCCCGTAGTTGAGACACATGGAAGACTAGGTGAACACCCTTGAGTCTCGGTGGCAACGCAAGTCTGTATGCTGCCTCTCCAACTCGCTCAAGAATCTCAAACGGTCCAACATATTTGGGGCTCAGCTTCCCCTTGACACCGAAACGTCTGACGCCTAGTGTCAAGGATACTCTCAACCAAACTTGAGCTCCAACTCTGAACTCCAGAGGTTTGCGCCTCTTATCCGCATAAGACTTCTGACGACTCTATGCTGCTAACATCCTCTCGGATCACTACTACTCGAGTCATGTCATCCTAAATCTACTCAGGTGCTACTCCGCTAACACTACTCGGCTCATCCCAACACAATGGTGTATGACATCTCTGCCCATATAAAGCCTCATAAGGAGCCATCTTGATCGATGCGTGCCAGTTGTTATATGAAAACTCCACTAAGGGAAGGTGATCTGGCCACACCTATCCCCAGTCTAACACGCAGGCTTGCAACATGTCCTCCGGAGTCTGGATGGTCCACTCAGACGGACCATCAGTCTGAGGATGATAAGCGGTCATAAACTGCAGACTGGTACCTAGGGCGGCATGAACCTGCTGCTAGAATATGGATGTGAACCGTCCGTATCTATTAGAGACTATATTCCTAGGTCCTCCATGAAGTCTCACTATCTTTCTCGTGAACTCCTTTGCTAATCGACTCACCGGCCACGTTTCCTTTGATCGGAATGAAGAGTGCGGTCTTTGTCAGTCGATCTACTATGACCCAGATAGCATCAAAGTCCCGACTCGGTCTCAAACTGATAACGAAATCCATAGAGATGTCTTCCCACTTCCATTGAGGAACGGGAAGTGGGTGTAGCTCGCCTCCTGGTCGATGATGCTCGATCTTGACCTACTGACAGGTTGCACACTAAGCTACATATCTCGTCACGTCTGGCCTCAGACGTTCCACCAGAAAGAGCGTTTGATATCCTGATGCATCTTAATTGCGCCACGGTGCACTGAGTAAGGTGAAGAGTGAGCCTGCTGAAGGATCCTCTGTCTCAACTCTCGATTTGAAGGCACACAAATACGCTCTTGGCGTCTCAAAACTCCATCAACATCAACTGCAAACTGTGATGCCTCTTCTCGAGACATCCGGTCTCAGATCTGCGTCAAAGCTGGACAACTCTCCTGCTTCTGTCAGATGTCGGCCAACAGATCATGTACTATCTCCAAGGTAGACAACTGACTATCAGAATCCGGGAAGTGGATATCCATTTCTAGCCATACAAGATCTCGCTGCAACTATGGCTGAGATGTCAGCCTAGCGATCGCCATCTGCCGGGGAGTCTTCCAACTAAGGGCATCTGCTACCAAATTCGCCTTCCCCGGGTGATATAACATCTCTAGATCAAATCCTTGATCAACTCCAACCATCTGCGCTGGCGGTTATTCAACTCTCGCTGAGTGAATGTGTACTTCAGACTCTTATGGTCTGTGAATATCTTACACGTAGCTCCGTACAAATAATGTCTTCAAATCTTCAAAGCATGAACCACAACAGCCAACTCAAGGTCATGGGTAGGGTAATTCTCCTCGTACATCTTCAGTTGTCTAGACGCGTAAGCAATCACTTTATCTCTCTACATCAAAACACATCTCAAGCCCAGCTTGGATGCGTCGCTGTAAACCATAAAATCCCCAATGCCCTCTGGCTGAGCTAGGATAGGAGCAGAGGCCAACCTCTTCTTCATCTCCTCGAAGCTCTGCAGGCACGGCTCGGACCATACAAACCTCATAGATTTCTGCAACAAGAAAGTGAGTTGTCGGGCGATAACTGAAAAGCCCTCAACAAAACGCCGGTAGTAGCATGTCAATCCTAAGAAGTTGCGTACCTCCTTGACATTCTTAGGAGACGGCCAAGATGCTACTGACTTGATATTAGCCGGATCTACCTTGATCCCTTCAGCTGAAACGATTTGACCAAGGAATGCTACCTCGGGCATCCAAAACTTGCACTTAGAGAGCTTGGCGTAAAGCTCTCGATCCTGTAAGACCTGAAGAACGATCCTCAAGTGTCCTGCATGCTCTTCTCTACTACGAGAGTATACCAGAATGTCGTCTTTGAAGACAGCTACAAACTGGTTTAATTAGGAAGTCGATGAAGATGTTGTTCATCAACTCCATCAAGACTGCGGGCGCGTTCGTGAGCCCAAATGGCATCACTATAAACTCGTAGTATCCATATCTGGTCCAAAATGCCATCTTGGCTATATCCTGCTCTCTCATCCTCAACTAGTGATATCCGGATCTCAGATCGATCCTCGAAAACACTGAAGCTCCATGCAGCTGATCCAAAAGATCGTCGATATGGGGCAATGGATACTTGTTCTTGATCGTCACCTTCTTCAACTCTCGGTAGTCAATACATAACCTTATTGACCCGTCTTTCTTCCTGACGAAGAGAACTGGTGCGCCCCAACTAGGGCGGATGAAGCCCTTCTCTACTAACTCCTCAAGCTGCTTCTTCAACTCAAGAATCTCGATAGACGCCATACGATAAGGAGCCTTAGAGGTCGGTCTCGTACCGGGCTCTAGCTCAATGCCAATGTCTACACTCCTTTGTAGAGGTAAACCTGATGGCTCTCCAAAGATGTCAGCAAACTCGCAAGCTACTAGAATCTCCTTCAAAGCCAAATTCGTACTATCCTTCATGGCATAGCACCAAAAAGCCTTATAACCCTGACTGATAAGTCTCGCAGCTCGCACTGCACTGATGACTGTACCAGTCTTCCCGAGATCCCATCCTCGGAAGATCTCAACATGGCCTGCATCTGTAGTTATTGTCACTGTCCTCTCGCCGATGTCCAGAACTGCTCGGTGTCGATCCATCCAATCCATACCCAAAAAAACTTCTTCATGTACTAAGTACATGACGAAGAAGTCAGCTGGCCAATCGCGACCTCCCAATCTAATAGGGCAATCGCGAACCTCTCGTGTACCTCGAATTTTACCCCCATCGGGTAATACTATGAAGAAGGATCTACCTTCTACATTAACTAAGGTCAATCTATCTACACATGCATCAGATATAAAAGAATGTGTAGCACCGGTATCAAAAAGAACTCTGACAGGAAAACCATTAATATGAATGGTACTTGTGGCTGGTGGCGGTGTTGGCTCTACAGCACTCCTCAACTCATACACTCTGGCTGATGCATCTTTGGTGTATGCAGATCCACCAACGCATCCTATACCTCTCCCTTGTCCCGGAGTGGAACCCTAAGGAGCGGTAGAACCATGAACCCTCTGCTTCTGCTGATACTGATATCTTTGTCCTCCTCCAACAACACTGGCACGTAAAGAATCCTCTTGAGATAGCGCCTTGCCCTGACGGCAAAACGTAGCTCTGTGTCCAGGCTTGCCACAAGAAAAGCAAGTCACTGCTGGCTTCTTGCAATCAGCTCGGATGTGTCCAGCTACTCCGTAGTTGTGACACTACCGTCCTCTGTCAGAACTCTACTGGAAATCAGAACGTCCAGGCGTCTGACTATGCCCAAAGTCAATTGCTCCAGCTCCCGCACTTGTTGATCTAGTCTTTTGTCTTTTCTCAAGACCTCCTGTTTGAGAAGCTCTCCTATGACCCAATCGGTCTCTCTCATAAGCAGAAGCTCTATCTTGATAGTCCATCAAAAAATCACAACGGAAACCAGCAAGATAAGAGCGTGTAGACTCTCTCAACCTCCGAGAGAAAAGGTAAACTTGTTGATCCTCAAGTGGTACAGACGGGCCCATCAAAGACAACTCATCCTGAAACTTGTTGATGATCTCAACAATAAGCAAATCCTCGAATCTAGCCTCAAGGAAATCTTGAAGACGATCTCTCCTCATAGCTGCAGGGCAGTAGCGATCTCTAATCACCGTCTTCATCTGCTCATAACTAGTGACTCTACTACGAACGGTCCTCCACCAAGAATGAGCCTGATCCTTCAGTAGCGTCTTGGCTATGTTGACTCGACGTCCCTCTAGGCAACCGATAGCCTCCATAGCAGAATCCAGCTGTCCAACCCATAACTCAACCTTCAATCCAGTCTTTCCCATGAAAGTGGGAACCTTCAGCTAATCGAAAGCCTTTAACCAATTGTCGGGCTTCGGCTCCTTTGCCTCAGCCGGCGCATTAACAACCTGAACAACTCTAGCAGGCGGGGCAACAAACTGTGAAACTCTATGCGAAACCTCAGTTGATCTCGCATGAACTGGCGGCACTGGTGCTGGTCCTCCAGTCTTAGCCTCCTCAACTCTCTGCACATAATCGCGATATGCAGAAGCTCCGATAGACACTCGTGCGGACTTTGTCGATGGCGCTCTCTGTGCTCCAGACCTAGCAGTGGTCTCGTTCCCAGCGCCAAGAACAACAATCTCAGCAACTTCTTCAGCAAACGTCTCAGCGATAGGCGGATCAACAATTGGGGCTTGGCCTCGACCTCTAGCTAGTGGAGATCTCCCTGCACGTCCTCGTCCACGGACGGCAGGTGGAAGTGATGGTCAACCCCTTCCTTGCCTGATAGAAGCGGTAGCTCTAGTGCATGTCATCTGCTATAAGGATAGATATGTAAGACTACATATATATAAGGTCACGCTACAGCTAAAGCACAAATCCAAGAAAAGCACATATAAAGGCCAACACATAAGAAACTACACTACTGAGATCCGCGGAGGTAATGGTGGTCGCCCGTACATCTATCTCATACTGACAAGTTTAAAACAAAACCACCTTTTGAAGACGTTAGACCCCTTGCGGGTTCTATTTATTTATCCATCCGACCTTTAGAAGATTTCGAGTGTCATTGTTGTCAACCTAGACCTCTGATACCATATTGTAACACCCCAAGTTCTGGGAACTCGAAGCGCTACGGGCTAGCACCGCACAATGGATCCTGAACCTCAGAGTAGCAACAACAAACAGATCTTACAACAAGGCATAGACGAATGAAAACCAGAACTCAATTGAAAACAAAAGGTTCAAACAAAGGAAAATGCAAAAGACTCACAGCCGAGTTCAAAACAAAAGGGAAACAACAAAAGAAACATAAACCCGATCACGTTCTATAATGTACGGGAACCCCAGCTGACCACACCATCCGGATCACTCAGCATCATCCTGAACATGCGGAACATCTACAACGACGGTATAAACCGTTAGCTAACACTCTAGACACTAGCAAGAGCATAAAGGCACAAACAAACATAAGGTAAAGAAAACACATAGCATGCTTGCACACAACCGGTTATTATCTTTCTTAAAGTTATCCATTTTTAATTCAACTTCTTTTGTCACACGAGAATCTCCCGAAACTTGCCTCCGCTTCCGTCTACCAATAGGAATAGATCAGTACTATCCGTTACCTACGGGCCTGGGTTGCAAGAGCACATTCTAGTCTCCTATAGAACTAGACAAGTGGTCACCGCCCGGTTATAAAACACTTGGGCCAGTTAAGGTATAAAAGGGTGAATCTTATTCTGGTTATCCGTTATAACAATAATAATAACGCAAACAAGCCAAAACACTCAAACTAATATATGGACTGAAGCTAAGTAAGTCCAAGTGAAAAAATTGTTTTCCTTGACAAAAAAAAAAACAACAACAACTCAAAGAACACTCAGGAAAAGCTCAGTTTCCCTCAGGAAAGGAGCAAGGAAATCCTGATCACACAAGCATCACGAATCAGGAACGAAACGGTTGCTAGAAGTCTATAACTTCTAGTCTTAATGATCTCTAAGAGATCTCCACAAGCTAAGGGCACAACCTTAGTCTAACAGCATACTCAGGAACAAGGAACATCCATAAGGATCAAGGAAATGAACGAGAAAAGCAAGGAAGGAAGCAACTCACAAGAACGGGAGTTACTACAGAGGAAACCGCAGGGGCGACTGGACGAGGCGCATGGGCGGATGGCCGCGGGGCGGGGATGTGCAGGCACGGGGGCGGCTGCGTGACAGAAAGCGTTGTCGGCTTTCTCTTCGACAAAACTCACAGCAAGGGATACCAAAGCTCGAACCTTTGATTCCAACATGTCAAGACTCAACTCCAGAGAGCCTGAGAACAACGATACATCAACAACAAGAAGCCAACAAGAATCAAGGTTCAAACTTGATTCTTGGAGGAGAAGAAAAGAAGAGTGTTAGGCAAAAATATTACAAGAAAATAAAATTGCGTAACACATTTTAATTGAAATATGTTTATATAAGTTCGACCCTTATTCGTTGTATCCTCACGATTTCAAAATGATACTGATTATACTTTGGACGACCTCTTGAATTTTCCTTGAGTATTTGGGCTGCACCCGACGGGTTGCCTACGTACCTTCCCACAGAAGGATCAAGCCTTACGTAGTTCATAGAGATACCTTTGCGGACTTTGATTTTCATGTATCATAGGTCGGATCCAAACACGCCTTCTCTGAAGGGTTGTCTATAACCCGCATCAGTTATCACTTGCATTTCTCCCTTTTCACGCATCACCGGAATCACTCGGACCCACCTTCTATGAAGGGTTTTCCAAATTATCCGACTATCATTTGCGTGTGAGAAATTCTACTACTTTCTTTTTTTTTTAGGGTATGACTGAACTCGACGAGTTTCCTACTTATCCGTTTCAACGGAATCAAGTCAGACGTAGTTCTCAATTTTAACAAATCTTGGAGTTGTGGGTGTGACCGAACTC
This sequence comes from Fagopyrum esculentum, assembly GCA_033239045.1. NCBI lineage: Eukaryota > Viridiplantae > Streptophyta > Magnoliopsida > Caryophyllales > Polygonaceae > Fagopyrum > Fagopyrum esculentum. The sequence goes on from BSUD01000005.1 coordinate 120,172,578, forward strand.
AATGAGCGTCTTGCTTTATACCGAGCTTTCTACATATCCGTTTAAGACGGAATCAAGTCACCGTAGTTCATCATGCTCTTCTTAAAAAAATCATTAACTTGGTATCCGCGATTGAACTCGACGATTTTTTTGGTCAAGTTTCCTACGTACCCCTTTGTGGGGATCAAATCGGACGTAGTTCTAACAGAACTTTCGTTTGGGTATCAACTTGGAATTTGTGATTGAACTCAATAGCCGTGAAATTGAGTTTCCTACGTACCCTTTAGTAGGGATCAAATCATACGTAGTTCTTTCACAATGATAAGGTCTCAAACTTCAATTTGCCTTCTTCTTCTTCCCCAAGATAGTATGGTGCCATATATATCTCAAATTATTTATGTCCAGTGCTTTAATACAACAAGACGATGCGACCATCTATCTAATGAGCTTTGCCACCATTCTTTTTAATTTTTCCGGAGCTTTTACAAACCAAAGACTCCCCCGACTCTTCTCAATACGGTGCTCAAATCCCCTTGATCACTTTTCTCTTTATTTACCGCTCGACCCCGTTTGCAATCGACCTATCCACAAATATAAGTTGTAGCGGCGCGACGAGGGATACTTGTTTTCGATTTAAATAGGATGCTTATTGTCTTGAGTAAGAACAAAGACATCTTCCTTTATAACTTAACTTTGAACTCTTGTGACTTGCTTTTGAGTTTCCTTCTTCTTTTCGATCACATTCAGCTACAAAATGACTTGATCCTTTCGGCCTAAGATATGAGATCATTTATAGGTGTACTTGGTGCCGGTGACAACCCCATTTGAGATCCATTGAACGATGACCATGGTTATAGCAAACTTGTTTTGATTTGAGTATTGAACTTCATTCCCTGCTCGTTGATCTTTCTAGGACTGCTCCTTTGCTCCTTTGCTTCTTTGCTTATAATCTTTACTTACTTTAGCCATTAATTTTTAATACTTGAGTTGCTTCCCTTCTTCTTTTTGCTTTACTGACTTGTTGTTTCAAAGCTTATGAAAATTCGACTTTGCTTTTGACCCCTTATCTACTCAAATGTGGGACATGCCCTTTCCTTGCAATTATATGAGCATCAAGTATCCTTCAATTTTTTTTTTTACGTAAGGCCCTTTTTTTAATCGGACTCAATTCAAACTTTTAAGATTTTTGTATCAATTGATTTACTGACCCATAATTGTGTCAATCATATTTTCCTTTGGTTTAAAATATTTTACTTTGGTATACAAAATATACCTTTTGTAAGGCTTGATTTTAGACTATATATGTGGATTAAAATTTATTTTACTCAAAATCATGAGCACTTAAATTTATTTGAAAAAAACACCTTTCAACAGTTGCCCCAAAACTTTGTATGTGTGAGTACTACCGAGCGCGTTCAAAGTTTTCATTTGTCGGTATATTTACAAGGGCTTGCTTGATGTAAAACAACCCTTTTGACATTGACGTGATCTCCTCGATAAACACTTCAAGCGGAAATGGTCCGAGCTTGCTAGACTTATAACTCCAATGTAAATGGTGCATAACATGTAAAGTTGCCTACAACAACTTACACCATAACTACCATATATTGTATGAGGCATGTGTAGTTTGGGACTTTGATTTATTTTGACTTGGTATTTGGTATATAGCTTTGACTTGGAGGCTCTTTGGGTCATATAAACATTGAATTTAGCCATTGGTCTCTCGGATAAAACTTTGGTTTTGAGGCTTCATGCCATGCGGAACTATGTGATTAACTCTTTGGGTATTTGGGGCATTGGTTGGCAACATTTATATTGGAAAGGTATCTCACTCATATGTTTTATATTGATTGGAGATAAGCAAGGGAAAAATCAATGTATGAACTTGATGATTCAACTTCAAGATTTATAATACTTCTCAAAATACATTTCATTGAGACAAGAAGATAATACTCTTCATTTTTTTTTTTGTGTGGCTGCATCTAGACTAGCTAGATTGCCTACGTACCCTCTTTGTGAGGGATTAAGTCGTTCGTAGTTCTTGATGAACCAATTTGATTTTATTTGATTTGATTTTTTTATTTTTATTTTAATCTTCTTATATGCATCACCCAAAATAATCCGAACCCACCTTCTATGAAGGGTTTTCCGGATTATCTAGACTATCATTTGCATAAAAAGATTGATGAATTTTTTTTTTTGTGTGACTGGATTCGGTACTCTTTTTCTACCAAATTTCCTACGTAGCCGATAAACGGCATCAAGTCTTCACGTAGTTCTTACATCGAGAATGAACTCTAAGTAAAGAACTTCTTTACAAATTTTCCATTAACACAAGCATACATGACACCGCCATCTACACTTGAGAGCTCGTATGCGCCTTTAGAGAAGACTTTGGTGATGACATATGGGCCTTCCCACTTTGGCTCAAATTTTCCTTGCGACTTTCGGTTTATGACAATTGGACGCCTTATTGTAAGTACTAGGTCCCCGACCAAAAATGACCGGAATTTGACTCGCTTGTTGAATGCCCCAGCTATTTGAACTTGATATATCTCGAGCCTCTATTGTGCCAACAATCTCCGTTCATCCAGAGCCTCGAGCTCGGCTAAACGGACCTTTGTATTCTCTTCCGGATCAGTAAGTTGCACTGCGACCCTTAGAGATGGTAGTTGTACTTCAAGTGGCAGTACCGCCTCAGAGCCAAAAACCAGATTGTATGGTGTGCACCCAGTTGATGTTCGTACCGTTGTCCGGTATGCCCACAAGGCTTCAAGTAGACGCTCATGCCAATCTCTTTTTGATTTTGACACCATTTTCTTTAAAATTTTTGAGAGAACCTTGTTGAACGCTTCGGCTTGGCCATTTGAAGATGGATTATAGCTTGATGAAAAATTGTGTTTGAATCCAAACTTTTCAGCTAATTTCACCAACATTTGATTCTTGAAGTACAAAGCGTTGTCTGAAATGATTTTCGTACGGACTCCAAATCGGTAGATTAGTTGAATCCTTATGAAGTTTGCTACCTCTTTTGCCCCCACTACTCTTAATGGTAAAGCCTCATCCCATTTAGAGAAATAATCAGTTGCAGCCAAAATATATCGGTGACCTCGAGAGGATGATGGATTGATGGGCCCTACCACATCAAGGCCCCATGCATTAAATGGCCATGATAAAATAGTTGGATGGAGAAGTTGGGGTGGTTGGTGAATAAAATCAGAATGGATCTGGCATGCATGACATGCCTTTGCAAAACTTATTGCGTCCTTCACCATAGATGGCCAATAATATCCTAACCTCTTAACTTGATCGGCTAATTTGGGACCCGCTTGATGTGCTCCACATACCCCAGCATGAGTCTCCAAAAGGATGTACTTAGCTTCTTCTTTTGACAAACACCTAAGTAACATTCCATCAAAAGCCCTTCGGTATAGCGTATCATTTTGCAAATGAAATCTTGGCGCTATTCTTTTGACATCTACTTTCTTTTTTGCATCCTCGGGTAAAACCCCATGCTTCAAATAGTCAATAATCGGTTGTCTCCAATCTAGCTCTTCATTAATTTCATAGACTGTAACAACACTAACTTCTTCGGTTGGGCTTACTCGTTCTGATACCGGTGCAAGCAAATGTCGTTCACCAATAGTAACTTGGATCTCCCGTTCATCGGGAAGTGTTAACAATGCTGCTAACTTTGCCAAGGCATCCGCCTTTGCATTCTCCGATCTTGAGACATGGTTGACCTTTATTTGGTAGAATTGACAAATAAGTTCATTTGCCTTCTGGTGTAGAGGTATCAAACCGGGATTCCTCACTTCATATTCCCCATTTATTTGTCTCACGATCAATTGAGAATCCCCAAATACTCTTAGTGGATCAATGCGCATTTCGAGAGCAATTTCAAGACCAACAATAAGCGCTTCGTACTCGACCACATTATTCGTGCAATTCTCTAACAAAGAGAAAGAATAAGGCACCAAACCACCCGAATGGGTAATGAACACGATTCCGATCCCAGCACCGCTTCTCCTTGCAGAACCATCAAAGTACAATTGCCAAGAACTTTCTTTGATGGTGAAAACTTCTTCATCGGGGAAGTCATATGTCAATTCTTCATGCTCCGATGTCGGGTGGGTGGCTAGGAAATCAGCGAGGACTTGCCCTTTTACCGCCTTTTGTGAAACATATTTTATGTCAAACGGGGCTAGAAGCATGGCACACTTGGCTAATCTTCCTGATAGCACAACTTTAGACAAAAGGAACCGCAGTGGATCGGCCTTGGAGACCAATATGATTTGGTGGGGTAAAAGGTAGTGCCATAACTTTTGAACGGCAAACACTAGAGCCAAACAAATCTTCTGCATGGATGAGTAGTTTTGCTCTGCTCCTACCAGCGTCCTGCTAATGTAGTAAAGGGCATTCTCCTTTCCTTCATCGTTATTTTGAACTAGCATTGCACCTAAGGAGCGATCAAGTGTTGCGGTGTACAATGTAAGAGGTCTCCCTTGTATTGGTGACATCAAAACTGGTGGATCCATTAAATATTTCTTGATGTCTTCAAATGCGTCTTGACAAGCTCGATCCCATATAAATGGTGTATCTTTTTTCATCAACCTTAAGAAGGGTTGACATCTTCCTGTTAAGTTTGAGATGAAACGACGGATGTAAGCTAACTTTCCTTGCAAACCCCGGAGTTCTCGCAAATTTTTTGGAGGAAGCATTAGCGCAATGGCTTTGATTTTATCCGGATCAATTTCAATCCCACGATATCGGACGATGAATCCTAGAAACTTTCCTGATGTTACACCGAATGCACATTTGAGGGGGTTCATCTTTAATTGATGCTTGCGCAACCTTTCAAAGATTTTTCGAAGATCAACTGGATGGTTATCTCTTTCTTTTGTCTTGACAACCAAATCATCCACATAGCATTCCACTGCATTATGAAGGAAGTCATGAAAAATGATTGTCATGGCTCGTTGATAGGTTACTCCCGCATTTCTCAAACCAAAAGGCATCACTGTGTAGCAAAATGTGCCCTGTGGCGTACGAAAAGCTGTCAATTCTTCATCTTCTGAATCCATCTTGATTTGGTTGTAACCGGAAAATCCGTCCATGAAAGACAAAGCTTTGAAACCGGTGGTAGCATCAACTAAAAGCTCGGTAATTGGTAATGGAAATTCGTCCTTTGGGCATGCTTCATTTAAATCCCTGAAATCCACACATATGCGGAGCTTGCCATTTTACTTTCTTACAGGAATGATGTTTGCTAACCATACCGGATATTGAACCTCACGGATGAATCCTGCCTCTATAAGCTTGTTGACCTCGCTCTTGATTTGAACCATCAATTCGGGGCGGAAGCGCCGTTGTCCTTGTTTCACTGGTTTCTTTTCACTAGACACAGACAACTTGTGAACTGCTACTTGTGGATCCAATCCAGGCATATCTTGGTAGCCCCAAGCGAAGACATCCTTATACTCCTCAAGAAGTTGATGATATATCACCTTCTCCTCGTCTGCTAACAAAGCACTAATAAAAACAGGTTTTGGGTCATCAAGGGTTCCAAGATTAATCTCCTCGAGATCATCAACCGTTGGTTGTCCACCTTCTTCCATTTCTGGTGGGGCTGGTTTGACTATGTTGATGAAATCCGACGAATCTAATTCAAGGCTCGCTTCTTCGGCTCGATTGTTTTGAAAAGTCATCTCGAGAGACTTGATATCTTGGGAATCTTTCCTATTAAGGAAAGTCACAACATCGACTTCTTCGACCTGATCATCACCTGTCTTTCTTATGAGTTCTCCAAATCGGTTCCTCTTTTTGAGCTTCCATTTCCGGTTCCTCTTGATTCGGAATATCTTTCTTTTTGACTCCTCAACTTTCTCAAGCCTTTGAAAAACCGAAGGTCGAGACACCTCACCTACAAAGGATGTGTCAAGCCTTTCAAACACTGACACACGAGGCTCGAATGGCGTTTCTTCTTCTGTGAACATTTCTTGCTCTATCGGTGTTAGGGTCATTGGTTCTTCAATACTAGCGGTTAGAAGCCCATCTTCATGGGATACCACAAGTTTGTCAAGATCATTGAAATTATCACCCGTTAATGACTTTGTATCTTCTATAGAGGACCTTGGACTTTTATTTCAACATCTCTTTCTTTTCTTCCTATAGGCTGATCGAAAGATGTGCTTCGTAGTACTACTCTGGTGCTCTTCTCTTGTTCATCCCCGAAAATCCTATGAATGGTTAGTGCTTGTGCTGCGAGACTCGGTTAATTTTTCGAAGGGGAAAAGTATAGCTTGTCACGAGAGAATCCATCACTTTCTCAATAGGAATTATCGGTTTTTGACCGGCCTCTCTTTTGTCTTTTGGTGTGTATTTGAACAACACCCTACGTGGTGGTCTTTCTTCCTTGTCTTCTCTTTCAAGCATTAACTTTGGGATCTTTTCAACAAAATGATTTATTGAGTCCTTAGGAGATTTCGACGGCTCCTTATTCTCAACTTTGGAGACGGAGGAGTCAACATTTACCACCTTGTAAAACTTTGCATCAGCATAGTTCACATCTTCTCCACAGAAAGGGTTCGGATCTCCTCTAATAATTCTTTCATTCCCATTTTCATCGGTATATTTCAAACATTGATGAAGCGTTGAGGGGATGGATTTTATTGAATGAAGCCAAGGTCGCCCCAACAAAGCGTTGTACGAGGTGTTTGCCTCTATGACATGGAAAAGAGTGTCTTTGTATAATTCACCCATCTCCACCTTCAGCGCAATGGTCCCCAAGGCTTTTTGCCCCACTTGGTTGAAACCCTGAATTGTGAGCAACGTTGGGGATAAGTGTCGGGCATTTAATCCCATCGATGTCAAAGCTTTTAACGGAAGAAGATTTACTGCAGATCCGCCATCGAGTAAAATCCGGTTTATTTTTGTGTCACCGATAACACCTGTCACATATAACGGCCTATTGTGCCCCTCACTCCCCAATTGGAGATCTTCGTCTGAAAAGGTGATGGCGGCCATACATGAGTCACAATGAGATGATGGGTACAATGACACGTCATTAACTTCGATGGGGTCAACTTGATCTTTGTAATCTTCGGGATCCATAAGAGCTTGAATTAGGGCTTTCATTAGATCTTTAGACATCTGTAAGGCATCATATACACTCAAACGTGCCGGGATGCGCTTAAGATGGCTAACAACATCATAACGAACTTTCTCCTTATGGGGAGCATCTCGTATTGATATGGGGATCCGATGAGTTTGATCTAGGCCATGAGGTCCTTTATCATTTACTTTCTCTACAAGTATCCGGTTATGAACACCTTCTTCTTGACTTGGCACCTTTGTCATTTCCTCGGAAGGTGACACCAACTCTTTTTCATTTCCCTTTGATTGTGGGGGAGGTAGTTGACGACCAGATCGAAGAGTGATTGCATCTGCTTCTTGATGCGTTTCTTCACATTCATCGGCCCAAGAGACCATGCAACATTGGATAACTTCTTCTCCCCAAAATAAATCTTCATCATCATCGGATGAGTCTTCCTTGGTAAAATCTTTAGGAATGAAATCCTTCAAGGTAAAAGGAACCCGTCGAGGTTGAACATACTCTTCCTCAGAATCGTTTTCAGGCTTCTTTGTTTTCTTACTCTTCTTCTTATTTTTCTTGCTTTTCTTCTTATCGGTCTTCCTTCCGATCATTCTAAAGCCCGGAGGAGTAGACTTTTGAGTAACCGCTTGTTGAGGACTTCTATGCTTTTTTGACAATTTCCATTCAAAAAGACTATCATCATCATAGTCTGAGTACAAATCCTCAATATCAGAGCACATCATGATTTCGTACAATGTCGGTATACCCGGTCCATCTCTTGGCATGTCAGGATAAGCCCATACTACTCGGACATCATTGTCAACCTGAAATTGCACAGCTACTCCCATGAAAGGTAATGGAGCTGTAGGGATGCCCTCACTCTCCAAATCTTCTGACGGTGCCTCGTCTACTTCCGGATTTACGTGGATCGATGTGGGTGTTTGTAGCATTCTTTCCACTTCCGATGTTGAAACCGAGTTCACTGTCGCCGATGAACCTTTTGACTTAGTTCCTTCGATCTCAATCTCACCTTTATTGATCAACCACTCTATCCTATCCTTGAGAACATAGCATTCTTGTATCGGGTGACCGAGAATCCGGTGGAACGGGCAATACTTTGGGTCGTTTATCATACCCACCTCATTAGGCCTTTTCGGCTCGGGAAGTATCAAAGCGTTGGCAGCCATAAGCTCATCAAATATCCCTTGAACATCGTCATCGTCAAAGGGATATTTCTTTTGCTTTCTTTCTTGCAAAGTAAGCTTCTTGTTATTCTCTTGCCCTCTTTCTCTTCCTTGAGCTCTAAAGTTATTCCCAACACTAGAGGTATTTCCACCGGTTTTAATAAACGTACTCATGGATTCACCCTTATTTTGTGGTTTTCTTCCTTCGTCTCTCTTGAACTAATTTGATTGTGTTCGGGCTGTTGCTACCTTTTGTCGAGCTAGTTGACGTTCAACATTGCAAGTCTTTGACACCAATGCATCAAAGGATAGAGGTTCCGCACTACCGACGTGTACAGCTAATTCTGGGAGCAAGTTGTTGGTGCACATTTGGACACATGCTAACTCGCTAATTTTCTCGGTGCATTGGAGTCTTAGACTTCTCCATCTTGCTATAAAGTCATTTCCAAGCTCGTTTGGCTTTTGGTGTGTGTTTGCCAAGTCCATGATAGAAACTTTGGCCTTTGTACTCACAAACTGAGCAAGAAAAGCCCTTTGCAAATCATCTCATGTTTCTATCGAGCCGGATGCAGTTGGATGTACCACGTGAATGCCGACCCTTTGAGTGATTGGACAAACTGTCTAATGAGCAAGGCATCACTCAAAGTTGTTTCACCGCAAGCCGAGTAAAAGTGAGCAAGATGCTCATGTGGCGAACCATGTATACCGTTAAACTTGTCAAAACTTGGCCTTTGATATCCCGGAGGGAAAAGCAATGCATCAAAGTGCAATGGGTACGGTTTCCTATATCCAATCACCGGTGGATTTTGAGAAATTTGGAAGTCTTTTATCCCTTTCGCAATCATTTCTCTAATTCCTTGGGGAGATATACCTAGGGATCCGGTTTGACTAGAAGCTTCAGGTTGATTTTCATTGTTGTCTCCTCCTTGATTGAACAAGCTCCTTGGACTTGATTATCTATTTGCGCGGTCAAAGCGGCGATTTGAGCATCCTTCTCGTCCATTGCTCTTTGCATTTCTCGGATCTGTTCCTCGGTGTCGGAGGTCCCTGTCGTCATTACCGGCATGTTATCTCTCTCATCTTCCAAGAGAGACTTACCTTTGTCTTGACAATAAATAGGCGGAAAGTCTTTCTCTTTAAAAAGTAAAGACTTGTCCCCAAACAAAGGAGAGCTTACTTCCTTTTCCACAATTTCTAACGTCTTCGGTGTTGTGTGTTTGGGTGGTCGAGAGGTTACTTCCATGAATGACATCTCCTTAGCCCTTGACCTTGTGATTGGTCCTGTACTGGTTTGAGATTCCATCTGCTTAGAATTTTGAGATTTCTTGCTAGTTTGACCTTTCTTGGGTTGAGCGGTCTTGAGAACCTTCACCTTGGAGGCCAATGTTTGGGTATCCTCCTTCTCTTTGTAAGAGGTCATGTTGACTTGTTCCACACGGTCCAGGTTGATAGGTATTGATCCTATGAGAATTTGCCTTTTTGGCGGTATGATGATTGACTCTTGAGGAGCCACCAAACCTCGCGTGGCCTCCCATAAGGTAGATCTGACCAATTCCAAGACTGGTGAAGGAGCAAGCTTAACCAATGGTCCAGATTTTTGTCTCTTGGATCCGTTCTTCCGTCCCCTCCTCCGGTTACGCTTGCTCTTGACTTTGGTGTAGGTAGGCATCTTTGATCCTTGGTGAGACCCACCGTTAGTCTTGAGGACTTGGATTGTCGGCCCTTGAGCCTTACTCTTCTTGAGCTTTGAGACTACTCCCTCTTTCAAGCTTCGTAGGGGTCCATAGGAATTTTTCAACAGTATTTCAGCTTCAATTGCATCACGAGTGACGTTGATCACTACCCGGAATGAACGTTGACGGACCCAATGCCCCCCTTTCACAATGAAGGTGGCCGGAAACTGGTTGAACTTGATCAAAGCTCTTGGTGCCATATTTTCCTTGGTAAAAAGAAAATAAAAATATTAGTATAATTTAAATCAATATAATTCTAAAATCATTAAGAAAGAAAAAGGGTCCCACTAGGCGTGCCAAAAATATGTTAGTCAAAAATATTACAAGAAAATAAAATTGCGTAACACATTTCAATTGAAATATGTTTATATAAGTTCGACCCTTATTCGTTGTATCCTCACGATTTCAAAATGATACTGATTATACTTTGGACGACCTCTTGAATTTTCCTTGAGTATTTGGGCTGCACCCGGCGGGTTGCCTACGTACCTTCCCACAGAAGGATCAAGCCTTACGTAGTTCATAGAGATACCTTTGCGGACTTTGATTTTCATATATCATAGGTCGGATCCAAACACGCCTTCTCTGAAGGGTTGTCTAAAACCCGCATCAGTTATCACTTGCATTTCTCCCTTTTCACGCATCACCGGAATCACTCGGACCCACCTTCTATGAAGGGTTTTCCAAATTATCCGACTATCATTTGCGTGTAAGAAATTCTACTACTTTCTTTTTTTTTTAGGGTATGACTGAACTCGACGAGTTTCCTACGTATCCGTTTCAACGGAATCAAGTCAGACGTAGTTCTCAATTTTAACAAATCTTGGAGTTGTGGGTGTGACCGAACTCAATGAGCGTCTTGCTTTATACCGAGCTTTCTACATATCCGTTTAAGACGGAATCAAGTCACCGTAGTTCATCATGCTCTTCTTAAAAAAATCATTAACTTGGTATCCGCGATTGAACTCGACGATTTTTTTGGTCAAGTTTCCTACGTACCCCTTTGTGGGGATCAAATCGGACGTAGTTCTAACAGAACTTTCGTTTGGGTATCAACTTGGAATTTGTGATTGAACTCAATAGCCGTGAAATTGAGTTTCCTACGTACCCTTTAGTAGGGATCAAATCATACGTAGTTCTTTCACAATGATAAGGTCTCAAACTTCAATTTGCCTTCTTCTTCCCCAAGATAGTATGGTGCCATATATATCTCAAATTATTTATGTCCAGTGCTTTAATACAACAAGACGATGCGACCATCTATCTAATGAGCTTTGCCACCATTCTTTTTAATTTTTCCGGAGCTTTTACAAACCAAAGACTCCCCCGACTCTTCTCAATACGGTGCTCAAATCCCCTTGATCACTTTTCTCTTTATTTACCGCTCGACCCCGTTTCTAATTGACCTATCCACAAATATAAGTTGTAGCGGCGCGACGAGGGATACTTGTTTTCGATTTAAATAGGATGCTTATTGTCTTGAGTAAGAACAAAGACATCTTCCTTTATAACTTAACTTTGAACTCTTGTGACTTGCTTTTGAGTTTCCTTCTTCTTTTCGATCACATTCAGCTACAAAATGACTTGTTCCTTTCGGCCTAAGATATGAGATCATTTATAGGTGTACTTGGTGCCGGTGACAACCCCATTTGAGATCCATTGAACGATGACCATGGTTATAGAAAACTTGTTTTGATTTGAGTATTGAACTTCATTCCCTGCTCGTTGATCTTTCTAGGACTGCTCCTTTGCTCCTTTGCTTCTTTGCTTATAATCTTTACTTACTTTAGCCATTAATTTTTAATACTTGAGTTGCTTCCCTTCTTCTTTTTGCTTTACTGACTTGTTGTTTCAAAGCTTATGAAAATTCGACTTTGCTTTTGACCCCTTATCTACTCAAATGTGGGACATGCCCTTTCCCTGCAATTATATGAGCATCAAGTATCCTTCAATTTTTTATTTTTTTTATATGACAAAACATATCCCGTAACTACTTCATCCTCAAACTCTTCTTTCATTTTCATGTTAAAATCAACAAAGCTAAATCTAACACATCCGTTCTTCGATCGACTCTTGTGCATTTCATTGTGTCGTATATTCTCCTCCATTTTTTGTATATGCGAGTTATGAGACTTGTAGCCTTTGCTTTACGTTATTGTACTTCACATCGAAATGTCGTTGATTTCATTGGGCTTGATGCGGCGATGAATAGATACCGTAGGCCAAACTACTCCGATGTATCGGAACATATCATCTTGGTGATGAATATTTGATCGCTAGCTTCCCTGATTGACACTTGCACTTTGTCCAACTATGTATGGATTTTGTGGCGTTGAAGGCTACCATCTTTAACTCGACTAGGGACTTTATTTTCGAATCAATCTTTCTTCTAGCTTGAGACCATTTGAAAACCGGAGATTCCTACTGTAACTTGGGAGTATCCATGAAACCATTGCAACTTTGTTCGTGATCGATCCGTAAACTCTTTTCTTTCTTCCGTGTCCAGCGATTCGGCTCTCTTTAACTTCTTTGACGCAGCCTTCGATTTTACTTGTTCGGATTACCTTGTTGTTGGATATATGAGTCTTCACCCCTCATGACGTTTGAACGGCATAAAATTACATCGAACATGGGATCCATATCTTTCTTTGACTGAAGTACAAATAACCTTGCGCCATTAACTTGTAAGTATCATTCATCTTTCCTTTGCAAAGGATCAACAAGAAGCAACTTGCATTTTCATCATGGCTGCTGAAATAGCCGACAAGGTTGAATCACCCATTCTCGACTCCACACAAGCTATCGGTGCTCTTGCATAACTTTGGATCATCTGGCTATGGTTTTGCTCTTGAATATTTTGGGTCACATGTTTTGGCTGTGTCTCCGTAATTCTGAGCCCGGCTCTGAATTGAATCTAAAATCAAAGAATAATCACAATATAAGGATCATACCTTAATAAGATCAAACGTGATGAAGACCGGATTGCTTGAACGGAGTTACAGAAACTTGATTCTTCAACAGCTGAATATCCTTGTTTCTTGCTCTCTTTGTCTCCCTCCCTTCTCCTGGTTCATGTTATTTCTTCTGCAGCAACACTCTGTTGTTTCTTCTCTTTTTTTATTTATTTTGTTTTGTACTAACAAGCACAATGATTTCTTTATATATAAGGATAAATTAAGCTTTTATTGGGAGCAATAATGGTGACTGTTTCAGAATTTGAATTGACTGTCAAAATTGTAACCATCCACGTAACTCCTTTTTTCTTTTTATCCTTTCATTTGCTTTGCATAAAAAATTAAATAGCCTTTTAAAACACTTCTTTTTTATTTGTATATTTTTTTTTTCACAAACCCAATTTAACCAAAGTTTTTTAATACTGTATCAATTAGGGGCCAATGGTGCGTTAATACATAACACATTTATTGCTTTTGACCATCTCAGTTAATGCATTTTGATCAAATTTATCATCCTAATTAATGTCATTTTCTCAACCTCCATACTTCTCTCCCACTCTTCACGTGTGAATAGAAAAATGACTTAAATTACCAATTTGATGGCCACAATAAATGACAATAAAAGGGTTAAATTTGGTGTGCATGGATTAACTTCATGAAAAATCAGGCTTCCCCTTTTCTTTTTTTTTTTTTATTTTTACGTAAGGCCCTTTTTTTAATCGGACTCAATTCAAACTTTTAAGATTTTTGTATCAATTGATTTACTGACCCATAATTGTGTCAATCATATTTTCCTTTGGTTTAAAATATTTTACTTTGGTATACAAAATATACCTTTTGTAAGGCTTGATTTTAGACTATATATGTGGATTAAAATTTATTTTACTCAAAATCATGAGCACTTAAATTTATTTGAAAAAAACACCTTTCAACAAAGAGAAAAAAGGAGAAAACGAAAAGAAAGAAGCATTCTGCAGTACATGAACGTAAGGAAGAACATGAAATGATGAACTTACACGTTTAGCAAGATCACAGGGGAGCATGGGAACGATTGTAACTCTTAGGGTTAAAGATGAATGCAAGAAACGGGAAAAAGGAGGAAAAGACAAGAATATATAGAGACGGACTGGAAAGATAGAAGGAATGACGTTTAGGGTTAGAAAGAAGATAAGGAAACCGGCTCATAAGATAGAATATCGGATAATTCTATCTATGGAAGGAAGATAAAACGAACGAAAGAAAGATCGGGCGCGATCTGTCGTCAGCCGCAGGGGCGGCACACTTCACCGTTGGACTACCAAAAATCTTCAGATTTGATAAGTCCAAATCAGAACCAGTTCATACCTCTTCTAGACCTTCTCGTCAAGAGAAGTCCGGGGTGATCTATTTATCAAATAGACTGCCATACTCACTGCCTCTGCCCTGAAATGCTTTGGAAGCCCTGCATTCAATCTAAGACACCACACTTTTAATACAATGGAACGATTCATCCTCTCAGTAACACCATTCTGTTGCGGTGTGTTTCGCACTGTATAATGCCTCTGAATGCGATGCTCACCACAAAAACTCTAAAACTAAGAATTTGTGTACTTCGTCCCATTATTAGATCTCAGTAGGGTGGGCATGGGATGGGACGAGACGGGATTGGGGTCGTCCCGCGCCCCGTCCCGCGAAATATAATCGGGACGGGATGGGATATACAACTTTTTTTCTTTTCCTCGCGTGAGCCTATCCCACATGGGACGGGAAGGGACGAGCCTAATCCCGCAAGAATTATGCACTGATTATATTACACATTTGTACCCGTTTTCTCTCATTTTAAAGACACAAATGATAAAAAAAAAACTCGACAACAAATTACCGATTCAAGAGGCCTACATTAGTAGTTAGTACATTCAAAACGAACAAGTAACATTAAAGTGTGTCTTACCGATTCACATTTAAAAAACCTAGCATTGCACTACACTAATGATAGTTTACAAAAAAAATAACATTAACACGTTGTGAATCACAACAGGTAAAGGAAGGTTATCTTTTAATATTTTATTACTTTTATAATTTTTATTAGTATAAATTAATATATATATATATATATTATTTATCTATATAATATTTTTTAAAATATAAAATATGTTTTTTATATTTATGCGGGGCGAGACAGGATTAACCGGGATGAGAAGTTTCCGTCCTGCGTCCCGTCCCGTAAATTTGTCACGGGACGGGACGGGATACACATATTTTTTTCCAAATCCCCGCTGGGATCGGGATGGTACCGGGACGGGATTAACTGGGATTTATGCTCACCCCTAGATCTCAGATACTTCACTTTCCTTCTTGTCTGATTTTGCACTTTTGTCTTCTACAACTTGAACTTGCTAAAGACCTCATATTTATGTTTTAGAAAATACACCCACACCTTCCTTGAATAATCATCATTGAAAGCGACTTAATACCTAGATCCTCCTAGTGACGACACTTGAGTTGGTCCCCACACATCAGAATGAACATAATCAAGAATTTCACTTGTGTTGTGCTGACATGTCTTAAAAGACACCTTGGATTGTTTTCCATCACGCAAAACTTGTAGAAGTCGATCACAACTCTTCACACCATCCAATAGACCTCTCTTGTGAAGCTCAATCATCCCCCTTTTGCCATTGTGACCCAAGCGCATGTGCCACAGTGTTGTGCAATTTGATTAAGAAACCATGGCTGCAACTCCACTTGTAACAGTACTCCCTACCAACCGGTAGATATTACCCGATGTAATCTGCCCCTTCATAACCACCATAGCCCCCTTGCTCACCTTTACGCATTCTTTTCTAGTTTTGAAATAGAACCCTTTCACATGCAAAGTCCCCAAGGAAATCAAAATTTTCTTTAGAGTTGGAATATGACGCACATCAGTCAATGTTCGGATCACACCGTCGTGCATCCTCACCTTTATCTGCCCAATTCCAACAACATCACAAGCCTTGTTGTCTCCTAATCAGACAGAGCCAAAAGTTCCAGACTAGATAGTCTCAAACCAATCTCTATTCGGAGTCATGTGAAACGAACACCCCGTATCCATGATCCATACATCTGAGTAGTTGCCAAGAAAGTTGGAACACAAGCCTTACGGACACCATATGAGAGTAGCTTGTACCTTTTGGACCAACCCATGCTCCCATGAAGCTCAACCCAACCATACATGAAGATCAGCTCATACGACCACCATACGAGAGTAGCTTGTCCCTTTTGGCCGTATCCCTGACTATAAGGTTGAGACCTCAGCTTTTCTTCTTAGCCTATATTTTTTGTCATTTTTGCTGGGCTTTTTGTATTGGTTTTAGCCTGAAACGTTTTCAATATAATACCTTCCAAACTTCTAGGGTAAAGGGGGATTGGATCATTCATTTTATTATTCATTTTTGGTCGCTAATGATGACACTCAAGTTTTAGAGTTAGACTTCACCTTGGAACCTTGGCCGCGGTTAAACTTATCTTGCTATTGTTTTGCTTTGAGTTTTATTATATGCATAGATTATTCTTTACATCTAGTATATCTTCTTGCTCTATGTTTGTCTATGTCTCCTTCAATCTAAGTAATTTGTTGAACCCTATCATGGATCGATTGTTTATGTCAATTATTGAATTAATATCAGCGCACTTATGTATCTTTTCAAAGTTATTCATTCTTACCTTTTATTTACCTTCGAAAGAAGTGGTGTTTATAACTGATTTAGATAGGACAAGTGAAGAGCCAAAACCGAAGTTTGCTTTATTGAATGTATTGAAAAGAACTTAGTTTTGAGAGTGTAGCAGTTTATCATTGTCTTGAGGATTTCTAATTATCGTAGAAAGTTCCGGTCTTTGTAATTTTTTCTAAATGAAGAGTGTTAGCATGAAATATTGTGATATTTTAGGCACGTTTTCTAAGTGTATTTCATCCATATTGGTATTCATTGATAAAGCATAGAAGCAATTGTGAGTTAGTTTATCTATATTGTCGATATAGAGGTCTACATAAGCTTTGTGTCGATTGTATGCAAATAAGAGCTAAAACCGAACGAATCAAGGGAGAATGGAGATAGATTGAGCATGTCCAAGGATTGATGACATCACTAGGAGCTAAGGAGGATGCTAGGATGAAGAATGACACAAGACAAAGGAGAATTATGAGCCACTTGTGTTCCACACTCTAAAATACGGCCGTACTAGAGTCCACGCTCTAAACCACGGCCGTGGAACTTTGGCAAGACAAGCGTGGAGCATTCCAGAGGGTTACACAGTCGTGGAAGTTGTGACAAACCGTGATGAGTTTCCACGCTCTAAACCACGCTCTAAACCACGGGCGTGGAATCTTAGGAAACCGTGATTCTGGCGAATCTTTTAACGTACAATTTGAAGCCATGATCTTTTACGCAATGGGCCGGGCTCATATTTTATCTTGCCCTATAAAAGGACGGGAAAAGAGAGATTCCATCACCTCCGCTTAGAGACTGCGCCTAGCCCTATTGAGATTTCTGAATTGACGGAAAGCTTAGAGAAAGAGTGAAGATTTGGAAGATTGTTCGTAAGGAGATTTCATCATTTGTCCTTAGGTTTGATTAGAAAACGGATTGACATCCCTTTCTTCATTCTTATCAAGGATTGTGAGTGTTTGTGTTATTCTGAATCTACTTACATCATTGTTCTTTATTTGTGGATTTGAGATTGAATTGAGATTTATTCAAGGTTTTTGAAGGTTTTCATCTTTCATTCTTTTAAATCTTGAATTTGATACCAATATGAATGTTGTTGGCTAAAACCCTTTAGCAATTCTAAGGTGAAGGGTTGATAGTTGTGGCTTAGATGATGATAGATCGATCGTGAACAGATTGGACCCTGAGAGTTAGAGAGAATCGTCGACGTACCTAAATCACGGTGTGTTCTTGAGTTCCACGGTCGTGGAATCTCAAGATCCACCCGTAATTTCCCTCAGTTTACGAACCTTGCTTTTACTTTAATCCAAAGTTAAAGATTTGCTTTAACTTAGTCTTGGCTTGCCTTTTCTAGGTGGTAGTGAAGCCTCAATAACCTCTACCTCGATTCCGAGTATCACAACCTTAATCGGTTTAGTTGGTCTTGATCCTTGGATTACAAGTTTGGGTATTTGACATTAATCGTTACCTTTAGATCCTTTCTATACTGAAGCCTCAACAACCTTTATAGAGAGTGTCTTTAGTTGAGTCATATAAAGCCTTGGAACTTCACCGTACATTGCTTTGCATTAGTATACCTTTGCAGCTTTTAACTCTATCCTTATATCTTTAGTATATCTTGAATCGA
The DNA here is from genome assembly GCA_033239045.1 of Fagopyrum esculentum. Taxonomy (NCBI): domain Eukaryota; kingdom Viridiplantae; phylum Streptophyta; class Magnoliopsida; order Caryophyllales; family Polygonaceae; genus Fagopyrum; species Fagopyrum esculentum. The sequence continues at coordinate 120,190,837 of BSUD01000005.1, forward strand.
TTGCCACAGCTGGATTCCTGGATCTTTAGGGTTGTTGTTTTCCCAATAATTTACAAAAGCTCTTACATTTATTTGCTTGACAATTCTATAATTGGATTTAACCCCCCAAATCCATGTGTTCGATACTCTGAAATTCTTGCTTAACTATATCGATCCGTACACTGCGGGTTCGCTTGCTTGATTTCTAATTTTATAAATTAAAGCTTATTTGCACGCACGCTAAGTGGCGAACAAAGAGCCAAAAGCAAAGGTTGTCCTTGGTCTTTTCCGGATTTCTAAGTTTTTAATGGATTTTCCTATACTTGTCGAACCTCCAAATTGAGAGCTACGCGAGTTGGAAAGCATGATCCTTGTGTTTCTATGTCAAAGGCTATTTTAGATAGTTACGCACATTATTTCTTACTAAGTTCACCTTATATCATTCCACACTTTGTTACCATTTGTTATATGCTCGCCAATCGATTCATACAACTTGTTTTCCTCTATTTCATTTCCCTTTAGCTTAGTATATCTGTTTATTTCTTCTAACCAATACAAACATGGTCCATATGATTCGATACCTGAATATACTACATTTGATCTTGTTATCCTTGTGGCTGAGGTTGTTGATACCATTCGGTAAAACTCCCACGGTCAATAATCAGTATATCCAGATTTTCATGACTCCTATATGTTAGTAAACATGTTTGAATTCCCTTCGTATCATGAATGTACACAAAAAAAAACTAATTTAGCATGATTTGAGGATTTTCATCCCAAAACCTATACATGAAACTACTCAGTCATCGGAAATTCAATCAACATAACTATTAAAATAAAATGTCATGGATAGAAACTAGACAAAATAGAGATAATAAAAGAATAATTGACGGATTTGGACATACCAATAAAAGTTATGAGAATTTAAAGCTTGAAGAAATGAATAACAAGATGAATAAATGAAGAACACCAAAATTCCCTCCAGGTTGATTCAATTTTCGTCCAATCCAATGCTGAAAATAAGTTTCTAGATCTGATAATTGTTGTGAATTAAAATGTGTTGAGATTGATATTTTACTTCTATATCCAATGAGCTTATGTAGGAGTTTAGGAAGTGGTCCCTATTCTAAAAAAAATCTTTGGCCATTGGAAAGATGGCTCTAGAATGAGCAGATGCTCAAACCCGGGGTTGGACAGGGTCAAGTTAAGGCTAGCCTTTAGTCGAGTTGTTATAAACTTGAGGTTGGGGTTGAGTCAAACTTATCCTTTAGTCGAGTTGCCTTCCGACTCAAGGCTAACTTCGAGCTAATGTTGTTCTTGATTTTAGCTCCACAAACGCTTAGAATGCCTACAATATCATTAATACACCGATAGAACTCTGAAACACAAAAGGGAGGGGGTATGTGTCAAGAAGCAATGAAAGTATGCCCCAAAAGCTTAAGGTATAGATAAACAATTCTAGTGAAAAAAGACGTTAAAAATGGATGTTGTCAAATGCTCCACACTTGAACCTTACTTGTCCTAGTAAGATCAGTAAATACCTCTCTATGCAGGACTCATATTCTTGTTTTGGTTGTAAAGATCAAGCTCAAACAAACCAAGTCATCCTAACTCACATCATCATAATAGAGATTAATCAAATTTCACCCTTTTCATGACCGCTCAAAGTAATATATTTAACTCACTCACTCGTATGATTTTTGTAGTAGCTTGATTTCTTTCACATTGAGGTTCACGCAAACATTATTTTTCCTTGTTTTGAGCTTTTTGTACATTGTAAGATGAGATCTCTTATTTTCATACTTGTTTTTAGCCTATACTTCCTTTACTAATCAATGGCAGAACGATATCAATCGGACCAATTGTTGTGAGGGATAGATCCGACCTTCGTCTTTATAGTGACAACGATAAATTCTCGAATAAAAACTGAAGTAAAGAAACTAATGACTAATTTATATTATCTCGATATGTTATAATTAATATTTAATTTTAAATACATAAGAGTACTTCTTTACTATTTTAAGAAATTACAAATTTTGAAACAAATACATTATTAGTAAATGCTAAACTAGTTTTGCTACTTTCATTACAATAAATTTATTTCTCTAATTAATCATTTTATATTACTTGGTCCATTTTAGTTACTACTGCTAAAAAAACATGTAAAATAAAGTAATTATATTATACAGAAAAAAATAGATTATTTTATGAAAAGAATATAATAAGGTAGAGAGTTATATAATATCTGTATAATTTAAAAAAATCTTATTCTATGTAGCTTATTAAAAACATTAAAAAAATTATAAATCGATGCGAATTAACTAGGGCTGAGCGTTTCCGGATATCCGATCCGATCCGAAGGCTCGGATATTCGATCCCACAAACTCTAAAAAGTTTGATCCGACAATACCCGGATATCCGACAATTTTATCTGGACGGATATCCGATCCGATCCGAAGATCCGATCTGGACATTTATTCTTGGACTAGTCGGATATATCCGATCCGATCCGACTTTTTCCTCTAAAGTCCGATCCATATCCGATCTGATGATCCGAAAAATGCCCGGATCGGATCGGACTCGGACCATCAATTGACGGATATCTTCGAATTCGGATTTTTTCGAATCGGATCTTCGAATTGGCGGATGAGATATCTTTGCTCACCCCTAGAATTAACATATTGAGCATGGATTGCCATACGTTAGTCCTCGAGTTGTGCCAAGATTTTAGCGTATTTTAATAGGTGGTTTAAAATGGAGGGCTTGCAATTGGATTCGAAAATGTGATTTCACTTCTTTGGTAATGATATTTTATGAGGGTTTAGTGGTCTTCCTTGAGAGGACAAATTTGAGTAAAGCTATGCTGGAAGTTGTATGCACCACAGGGAAACTGGGTGGTCATTTCAGTTTGACAGAGACATTCACTTATTTCCAAATCTACAATATGTGATTTACATACAATCAACTTGTATAATTGTCAAAATTTTATTACTAAATTATTTTGAATAATTAAATATATTAAGATCCCCGTGCTTTCCGGGATAGCCGGAGAAAAGTGCAATCAATAGGATTTTCCCAATCGACCGTTATTGAAAGAAAAAATCTGAAATTATTTTCCTTTTTACAAGGACCATGAAATTGGATCTAGCCGTAAGAAGAATACTTGGATAAGTAACTAGAAATTTCATCCACAAACGCAAAGTTTATGGCTAATCGATATATGACGCATCATTATTTAGCTATTGGATTTATTTCTCTCGTTGTTGGCCATATGTATAGAACTAAGTTCAGGATTGAGCACAATATGAAAGATATTTTAGAAGCACATATTTATAGAAATAACTTCGGCATTTGTGATCTATGATTTATTCTCCTATCCTTTGTTGGGCATTTTTGTGTATATTTTGGCTCGAAATTTTCTCAATAAATTCCTGTTTTTAAACTTTTAGGGCAGACAATCAAACTACATATTTCGAACTCTAGTCGCAGTTAAACTTTATTTGTTGCATTGCTATTCTCTTTCTTTGAGTTTATTATATGCAAAGACAATTCCTTTCATATGATTTCTCTCATCGATCCATATCTAGCTAAGCCTCTTTTTATCTAAGGGGTTTGTTGAATCCTATTATGGATCGATGGTGATTGTTTATGTAAATTAGTCACTACTAAATAAATGGCCTGTTGTAACCGTTAAAATTAGTTACTTAAGGCTTCAAAACTGTTACAGTAAGGCTTTAGTAATGGATTATGCTCCGCTACAATAGCCTGCCTTGCAATAGGTATGTAGCAACGAACATGAACTCTACTGTAACGGTTTACAGAATCAAGTCCAAAACAATTACAATAGACACATAACTATTACTATAGGTAAAACCATTACAAAAATAAATTATTATTACAATAGATCTTACCATTACAATATTGATAGACCCGTTACCAAGGAACAACCATTACAAAACGTAGATAATTGTCGATCACCTTACATATAGAACTATTGCCATATGATCTACAATTGTTACCACAATACCTGATGTGTACAATTAATTAGATAATTTATAAATTATACAAATTTAGTATAAAATACTAATGATAATCCATAGATAAATAATACAAATGCATAAAGTGTACATCATCATTCTCAATAACCCGAAAGTCAAAGTAGAACTTTACAGAATGAACACCCTCCTTTCTACTTGTACTACTTGAAGTGCAGTTGAACTTCACAGAATGAACACTAACCCTTATTGGAAGATTGTGTAAGTAGTAAGCTTCATCTTAGGACTGCTTTTTCTACAATCTGCAAGTCCATGAAATTTGAGCCATTGTGTGCGAAAAATCTCCGGAGATTAATCATTGATAGTTCGTTGAAGTTTCCAAGAGCAAGATAAGCTTGTCTCAAGTTGTAGCTGCAACACAACAATCAAGCAAAAAGATAAGTTGATTTGTTATATCTCTAAGAGTAAGCTTGCATTTTCTATTTTTCTACAATAATTAAAAGATTTGTTATATCTCTAAGAGTAACCTTCATTTTCAATACTGACAGCACAAAAACAAGATAAGGTGGTTTCAAAGTTGTTTCGTTTTGCAAAAATACATTGAAAAGTGAACCTTAGATTTTAGCTTAGTATTCAAACTGAGACAAATTTGGGGAGGGGGGGTAGGGGTGGTTATAAAAACAGTGTTAAACTACATGAAAACACAGAGTACTTATGATTCACAAAAGAAAAAAAAACATCTCCATTGAACTGTTATAGTTTGTCTTTGCTTACCCGGATGTTAAAATCATTGAAAGTGAAGCATCAGCAATGTCCTTGAAAACAACTGCTGGATGCAAGCATGATAGGTTGAAAACATATTGCAAATACACAGAAGGTTTCCCTGATGCACATCAACACCAGAAATTCAAATAAATAAGTAGAAATGTAATTCGAACACAAGTAGCAAAATACAATCAGTTACAATTCAACCAATACATGAAGACTATTTAATCAAATTTAACATTAACAAATCCATTAGAAAGCATGGTAAACACAGATGTTGCATAATTGTAAACTAGCAAGGAAAAGGCGTGATGATCTCCCGTATATTTTGGGAAGATCCAAAACTGAGATAAGATCTTTCTAATAAAAATCTCTCTCCCTTTTAACCTAGCCCCTTTCAAGATTAAGAAGTAAGAAGGAATTAAGACACCAAAGCTAAAAGTTAAAGACCATCCATTTTATAATAGATAAGGCTTAAGAGCAACTCAATCATAGGTAAACTAAGAACATAACATATCTGTCTGTGTATACTTATGTCATATTAGCATTAGGGCTAGGTATTGAAGGAATGGAATTCTATAAGAAGTGACCTTGAAAAGTGTAAAGATACCTGCATCTCTTTTGGCAATCCTTCGCAAAGAAAGTTGGTAATCATTTATGTGTATCCCCGAACTTTTAAAAAAATAACCGAAGGATGACATCAACCCTGTTACGTCAGTAAAGATTGGTGTAGTGTATATTGATGTAACGTAAGATGATTAAGTAAGAACATATAAAATATCCAAATTAAGAAAAAAATAACCGAATTAGGATGATTAAGTAAGAACATATAGAACATCAGTACAGGAAACCAAGAAAGTGAACACTTCAATAACTACTTGATACTATACCTCAACAGCACATCCTTGCAAAGTTGAGAAGCATTGTTGGGACAAATTGGCTTCTTGAGGCTCTTTCAAAGCCTTTTCTCTAGTCCAGCTAACATACATTATCATTAAAAATATCCAAATTAAGGAAATATTAGCTTTTTGATGTATCGAAAGTACAAAATACGAATATGCATTCTAACAATAGAAAGTAACATGATCCATAAATTCTATTGAATAGCTTGCCTAAAGCATGTCAAGCTTATAAAAACTTTACCCCGTCCAAACTCAATTTACATCACCAACCTACAACTCAATATGTTCAGGCATGGTATTTTCACTAAGTAATTATGAAATGTAAAGAAACTTACAAAGATACCATTTCATGGCTGTTTAGTTCCGACCAAAGCATGTCAAACTTCTATTCAGAGGTGTCGTCGGCAGTGCTAATGGAGGAGTCTCTGAATTCAGGCCCGTTTAATGGACAGGCTTGGCTGTTTAGGTTGCTCGAAGGATGGTGCTCTTGCAGGACCTATCCTCAGAAAACCATAGACACTAAGGTTAGTTTTGGTCAAAGCGTTCAAGTTACTAATGGTCAACTTATCAATAACATCCAACTGAATTATTAATGAAAAACATATCTTAAAGCAATCAACTTCAGCTTCCCGAGCAAATGACTTTCAAAATTAAATCAAAATATAAGATGGCTTGAAAAAGGGTTTTATCTTAAAGGTGGATGATTAAGTTTTAGTGTCATATGAAGCCAAAGTTTGTTTATGAGAATTGAAATGAAGTTAACAAATTATAAGAGCTTCTTCTCCTAAGGAATGTAGCATGACATGAGAAAAATTAGAAATCAAATTTAGTCACAAAGAACAAAAACCTGAAGAAACACCAAATAGTATAGAAACATTTATCTAACAAATCTCCAAAAACCCACTTGAGTATCACATGAAGCACGTGCAAGATATATAGTACTATGGACCACCATAAGAGACGTACTCAATAAATCCCATTGAATTGAAAAGCTCTAGACAACACAAGTAGGTTAAATTTGGATCAAGAGGCAAAATTCAGATTACTAAAATATGTGCCTTCTAGATCAAGAGAGATAGAAGCTATCAAAACAAATTAACTTTCAAGCAAACTCTAAAAATTGCAGGTTAGGAACATCAATCTTGAAAAGCATCTAATTCAACTTAGAGTAGCAAGGAGAAGCAACTAAGATTTCCAAATCATCCAATTCAAGTTTGAAGAGAATATTTGAAGGTCATGAAAAATGGAGAGGGTACTTACTTAGTTACTTCAAACGAATCAATCCCGGTATGCATGTTAACAAGATGCGTCCCCTAATTAATTTTAACTATAAAGTCTCCTGTAAAACCAGGGGAGGTAAAAATAAATAGATATCACAATAATCAGGTCCTAGTTAAAGTAGACAAAACCAACGAAGAGAGTATAACACAACCCATTCAAACTTCAACTACTTGTTATTTCCTCCTCATATCCACTAAGATCAAAGTTGATATCGATGTCAGCTAGTTGTCGTTGAACTGAAACAACTTCAAACAACTAGACAAAACCAAATACAAAGATTAGGGCCATAATCCAAGATGAGACCTAAAAAATACAAACAGGGGTTTAAGTCGGGATTCAGATATCTAAAACAAACCTATAAATTCAGGAAACAATTTCCCTTCTGTTCTTTTCTAGGGCTTCGATTGGTAAACCTACAACCTAGATATTCAAGGAGGACTAGAAGGGATTAAGGAATTTAAGGGATGAACGAACCTTCAGAGTGAAGAGTATAGAACGAACCTTTAGAGTGAAGAGTTCAGAACGAACTTGAAGGGGAGAGTTGCATACTTGGATGGACTTATGGATTGGGAACGAAGCAATTAGGGCTGAGAGGGCAGTCTATGATGGGACACGGTGAAATGCGAGGAGGAGCCAAACAAGGACTCCGAAAAGCTCTACTACCTCAGGGATCTGGAACGTGGCGTCGAGGAGCTTTCCTACTCTGCCCAATGAAGATGATGGTAAATGAAGAAGATAATGGTAAACCCTCATAGAGATAGACCAGAGACAGAGATAGAGCGGAGATATTGATGATGTGGTAGATAAGAATAAATCAATGTGTAATTTAACCCAAAATTTTCACTATGGCGCCTTTATCTTTTTCATTTTGCGCCAATTATTTTAGACGCACCATTACAATTATCATTACTATAAGTGTTCTTCTTTAATTTTATATAACCATTACAAATGACCGTTGCAATAGTTTGTCTATTGTAACATAAGAGAACATCCATTACCGACGTAGTATTACATTAAGTCAATTTTGTATAACCGTTACAAAGATCATTACCTTACCAACTTATGGTAACATAATAAAAATCCGTTGCAATTATACAGTTACAATAGGCCAGTTATTTAGTAGTGAGTGAATGAATGTCAACAGGTATACAATTTGTTTTCATTTTGATTTACCTTCAAAAGAAGTGGCGTTTATATAAAGGATTTAGATAAAAAGGACCCGTTAACCACCGAGGTTATTTTGTGGATTTATTGAAAAATTCTTGGTTTTGAGAGTAGAATTTTATCATTCCCTCGAGGATTTCTAGGTAGACATGTTGCCGGTTCCTAAACCGCCGGTTTAGGTTTAGGAACCGGCGGTTTAGGTTTGGCAAAAGCCAAACCTAAACCTAAACCGGCCAATGAGGAACCGCCGGTTTAGGTTTAACCTAAACCGGCGGTTTGGCGGTTTGGCACATGACTTTTAAAAAAAAAAAAAAAATGTATATATTTATATATAATATAAGTAATATAATATATATGTATAAATGTATAATATATATTAATTAAAATTATTTTATAACTTTATATTTTATACATAGAATTTTTTTTTTACAATGGCATTTAGATAGAATTACTAAGTAAATAAAAGAAAGCAACTAATATAAGTTATATAACATTACTAACAATAATAAAAGAAAGCAAACTCAAATTTTTTATACATTGAATTTTTTTTCATTACATTAGCTTTTGAATAAAATAATTACATAGTAAAAAAAATTACTAACAATAATAAAAGAAAGAAGCAACTAAAATAAAATGACTAACTAACATACAAGTTATACAACAAAGCAACTAAAATTTTTTTATACATTGAAATTCAATGTATAATAATTACATATTAAACAAAATTACTAAGTACTAACTACTAACTACAACTCTACAACAAAATAAAGCAAGCTAAATTTTTTATACATTCAATTTTTTTTATTACATCTTTACATTAGTATTTGAAATTTTGAATATAACTAAATGAAAAAAAAAAAAAGGAAAGGGCTTGAACCGGTTTCCCGGTTGCCTACGTATCCTCTTGGGGTTTAAGAGGAATCAAAGCCCACGTAGTTCTCTTACCTTTACTTACCTTTTTTCGGACTTCCGAGTTGTTTTCGTAACCCCATTACCTTTGCGACTCGGACTCGGAAGTAGTGGCCGGATCATCGGAGTTGGAATCCGATGATCTATCATAAGTGGGTGCATTCCGTTGTAGCCTCCTCTCCGCCCTTATCCAATCTTGAACACAAACTTGAGTCTCCAATTTATCGGGCTTCAATTGACTCCTCTTGTAGCTTAGCATGTTTCCTCCTTGACTAAAAGCTTGCTCCACGGCCACCGTTGATGCGGGAACGGCCATAATTTGTTGCACAATCTTGGCTAATGTTGGATACTTTGGGGCCATCTTCTTCCAATATTGTAAAACTTCAAAACTATCAATATCACCATCAAAACTAAAAGGAGTAATTAGAAAATCTTCAAATTCCGCACTTGCGGATGAATGTCTAGGTGTTTTAGTTCTTTTAGATAAAATTTGTCTAGCTTTAGAAAGAATAGAAGGAGAAGGAGAAGAAGAAGAGGGTGGAGGAGTTGTTTGTGTAGAAGCACTAGCACTAGCACTAGTTTCAAATAAAGTAAGTAATTTAGCAATTTCAACACGAACATTACTAATAATATTATTAACGTTCTTAATAGTAGATAAACCTAAACATTCATAATAAGCATTTAAAAATTCCGTAGCACCATCAATTTTAAGTCTAGGATCGAAAACGGCGGCAATAAGATAAACTACGGGAACGTCATCATAATATTTTAGCCATTTTGTTTTCATTTCGGTTGCCGCATATTTAAGTGATTCTAAAGCTAAACCGGTTTGTAAAGCCTCGGCAACATTTACGGCTATTTCTAAAAAACAACAAGAAGTAGGAATGTAAACATAACTTAATGTATTAGTAGCATCACTAAAAACTTTTAAAACACTACAAATATCAAAACAAGTTTGCCAAATACTTTCATCATCTAAAATAGACCAAGAAATATATTGTGAAGAAAATTCTTGTAAAACATTTTTATAACGAATAGCTTGAGTTAGTAGTTTATAGGTTGAGTTCCACCGAGTTCCAATATCTTTCGAAAATGAAATTGGAGGAACATTTTTTTCAATACAAGTTGATCTCCATTTTCTTCTTAATTCGGTTGAATGCCAAATATGTTCAATTA
>BSUD01000005.1:120201407-120237566 GCA_033239045.1 Fagopyrum esculentum
AAAAAAATTAATTTAACCTCCAACGGCTATTATAGCCGTTGGAGTGAACGTTGGCTTTTGCCAACGTTCAAAATGTTGCAAAGAGACGTTGGCTTTTGCCAACGTCTCTTTTTTTGGCCAAACCGCCGGTTTGGCCAAAAAAAAATAAAAAAAAATAAAAAAAAAGGGTCAAACCGGCGGTTTAACCGTCGGTTTAGGTTTTAGGTTGAACCAAACCTAAACCTAAACCGCGAACCGCCGGTTCAACCAAACCGGCAAACCTAAACCGCCGGTTTGGTCAAACCGGCGGTTTGAGCCGGTTCACAAACCGCCGGTTCGGCGGTTTGGTTTGAACCGGTAACAACTCTATTTCTAGGTATCGTAAAAAGTCCGATCTTTGTACCTTTTCTAACTTGATAACCGGCGAGTTTTTTCTTGATCTTTTTTGGACTTCTAAGTTCTTAAAAAGTTTTACTATTTACTTGACAATTGAAACAACTGTCGGTTTGAGAGTGCAATCAAGTTGGTTGACACGGTCTTTGTTTGTCTATATCAAATGCTATTTTAAAATGATTAACTACATAATTGCTGATTATAGTTCATGTTATACACATATATGGTTGCTTATTGATTCATTATAGCGGGGATACTTGCTTCCTTACAATGCTCCTCTCTGAAATATAATCTCACGTATCTTACTTCTTATGATACCTTTGTCTTGTTTTCAAAGTGATTCTTACAAACCGATAATGTTCATTCCTTTCTCCCTTTAGCTTAGTATGTGTTTATTACTTCAACCAATACAGACGTTGTCCATGTAAATTCGACGTTGGCCATCATCCGTCTCACTCAGTCTTAATAAGATGTGAGTTGTGTGTATAGCCGATTAGCAGGATTAGAGAAGCAAAGAACCAATTGAGTTAAGGCAAGAATTTGTTTGATTGTTCCTTAAGTTTTTTTTTTGTTCGCATTAATTAACTCGCATCTTTCATACTAGCTCATTTGTTTTTTTTTATAAATGTTTTATTTGATTGCAATAATTAACTTGTCACTTTTATACTCATTTATGTTTTCTTTGATTGAATTAATGAACTTGCGGCTTTCATATGAAAGTGTAATCAAATAAATGAGCTCATATTTTTAAGGGAAAAAAGATTATTCCTTTGATAACTCCATATTCTCTTCATCTCTTGATTAATAAATGAAGTAAGCAAACTCTCATCAAGTATGTAAGTTTAGAGAAGAACTAGTGGAATGAGTTGTTCGACTTTTTCAACGATGTTGTTATTAGTTTGTTTTATTTTGACTTTTTCAATGATATTGCCAGTTGCTATTTGTAATACCACAGCTTTTATAAATAAATATATTTAGAAGAAAAAAAAAAGCAAATAAATTCTTTTTGCTAGAAAAATGAATATTTAAACGCTTATTTAAATGTCTAGATCGACCCCGACGCTTAAACACATCTAGGCAATTATATGCATCGAGAACTTTGACACCATTAAGCGCCGATAATTTTAATTCAAAAATAAAATTATCTTTAATTCAAAAATAACATTATCTTTATTTTAATATATATATATATATATTTTATTTTTTTTATAAATCTATTAATTTAAAGTTAATGAGTTCATAATATTTTAAATTTATTTTCTGATTTTTATTATTTTATAATGAAGTTTTAATGTAATATATTAAGAATGGGTATATAGAGAAAACGCATGAAACCATGAGGGTAACAAAAGGAATTTTGAAATTTAGTGGATACCAGGAGAAAAAGTCGAAACTTTGAGGACACCAAGAGAAACAAATTCTATTTTTAACTAGTTTATACCATGTTCCCTACACCGATAATTTGTAATACAAGTTTAAATTTTTAAATATATATAATATAGATAAAATATAAGTTATGAATATAATTAATTTATTATAAATTTATAATTGAATTATAAATCGTCTGTAATCAGACCTATAAAATATCAATATGGGATTCATAATACAGTTCATCGATGTTTAGGGCCCGTTTGGTTTGAACCCCGAAATCGAAAACGGAATGGAAATGAATTCCATATTGATGAATCCGGGGAAACAAGTGCATTTTTCAATAATCCACATTTCGTTTTGGAATCATTCTTTGTGGTTTGAAGGAATTGGAGTAGAGTTTGATTACTTTTGATATCCTATAGGGTAACAAAATGTGGGAAAACAAGTGCATTTTGCAATAATACACAAGGAATGATTCCACAAAATTTCATGAATAATGATATATATATATATGGACTAAATTCGTTTTCATTCCATTTCCGTTTCTGGAGTTGGAACCAAACGGGACCTTAGTGTTTACAAGTATCCGGACATTGGGTAAAGCCTAGTTGACAACATCCCATCCCACTCAATATGCTTACCTTCCTTATTTTCGGAGATGGTCTCCAACAATTTGGTCTTGTTGATGACAAATGCGATCCCATCCGCAACCAAGGTTACGGTATGTTTGAGCTCATTTTTGGCCTTACAAACTTACTCTTCATCTTCGCTCATCTTCTTCGACTCCCAGAGGCATTTTTGAATGATCATAATTGTACAACACTTGACCTTCTAACCCCTTTTGCTTTGCCTTAACTATCCTCTCTTCAACTTTTATTAACATTGCCTTCAACTTGGCAATCTCCTTAGCTTCATCTTCTAAGTGCAAAGTTGGTTAAACTTAGGACGTGTTCGATGAAACGAGATTTTGAGTAATTTTAGCTTTTTGAGTAGTTTTAGCTTTATGGGTAGATTTTCAAAGAGTTTTGTAAATTCCGAAAATCTAACAAATAACCTAATTGATGTTTGGCAAGACTAGATTTGTGGATAGATTTACCAAAAAGTCAAAATGGATAAAAATATACATATTATTAAAGATGTAAAAGAGGGGTTAAATTGTAAATTTTTTGATAATTTACCCAAAAAGGTATTAGTAATTTAGTAGTACCTTTTCAAAAACCTCCTCAAAAAGTCCAAAAAAGCTAAAACCAATGGGAAACATCTCTTGCCAAACCCCGTGTATTTTTCTAAAAATGCAACGCTTGATAAAAATCTACCGAAATGTAACACCCTAATTCTGCGGACTCGGGGTGTCACATTGGGCTAGGATCTCACAGTGGATCCTGACACTAGCTTGACAACAAGTTCACTGGACCTTATAATATGACACTGACAAATATAAAAACAAATACATAAAACGGCATAAAACTGTACATCAAAAGGTATACAAAATCATAGCCGAGTATAAAACATAATCCTCACACACGAGGTATACAAGCATCCCAAAAACCATAACCACCTAATTTACGAGAGTCCTCGGCCTGTCATCCTGTCGGATCACTCTACAACTCTCCTATCCTGCAAAACATCTACAACACGGTATAAAACCGTTAGCTAACCATACACACATAAGGTACTGCATAAGCACAAACACAAGTCATTAAAGATAAACACATAAGCATGTTGTCACACATTTACCCGTTTTAATTATCTTTATATAAGTAGTCATTCACTCAAATCGTATATATATATATATATATATATATATATATATATATATATATATATATATATATATATATATATATATATATATATATAGGTATATGAAACTATGTGACACAAGGACCATATCATCCTCGCCTCTATGCCTGCTAGCCATATGGAGTAGTATCGGTCACACATCCCGTGTACCCTATGAGAGTGGTGATGTGCCCTTCCTTTATACCAAGACTGGCCTGACGTCAAAGAACCTCCCAACTCCTTACATGATGAAAGGGAAAGATTATCACTGTCACTGCAAGGGGGCTATCAATAAAACATAGGTCGGTAATAATCGATATCGCATGCTATCATATCAAGCATATAACACACACACACCACTCATGCATACACCCAATATAAGGATGGTAGCTAAGTAAGTCCTACGGAATTACCTCATCCTCATACAATCTCAACCACGATCAACCTGCAATACTGAGAGGGACACTGTCTAATAACAAGACATAAAAGGATATCAATCTCCTATTAATCAAAGGGGTCACACCTAGAAACAAAGGGATCCATAAGGATCATATACATCCTATAACTCTCACTCGACATCCTAAATCCTCAAAGCCGTACAAGGCATAACATGATCATAACATCATCATCACACTCATATATATCAAGCATGGTGCTACACACTCACACTAGGAAAGGAAGGGACAATGTCATCCTTAGGCAAGCCCGGAAACAAGACACACCTGCATGACAAGAACAAAGCAGGGCAGGAATGCAGGGAACCGTAGGGGCGGCCCTGGTTGGTGCAAGGGCGGCGTCTGGCTGGCGCTGGGGCGTCTTGGCTGGGCGTTGGGGCGGTTGGTGTGCAGATTGCACACTTCAGCTCCTCTTCACTTCTTCACTCGAACCTCTTCACTCCTTCTTCATCCAGCAGTCTCATATATACATATACATACATATATACATCAAACAAAGCCTAGGAAGGCTGCCACAAGATCAAATCTTGTGGAATCCTAAGCTAGAAAGGGAGAAGAGAAGATAGGAAGAAAGAAAGGAGAGAAAGATGAATATCTTACCAACCCAAAACCTAACAGAGGAAGAACCTCATACCACAACCATTGTTGGCTCTCTCAACAGCACAACACATCTATCAAAATAATCACATCATCCACAAAGCTCAAACCACTCCAAAACTCTTGCAATATCAAGGAAAACAAGGAAAAGATTCAAAGGAGAAGAAGAAGAAAGAAGAACGTAAGGGAGAGAAGAGGAAGCTGCAGGAAGGTGAAACCCTCATCAGGAGGTAAGAGAGATACTTATAGGGTAAGGAAAGGTAAAACACGGGTTAAGAGGTCAACAAAAGCGGTTGCAGCACACCATAAACCGCAGGGACGGCTCATGGAGACGCAGGGGTGGATCAAGGTGGCCGCAGGGGCGGACTCTGCACACGAAGGGGCAGCTCAGGCACACTCTGCACACTCAACACCTCAAAGATTAAGACTCTTAGACGAAAAAGCTACGTCGAACAAGACCTTATTATATTGTTTTAACTCGTCCAATTATACATTTTTTTGAACTTTATCTTCATTTTCCATTTTTTTTATAGTAAAGTAAAAAAAGTCAATTTCTAAAAATTAGATGTCCTAAAACATTTTTTTTGATGAGGTCTTTAACCTAATTGGTCCAATTAAATTTTTTTTTTTAATTTTCTCTCCATTTTCCATATGTTCCCTGATACTAGTTGAAAGATATGATTAGACACAAAAACTCCGGTCCTACTCAAGGCCACAAGGTTAGTATAAACGTTGATAGGTTTCGGTGACTTTGTTAGCACCCATAAATACAGCATCAACAAAACCCTCTTTCTCCCACAAAAACTAAATCAAAACATCCAAAAATGGGGTCTTGTGAGATGCCGGTAATGGTAACTTCAAAAGACGTGGTGGCGCCCTTAAACAACAACCACCAACACCACACCGAGATGGGCCGCCGGTTGCCATTATCAAACCTAGACTATATTTACAGTGACAGGCTGATGGTGAGCGTCTACATATGCTACCGCAAGCCGGAGACGAACCACAACCACCGCGACATGGTAGAAGTGCTGAAGGAATCGTTGGCCCGCACCCTCTCCTCCTTCCTTGTCTTCGCCGGAGAAATTGTCTCCAACTCCGCTGGCGAGCCGGAGTCTTTCTTGTCGGGCCGTGGAGTTGACTTCTTTCACGCTTCCTCCGAGTTGGAGCTCGCGGATCTTGATCTCTTCCATCCGGATGTCTCCGTTCAGGCCACCCTCGTTCCTGCGATCCAACGTGGCGTTCTTGCTGTTCAGACGACGGAGTTTAGATGCGGCGGTCTTGTGGTGGGCTTGACGTTTGATCATAGGGTGGCTGATGCCTACTCGGCCAATATGTTTTTACTTTCATGGGTGGAGAATGCTGTCCACAACAAATGTATTACCTACTCTCCAAACGTAAACCGCTCCCTTCTTCGCCCAACTCCGTCCACCCTCCACCACCACGACTCTCTGTCTTTTGTCGAAGGCTGTTACGTTGCCCGGCCGGCATCACTTCCGAGTTACCCCCACCAGAGTTGGCTCGATGACCCTGATGACCAGTTCACAAGCCGGACATTTTACATCGAAGCTGAGAAGATCACTGCCTTGCAAGAAGAAGCATGTTGCAAGAATGACAACAAAGATAATTTCAGGTATATAAACACGAATCCGAAGTCGTAATATTCATGACCGTCCAACTAGTTTCAGAGTAATTGTATCAACGTTTTTAATTATTAATTTTAAAATTATGTTTTACTAAAAAAATTTAAAAAAATAACAATAAAAAAAAAATTGAGCTCTAAATTATTTGCAGTCGGTCCACAATAAACTCGAGATCTATGTTGTTGTGACTAATGACTTCCTTATTTGTAATAGTTTTTTTTTTTGAGTGCAGGACGAAATACGAGGCATTCACAGCATTCTTGTGGCAAGTACTAGCAAAGTCATTGGTAAACAGTACGACGTCGTTTAAAATGTCCATCGCAGTGGACGGGCGAACAAGGATGTATGAAAACAACACACAAAACGCAGCGTTGATGCCCCACTACTTTGGGAACGTGGTGTCATTTCCATTCACGGAGGCAACGGCGGGAGAGCTGGGGAGAATGGCGTTGCCGGAGGTAACGGACCTCATCCACGAATGCAAAGAGAAGACGACGACGGGGGCCCACTTCTCGAGGCTGATTGAGTGGGTGGAGAAGAGGCGGCCGATGCAGCCAGCAGGAAAGGTATATGCAGAGAGTACGGCGGAGGGAGCGGCTGTTATGGTGTCGTCGGGGCAGCGCTTCCCTTTGAGAAAACTCGACTTTGGGTGGGGGAAGCCGGTGTTCGGGTCCTACTATTTCCCTTGGGAAGGGGAGGCTGGCTACGTCATGCCGATGCCGAGCGCCACCAGGGATGGCGATTGGGTGGTGTACATGCATCTCCGCAAAAAACAAATAGATGCTGTGGAGAAATACGCTCCTCACATCTTCAAGCCTCTTGTCTCCTCTTATTTTATATAAACTAATCGATCAATTAGTTTACTCTAGAGATAGGGTTCAACAAATTGTTTCAACCAATGGAAAACGATGCTTTCATTTTGTTTACTTTTTTTTAATTATTTTTTTATAGTTTAGCTCGTGCAAACCTTTCTCTGTGTAAAATATTTCAATCTTGTATTAGTACTACTCAATTTACTCGTTGTCGACAAAACTAGTACCATGCCAGCGACTTAATTAGGGTTTTGTTCGATAGAGGGAGTTGATGGGTTGAATATAATGATTGGAAACCGTATAGAGGTAGATTATGGTTGATAAAACTAGGTAAGAAAGTTTAACGAATAATCATTTTTAATAGTTTAACTGAATTTATCGACAAATAAACAATTTTTTTTTCAATTTAGGCGTCGTCCCCCTTTTTTCTTCTTTGAAACATATATAAAAATGGACACGGCTCAACTAGACGCTAGTGGATTACGAGTTTTTTTTACCTTAGTAAAACAAAGATCGTCACTAGTACAAATACCCCACCTAGACCACGGTTATTTTGTACATGGGAACCCGGTTAAGGAAGTGTGGTTAACGGGAGCGAGGTCCGGGCGTTCGCACCACGGAAAATGTCACCGGGTTAATTTTCTTGGACCCCGGTTTTTTAATAACCGGGGTAATTTTCGGACCCCACTTATTATAAAATAACCGGGGTCCCAGCTCTAAATTTTTTCAAAAAAAAACACCACGGTTACCGTGGCTGCAAGGTTTGAATACAAAAAGAAAACACCACAATTTTACTCAAAGCATGCAATAATCTAATGTTCAAATGACATTTTGCTCTGTGTTAGCACCAGCACAACAAGAGGTTATAACTACAACAATACTAGTCATTCTAAGGCATTATTTTGCTTCCAGCAGAAACAGATTCACTAGGAGTTAAAAATCCAAACTCTGCTGAAGCCCATAAGACCCACTCTTCACTAAGTCTAGAGAGATGAATGGCGGTGATTGAATTTGTAGATAGGAACTCTATAAGAAGTCTCTATCTGAAACTGCATCAATCCTGTGTTAGATAAGAATATCGAAAGGATTAGTGAAGAAATCCATAATAGTAAATATTATGCCTAAAAGGCAAGAGTTGCATCAGAACACTGCTTTTTCACAACTCACAAATACATAACATAGTACATGGGCTTGCTAGCAAATATCAATTTGCATCTAAACATTGCTGCTTCATTGAATTTTCCATCACCGAGACACAACTTCATACTAAATTGAACTTGTAAATGGTGTAAGCCAAGCTATTTAATACCAATATAAGTGTTCCATGGTACACATTCCATTTGAAAACACATATTGTCTACAAAGAGTAACATTCAAGGCAAAACTAGTAAACATTTATCAACCAAAAATTCTTGGGCAGATGTATATGTAAATGCCTATCCAGGAAATCAAAAGGAACATCTAATATAGCATTTCCAGCTTTGAAGAAGGTCATCACAATGGCAAGCTATAGGCTAAAATTTATTAAGAGGGCCAGCTAATATCTGGAGACCGGTGTAGTTCATGTATGAGATCATTGGCCCGAACTATTGTGAATTTAAGTCATGGTTGATGTCATTGCTCATTTTTCCATGAGTTGTTTGCCACTTCAGCAGATGAGGCACTGGAATACCCCTCCTAGACCACGGTTTGAACTATTAGACAATAAATTGGCTATGAAAATGAATTGGCTATGAAACATACTTACTGAGTTACAACAATTCTGCGAGTATCTAGTTGAGTTTGATCAACTTGAAACAACATTACTGTGCCAAAGTCTGCAATCTTTGGTCTCATTTCTGCCTCAAGAAGTACATTACTCGGTTTTAAATCACGATAATCTTTGGTCTCATTTCTGCATCAAGAAGTACATTACTCGGTTTTAAATCACGGTGGATGATTCGCATCCTAGGCCCTTCATGTAGGTAAAGCAGCCCTCTAGCAATTCCTCCAATGATCTCATACCGCTTTTTCCAGTTCAACTGGACCTTCCTGGTTTCATATGTATAGTCAAAAGCAAAGCATAAACACATTTGATTCAACTTAACTGAAATCCATCATTTAACCTGAAGAAATAATCATTTTTTATTTATTTAGCATACCAAACAAGAAATGGTCAAGGCTTGCATTGGGCACAAACTCGTATATAAGAAGTCCTCCTTCCTTTGAACACCTTCTCGAATGAACCTTCGCCAACTTGCTCAATCACATGATAGTATTCGACGCCCATTTTCAACTCACACAGCCGATCTGCGAGATTTTACCTTATTGCTAGAACATGTTCAAGTTGAAGTCGCAGATCCAGCGAAATTTGGAATATCGACTAACCCTAGAATTAGAATAGATGAAAATTAGTTTGAAACCAACTGAAGGAGATGGGAAGGACTCCAAATGAAATAGCAAACCGAAATCGAATCTAAAGGACTCCAATCCAAATTAGAATCGATGCAGATTGTACAGAAAAGAATTGGACATATAAACTACATAAATTAGTTGGTTGAATCTTTAATTTGCGTATATGTCTCGTTCTCTTCAGGTTATAATTAGTATTGACGACAAGTGAATTCTATGACCTTGCTTGTTGTTAATCTGCCTATGTCACTTAATAAAATCTCGTAAGTTCACTTTAGAATGTATTTTGTAACAACACTAGCCTCTTGTCCCTCCATTGTTGATGCCTATAGAACTGAAAATGGAAAAATATGACAACAACTGAATTCTATGACCTTGCTTCTTTTATAAACAAAACCAAATCTGACACGTTCTTTGGTTCTAACAAAAGTATAAAATAAAATAAAAAGAGAAGATGGTAAGTTAAGAAACCCGTTACTATGTTACTAAGTTTAAGGATATGTAAACTGTTCTAACAAAGCTCAAGTGTATATAATCAAGGCCTCTGCATCTTCCCTAACTGTAGGTGTAGTTCTTCTCATCAATTTAATCATCAACCACTTATCCCAATTACTCCACCATTCATCAAGGAAACCAACACGCAAGAAAAAGGGATTTCATCACCTTTGGAGAAGCGCATACCCTTTGTCCAGACACAAACTCATCATAGTTCTCGACTCGGGTTCTATCATTTACCGATAATGCTCAAGCATTATCGGTAAATGCTTGAGGATACCCTGTATCCCACTGGACAAAAGCATCCTGCATTTCAAACATCAACAGAGTTGGTTTTAGACAGAATCAGCTACCAGTTTCATATCAAATCCAGTATGTCTACAACAACAAAGGAGCTGAGTTTATTAAATATATTAAGGGAAGACTTAATCAGACACAAATAATGCTCAAGCAGCCGCAAGAAATTAGTGGACTAAAATTTTAAGATTGTGAAACCAAGGATGTTGTAAATTAAAACATATCCATGCTATTTGGACGTCGGGATATTGCCTTTATAAGAACGCCTTGGGCCATATAGCTCACCAGATACTTCAGATCTTATCCACTACAATATTGTCCATGCTTGAGCCTAACATACACTTTCTAAATATAACTATTATTTTCTTTAGCTATTTGCCACATCTTGCTGGTTTTGTTGGTGTGGTTCTAGCTTTATAATTCTATAGTTACTCATATGTGGAACTAATCCAACATAGCTTATAATAAAATATGAGTTTTGTTCTTTAGTAGAAATATTAGATATTACTAGAATATGTTTGTATAGAGTTTCTCATTGACAAGATAATCAAGTCAGCAACCCATCCAGGGAGATACCTAACTAATCATTATTAAAAGTCCCAAGAGATCAACATTAGATTAAATAGAGATCACAAAATAATTATGCACATACCTGTCCACTTAACGTTTCACCTTGAACATCCTGTGCAGCCTTCTTAAATTTCTCAATCCCCTATGGAAAGCAACAAACAAAGAAAACCATAAGACAATTGAACTTTACCTTAGTCACAAAAGGACGCATGCTGCTAGACATTTTACATATTGCATATTTCTATGGATTCTATAAACATTGGTCAACTTTGACACCGAGCAGATCTAATAATATTAAGATATCATCCGTTGAGCAGCCAACAAGCATACCTTGAGCAATGTTTTCTCAAAACTAGCTTCTTTTTCGGCAATTATTGTTGTAATATGTTCTTTATGTTGCCTGAGCTCAGGAAAAACATCTCCTATTACCTTCACCACAGTACTTACAAGCCTAAAAGGCAGCACATCATGAAACATATATACATACTAGCCAGACAAAAGTAAATATGTCAACAAGAATATTGTACCTGAGTGGAATAATAAGCCTAGATAATAAATTCAACCAATAACCACATGAAAAACCTTGTATCTATTTCTTTATGGTCATTACCGGTGAAAAAATCTTTCCTGAGCTTCAGGGTAATTAATCCAAGCAGGAGAAGCGCAACATTGATAAATTGCGTCATTTGGAGAAGCGCAACATCATATTCTCCCGCGTCAAAGGAGACCTTACCTTCAGAGCTTACACATTATCCAAGCGGGATCGCATCGCCAATCACCTATTGGAGAGTCGAGGTCGATCGCGAGGTGGAGAATCGGGGTCGAGGCTCGCATTCTCCAGTCACCGCTTCCAATCGCCGGATGGTTGGGATCGAAGTCGCCCTTGAACACGAAGGAGAGTTGGGATCGATCGATATGTTAGGGACTTAGGGCTAACTGCAAAGTCCGGTGCATTGTCATCCTAAGCGTAAAACGACTCGTTGAGTTAGGGTTTTCACTACGGTTATTAAAAAAACTAGGTCCGGGATCGTTGTGTCACCCCGGTTAATAATATAACCGGGGTCCGAAATTTTAATACCCCCGGTTAATTCATATAACTGGGGGTCCAAAATTTTTTTAAAAAATTTAACTCCGTTATACATATAACCGTGGTCCGAAAATACATTTGATCACGGTTCTTTCAAACCGCTCCAATATAAGCGAGGTCTAGAGGGGGTAATTGTTAATGTGACGGTCTCACATTTTCTTCGCAATATCTTTTTGACTAAATCATAATTAAGCCATAAAATTATTTTAATAAAACATAAAATTTAAGATTTGATTTTTGTAAAAAGAAAATTTTATGTGAAATTTTAATTTTTTTTACTGAAACGTAATAAAACTTTTTTAGTAATTATTTTAAAAATCATTTGTTATGCACGACTTTTTAAAATTGATCATATTTTCATGAATTTTGCTATCACATTGGTTATCAAGTAAGGTTGTCAATTTAAGAACCTATATAAATACAAATAGAAGATTTAAAGATTAAACAAATCATATATTCTAGGCCTTTTGACAAAGATCAAGTATAATATTTATTTATATTGGAATAAATATATATTATGTGAGCCGTTGATCTACTGATTTGTAGATTAAACAATCATACATTTCTTGGTCTTTTTCATAATACCACTAAAAATGGGATAAGCGTTACAATGCTAGGAGCTTGGACGAGGACTCCTTTAAGGCTTATAAATGAATAAAGAAGAAGAGATAATAAACACAAGGGCATAAAACTTGTCATATTATTATGAGAGATGATTTGGTCTACGACCACAATGGTAAATTTGCCAGCATATTTTGTTTTCATTATTTTTTGCTCGGTTTAAGCGGTTCATGCTTACCAGTGGTAGGAATCTTTGTTTGTACATTCAGAGGTTGTGCCCGACTATTGTGGGTCAGGAGGATTGCACCTAATTTGTGATTTTTCAAATCATCCCATGGTCGGGGTTATGAGGTACCTTCATGTTCAACGTGGGTTGAACATGTTTTGAAAGAAAATTTAACACTCTTTATTTTATTATGGTTTCTAAAGTAAAAATGCTCGAGCTTGTTTTCATATTATGGTTTGGATGAATTCTTTGTGGTGGATTTGAGAAAGGGAACAAGGATTTACCTTGTTATCTCATTTCGGTCAATTGACCATTTATTACATTATATATCGGTTTGACATGATGATGAGTTTATTCGGAGTATGTTGACTTTGAACTCTTTTGAATACGATGAGTATATTTGAGATGATGTTGGCTTTGAAACTCTTTTGAGTATAATGAGTATATTTGAGATAATGTTGGTTTTGAAACTCTTTTGAGTATTATTAGTATGTTTGAGATGAGGTTGATTTGAAACCCTTTTTGAGATGATATTGAGTTATTTTGAGGCATGATGTTTTGAACTTGAAGAACCGAGTATGAGATTAATAAGGATATAAATATTTTAGAAGGGGGGTTGAATAGAGTATGAGAATTTTTCGCAATATCGGATATTAAGACGTTGAAATGAATCTCAATGTCTTGAAGTCGATCTCTACACTTAGTGAAAAAACTATTTCTCAAGGCTTTGAAGTGAATCTGAAGGTCTTGACTTCAAAACCTGCAAAAGATTGTTAGTCACAATATAAGCGATAGAAGTGCGGAAATTAAAAGATCAACACACGATATGTTTACGAAGTTCAGCCTTAACAACCTACTCTCTGCCTAGGGTTTTCGACCCTAGGATTCTAACTATCTATTATGTAACACCCCAAATCTTGAAGACTCGGGATGCTACAGGCTAGGACCTCAAAGTAGGTCCTGACCCTCAACCAAATTCATTGGATCTTGCAACAATGCATAAATAAATATAAAACCGACATAGATATAAATAAAACTTATAATCAAAATATAGACAGAACTCTCAGCCGAGTATCAAAACTATACAAACAAAATAACTAGAGTATACAATCCCACATCTTGTCCTAATATATATGGAACTCTGGTTGTCCACCACAACCATATCACTCGACAGCGTCCCTAACCTACAAAGCATCTACAACACGGTATAAACCGTTAGCTAACCATTCGTATGTTAGTATAGCGCTATTAGCACACACAACACATAAACAAGATATCACACAAGCATGCTCTTACACACAAGTCAATTATTATCTTTTATTAAGTGATTTAATTACTAAATCAAATTAGATTGTGACACGAGGATCTCCAACCCTCGCCTCTGTCCCCGTGTACCTGCGAGGAATGGGTTGATATATATATATATATATATATATAGGGTCCAGTTCCGGTGAGGAGGACCCTTGCAGATAGGAATGAGGAGAGCCGGCGTGGTGACATGTGGCATGTCACGTCACCTTTTTTTCTTTCATATTTTCTTTTTGTAAATAAAAATAGGTATTCATATTTTTATAAGTATGTATTCATTTTTAAAAGAGTCATTGTTCATATTTTATCAATAAATGTTCATTAACACTAACTATTGACTTTTTAACATTAATTGTTCATTTTTGTATTTTTTAAAAACATTTTTTTGGATTTTTTTAAAAAAATTATACTATTCTTTCAAATCATGTTAATAAAATATGATGCTCATTTTTTTACAAGTATGTATTCATTTTTTTTACAGTTATGGTGTTTATAATATGATGTTCATTTTTTTGAAAATTATACTTTTCTTTAAAATCGTGTTTATAATATTCAGAGATCGATTACATAAAAAATTGTGAAATCAAAGAGAATACAAGACGATTCAGGTTTTGTTTATTCGAATTTCTACTCTCACTGTTTATATTTCCATTCTTAAGGTTTAAGTTTCATTATGATTGATGTTTGTGTTCGAAATCAAATTTATTTGAATCATTTTGTGTTTGATAAGTTTGATTGAGAAATTACATGTATATACATATGTTGAGTTGGTCTAATAGCTCCAATTGAATAATCTATATGCTCCTTTTAGTGTGCACGCAAATGTTCGACAAAATGCCTTATAGAAAAATATTTATAATATTCACAAGAATAATGACATAAAAAGTATGAACACTGACGAATAAAAACATGAACAATGATATATAAAAGTATGAACATCAATGACTTATCTATAACTTTGACACATACATAACATATTATGATCATCTTTTAACGTTTTGTAATAAGTTTTTATTTTTATTTTTTGTGGTTATATACTGTAAATGAACATCTATGCATTATAAAATGAACACAAAAAAATAAATGGACATGACACTTTGATGAATAAAAATACTATGAACACCGATGTATAAAAACATGAATAATGACATATAAAAGTATGAACACCGATAACTATTTTGAACGTAAGAGTATTTTTCCAAATTTCAAGTCAATTTACAAAAATGCCATTAATGATGAGCGTGTTAGAGCCTTTGATTTAAATCCATCCAATGGCTTACATCCCTCCTAATTCCTATCTACAAGCTCTCTCCTCACTTGAACTAAAATCTATATATATATATATATATATATATATATATATATATATATATATATATATATATATATATATATATATAGGAGGGATGTAAGTCATTGGATGAATTTAAATCAAGGGCTCTCACACGCTCATCATTAATGACATTTTTGTAAATTGACTAGAAATCTGGAAAAATACCCTTAAGTTCAAAATAGTCATCGGTGTTCATACTTTTATATGTCATTGTTCATGTTTTTATACATCGGTGTTCATAGTACTTTTATTCATCAAAGTATCATGTCCATTTATTTTTTTGTGTTCATTTTATAATGCATAGATGTTCATTTACAGTATATAACCACAAAAAATAAAAAAACTCATCACAAAACGTTAAATGATTATCATAATATGTTATGTATGTGTCAAAATTATAGATAAGTAATTGGTGTTCATACTTTTATACGTCATTGTTCATGTTTTTATTCGTCAGTGTTCATACTTTTTATATCATTGTTCTTGTGAATATTATAAACTATTTTTCTATTAGGCATTTTACCGAATAGTTTGCGTGCACACTAAAAGGAGCATATAGATTATTCAATTGGAGCTATTAGACCAACTCAACATATGTATATACATGTATTTTCTCAATCAAACTTATCAAACACAAAATGATTCAAACAAATTTGATTTCGAACACAAACATCAATCATAATAAAACCTAAACCTTAAGAATGGAAATGTAAACAGTGAGACTAGAAATTCGAAGAAACAAAACCTGAATCGTCTTGTATTCTCTTTGATTTCACAATTTTTTATGTAATCGATCTTTGAATATTATAAACACGATTTTAAAGAAAAGTATAACTTACAAAAAAAAATGAACATCATATTATAAACACCATAATTGTAAAAAAAATGGATACATACTTGTAAAAAAATGACCATCATATTTTATTAACACGATTTGAAAGAATAGTATAATTTTTTGAAAAAATCCAAAAAAAATGTTTTACAAAATACAAAAATGAACAACTAATGTTAAAAAATGAATAGTTAATGTTGGGAAAAAATGAACATTTATTGATAAAAATATGAACAATGACTCTTTTAAAAATGAACACATACTCATAAAAATATGAACACCAATTTTTATTTAGAAAAAGAAAAGCTGGAAAAAAAAAAGGTGACGTGGCATGCCACATGTCACCACCCCGGCTCTCCTCATTCCTATCTGCAAGGGTTCTCCTCACCGGAACTGGACCCTATATATATATATATATATATATATATATATATATATATATATATATATATATATATATATATATATATATATATATATATATATATATATATATATATATATATATATATATATATATATATATATATATATATAGGCTGGTTCCGGTGAGGAGCATCCTTGTGGATAGGAATGAGGGGAGATAGGGTGGTGACACCACCACAAAATGAACAGTTAGTAATAAAAATATGGTGTTCATGGTTGTAAAAAAAACGTTGTTCATATTTTTACAAGTATGTGTTCATTGTTCTTACAACTATGGTGTTCATGGATTTTAATGTAAGTTTTCGTGGTTTTTAAAGTAAGTGTTCATGGTTTTTAAAGTAAGTGTTCATGGTTTTTAAAGTGTTCATATTTATTAATAACTGCTCATTTTTTCCCAACACTAATTGTTCATGTTTTAACACTAAATGTTCATTTTTGTATTTTTGTAAAAATTTTCTTTCTGTTTCAAATCGTGTAAAAAAATATGATGTTCATTATTTACAAGTGTGTATTCATAATTTTCAGAGTAAGTGTTCATATATTTCAAAGTAAGTGTTCATAATTTTATTAATGATTATTCATTTTTTGTTATAGGCAGTGTTCATATTTTTATTACTGATTGTTCATTTTATGGGGGTGCCACGTGGCATCACCACAACTCTCCTAATTCCTATCCACAAGGGTCTTCCTCACTTGAACCAGACTATATATATATATATCACCGTCTACCTGTCAGGGCTGGTCGTAGAGAACCTCCCAACTCTAGACAAAGTTGCGTAGTGATGTCACCTATCGGTTATAATACACTTGGGCCAATCAACACATATATGGTCATCCTAGTCTAGTTTATAGTTATAAACATATAAACACACATCTAACACACAAAAGATAGCTAAGTAAGCCCAAGGAACTTACCTGTCACAAGGTAATCCCTCTATCAACCAACTCTCAAATTCCTGCATGAATATACTCCACGCTTGATAAATCAAGACACACAATCAACCACTATCTATCATACTAGAAGATTGACTCCTAGTCTCAAAAGATCCTCAAGGATCATATACATCAAACCATAATCAAAATTTCTCGTTTCAAATATCAATTAAATTCATTCCTTTCAATTTTATTAGCTTATAGTGTTCTCTAGAATTCCAATTTATTTAATTAATTAACTTTTAATTAATTAATTAAACTTCACCAGAATAACGTTTTGCCTGCAGGCATTTCTGAACCCACCTGTCATCAGATCTCATCAAACAAATAGCTCATAATCACCAGAATAATGTAACGAGCATAATGAAATTTCCAATTATTCATTTTGGCAAGCCTAAGGTCAATTTAGGTCAAATCGCAATACGGAAAACGAATAAATTCATAACTTATTCGTTACTAACCCGATTGACGATCCGAAAGAAGATTCGGAATCACAACGACGCAGGCTACACTCGGACACCATCAAATTCACCTGAATCGGAGCGACAGAACCAGCTACACATCATATAGGATCGACCATACCTTCGTTTGCTCGGGAACGCAGAAACTCGATACCAAAATGAAGATAATAAAGAGGAATCCAAAAAATAAAACGGAATTGAATTCGGACTAGAATTGGCGAGTATATTTCTAAATTTGAAGGTTGAGAGAAATCAGAGCTTTTACAAAGAAACGTCAAACAAAATAAATTAATAAATGATTTTCCACTATATATAGCGAAGACGATAATAATCTTTTAGCAAAGTCGATAATTATTCTTTCACCGATCCGAATGCGATTTGAGCATCTTTCTCCAAACTTCTCGAAATTGGAATAATAAATTTGGAATATTGTATGGATAATTATTCCGCAACTGCCTCAGAAAACGCATATATTTCAAAATCTGAAATATTGTATGGATAATTATTCTTGTTTGTCCAACTGTTTGAAGTATCAGATCCTTGATTTCATTGTTCTTCCAACTGAGCAATTGAGACAAATATTTCTCTCTTCAAAGTCTGACAAGCTTTTCATTGTTCTTATTACCAAACTCAACTTTCCAAATTTTGGTCTCACCTTCCATATATGTTTCCATGTGCCGCATGTCATATACTGCAAAATCATCATTTGGCTTGTGAGTTGCACATGGTAAAGATACGAATGTTAGATTCATGCTCTTTATCATCCCGCATTTTTTTGAAGAATGAAACATCAAGAAATTCGAAAATATTCTTTTCTACACAAAAAAGATATATATACAATGTATGTTAAACATAAAAGATATGTTAATAAAAAAATTTACCATAAATGGCGTTAAAAAATTGATATTGGATAATTATAAGAATTTTTTAGAATTTTACTAATCTTGTGATGATCTTTTCAAAATATGTCTCTGGAACATCGCCCTATGTACCTCGTAGTGCTCTATTATCAATCATCTCAAACGTATCATTCTTGAAATCAACATCAATGGCAATATAACCTTGGCCATAGAACATAGGAAAGAACACCTACATTTTTATTGTCCGTATGATATTTTGTTATTATTTAATCACATAATAAAAAAATAAATAGTATAAGAAACACCAAAACATTTAATTGCGTATTATATCAACATTTCTTAGCTTCATATGTGGTGCATGAGAAACATCTCTATTCACATTCTTCTCAAACTCGTCATAAGTAACATCATAGTTAAGGGGTGCATCAACAATTGTCTTAAACTGTATATTATAGTAACAAATCTTATTAATTTCAAAGTTTGGGGTTGTAAAATAAACAACTATTTACAAAATAATGAAGTAAAACACAAAACTTACACATGTATCTGTAGTGAAGAAGAATCTTAATGAAAAGTTGACAATTCTAAGTTTTTCATTGTGGTTTAGGAGAATTGCATCAATCAACTTAATATCAACAAAACATCCATTTTTCAAGCACCGCATTGTAGCTAAAGTCAAACCGATATACTCAGCGAATGATTATGGAGATGAAACAAAATATTTTTTAAATTATGAAAAAATGAACAATCAGCAATAAATAAATGAACACATTGTTGTTACATTTTGAACATGAAATAATAATTTGAATAAAACAAACATATTTGGCTTCAATTATTGTGTTGTAGACAAAGTCGACGATTTGACTATCTTTCGTTGTTAGTTTCACCAACCAAACCGCCCTCTCATTGTAAGGACTTTTCATCGATGGTCCGACATCAACGTCTCTTTTTGGTTGAGTTCTTCTTGGTACATTGGTGACAACTTGAGTAGGTCCAACTATTTGATTTACCGACCTCCCTATTAGCACCTACACAAATTCATAACAAATAACATTTGATGTAATAAAAGTAGGTCACATACTTGGAAAAAGTACAAGGACAAAAATTGATGGAACATTCTAACTTAGATACACAAATTGGATGGTAATAAACCTTATGCTATCTCAAACCTTTTTTGTTGGTAGGGATGGTGTTGTACTGATTTTCTTCAGCGTTGTTGGCTTCTTGAAGACAATTTTGTTTCGTGGCATAACCTCATCACTAGATCGAGTTACAAGTTGACTTGGACTCTGTCCAGCCTATTTGAAATTATAAAATTAAATAAGTAAATACAAGTTAAAAATTTTAATGTCTTATAAAATATGAACAAAAATGACAAAAATTATGAACAAAAGAGTTATAAATTATGAACATGTTAATTGCAAATTATGAACAAGTTACCTTTTCACTTACAATTTTCGTTTTTTTACAGCTTCAACAATAGATGCAATCTTGATTTCTCTTTCTTTTCTTATCTTATCATTTACCTTTTCATAAATAGATTTAAACATATGTTATATAAATTATGAACAAGTTACAAATTATGAACAAATAAGATATAAACTTTTAACAAGGTATAAATTATGAACATATCACCTTTTCACTTCTTGCGTTGATGACCTTCATTGTTGAGACTTCAACAACAACAAATTTTTTTTGACTACCTGCTCTCTTCACTATCTACTCCGGTGTTTTTGACTAAATACGAAACAAATATTATATTATGCAACTATTTTTTTAATAAACTACTAAAACTTTATTGAGTTAAAACAAATACTTTAACTTCTTCCATACGAGAATATAACATGTTCAGTGTGGAGGGTTGATGAATTTGGATTTCCACCAATGTGGTGCGACACACATCTCCATAGGCTTCAGCGATTGTAGTGACATTTTTCCATTCATCGAATTCCTCTCCAAGACTAAATGAAGGTGGCTTAATGCACTCTTTTTTTAGTCCAACCTTCATTTGTAATTGTTTTTCTATTTGCTCCATGCACCTTAACAGCTCAGGGGTTTGTCAAAAATGGATCTTGTGATTCAATCAAGGGTTTCTCAACTCTTGTACCCCTTACTATGTTATCATCCTCACTTTGACTTGCACCAATTAGCATAATCAGGCTATATGAGCGGAGGTGGAATCGTCTGAATATATCCAAAAGCCCTCATGTTCCTATATGGATCGTAGGGCTCTGATACGTCCATAAAAGTCAACAACCCGTGAAAAAACGAACGCTGTAACTCTCTATAAGTGAAGTCCAACTGTCCGTATGACTGCCAGTTCACCTGTTTAACAAACAAACAACATTGTTAAAAAATAAACACGTTAGTTGACAAAAAGATTACAAGTATGCACATGTAGTGGACTTGCCTGATCAACACTCATCTCATCAAGCATCCGTTTGTAGACACGGGTATCCCTCCTAACAGGCCTGATGTCGAATCTCGCTGCCCAATGCATCTCATGCTCCCACCCCTCCACAATCTCCGGTGTAAAGAATGGAAAATATAGGTATATCCATGCCTTTGAACAAAAAAAAATAAAAATTAGACAAATATTACAAATTAAGTTACAAGAATAATAATATGAGTATAGAGGATATATTTTACCTGCAACAACGTCAGACAACCGCACATCTGGCGACAGTTGACCCGAGTGGCCTCGCCCATACGCCTATACAGGTAGGCGAGTGTCGTCGTACCCCAGGATATACTCATCACCCGATTAAGATCCTCCACCAATATCAGTAAATCGGGAGAAATCTTGTGTTGAGATTTGTTGGTGAAAAACGTCGATCCCAGCAGGTACAACAACCACCCAGACGCTGCAGTCGTCGGATACAAATGTGCATATCCGTCACACCGATCCAGTAAAAAAACATGTGACTGCCCTCGACGACGCACATCTCCAGCAGTCATCTGTTCATCAGTAAACGCAAAAAACTCTTGCACACGGATGGCAACATCAGGTCTGGCGATCACCTGAGTAACCGATGTCCCGGATATGGGTATGCCTAGGATGAGATGGACATCATGGAGAGCAATGATCATCTCACCCCAAGGCATGTGTAGCTGGTTCACCTCGGGCTGCCATCTCTCGATAAAAGCGTTCAGTAGACGCACATTTAGATGTCTGTACATAAGACCCTGCAGATGGGTCAGTCCACTGTCGTGCGCTAAACCCGACCAAACCTCCTCATCAAGTGGCCAGGCGTCCAACTGACTGGCTTTGGTATGGTAGTGAAGCGTATCACGATCCTACATAGAAAAAAAAATTTTATATATAACTAAAAATATTATAACATTAAAGATACATTCATTAAACATATTTATTGCGTACTCACCATGCCATGCCAGACGTGGAGAGCGATGTGAGCCTGAAAACTCCTAAGTATCTCTGGGATACGAGGTCCCTTAACAAGGACCTCGAAGATCGGGCTGAAAGGCCTGCCGAGTATGAGGTACTGGTCTAAGACGATATCCCAGAGCACGAGAAAGTACCTTCTCAAGTACTTCCTCCACAGGAGCTGGCGAAGGTGGCCTCCTCGCTCGGCGTTTCCTCTCAGTAGGATGCTGTTGTGAAGAAGAAGCAGCATACTCTTGCTCCCGCTGGGAAGAAGGAGCATCCTGCTGCTCCTGCCGGAAAGAAGGAGCAAACTGCTGCTCTTGCTGGTAAGGAGCATACAGGTCCTCGATCTGAGAATAATAACCCGCACCGAGCGAAGCACCTCCAGTATAAGAGCTATGTCTGCCTTCGCTAAAAGCCTGGTGAGGAGGGCTCAGTGGAGCAATGTCACGCGCGATACCAGATGTACTACGCCGCGTGACTTCCGACTCCTGTGTCGGGAACTGCTTCTCAAGCGAAGCACCTCCAGAATAAGGAACTGGCTCTCGTGCCTCGTGTCTAGAGTAGACCTTCCGCTGTCTCCTCAGAGAACGCATGCCATTGTGGAATACCTTCCTGAAGTATCCCAATCCGCTAAACCTCTTGACGTCTTTGTTTGGGTTCCTTTCCATCTGCAAACAAAAACAACAAATGTTAATAAAAAGGAAAAGAAATTAAAAAAGGGAAAAAAAAATTTAAGAAGAAGAAGTAAGTTGTCCGTGATGGACAAAAAGACTTTGTCCGTTGACACTTGTCCGTAAACGGACAAGTGTCTTCTACCTTCAGCCGATCGCGAACGCCAACAATGACGTTCGCGATTTGCTCACTCAATGTAATCATTAAACCTACGCCGAAACCCAAAATAACTAATCAACTTTCAACCCTAACTCATATTCATCCATTTTAGTAACATATAAGCCTCTAAACCTCTCTAAAACAACCTAAATCGAACAAATTAAACTCTAAACCTAAAACAAACAAATTTAAACGAAACTAAAACGAGAAAGTGAAGTTTTTTACCTTAGATTGCAGTTGAGATTACGATAAATGTCGAGAGAGATTGAGAGAGATGACAGCCGAAGATCGAGCGAAGGTCGATTCGTAGGTGTTCGTCGCGGCGAAAAAAGGAAGAGGAAGAAAGGGAAAGAAAATGAGCGTCGCTGTCCTTAATAGGGCATGTGACATTTGTCCGTCACGGACACTTATACGTTGTCCGTGACGGACAGATCATTCCTTCAAAGCTTGGTATTTACAACATATATTTGTATCTTTTAGATCAACCAATAATGTGTAAAACTTCATTAAATTAATGAGTTTAATTAATTGTGGTAACATTTTCGTTAAGTTTTAATTTAGTAAGATCTTTGAATGAAAATAACGAGTTGTAAAGAACATAATGAAATAAAAATATCAACTTAACGTTATTGCGAGGATTATAAATTTCTGTCAATCAAAATTACGTAACTTCCTATCAATAAACGTTTCTTTTATTCAAAATTTATAGATTTCGTAACAAACATATAAAGTTTTAAGAAATAAACGTAACTTCATATCATACATATCTACGATCCAATGAAGATTATGTTATTGAAAGGATTTAAACTTTCTTTTATAAAAGAAGAGCAAATCAAAGATATTTTATTCAAAATATTAACACTTTCTTTCAATAAAGAAACCAAACTTACTTACAAACATAACAATTACAAAGGAATCAAAGTTTCAAGATCAATGTTACATTTTTAAACATGACGTTGAACTTCAAATATAAATACGATCAAATCAAAATGACGTTATTGAAAACATTTAAACTTTCTGTTAACAAAATACAATCAAATTAAATTTTTGTTATTCAAAGGATTACAAATTTCTTTCAAACAAACCAAATTTTATAACTTTAATCCACAAAATAGACTTAGTAAATTGATTTCATTTGTCCGTGACGGACAAATGTCATTTGTCCGTGACGGACAAGTTCCATTTGTCCGTGACGGACAAGTTCCATTTGTCCGTGACGGACAAGTTCCATTTGTCCGTGACGGACAAATGGAATCAATTTACTAAGTCATGCCCATTTGTCCGTTACAATGGGCATGACTTAGTAAATTGACATACGCCAAATAGCCTGGACGTTTAAATATTGTAATACTTTTATGATTTTAGTTTACTAAATTGAGTTAATAACTTTTATATTTAATAGATTATTTATGTAAATGAATTCTTTTACTTAAATGGGGAAAATTAGAAAGAGATGCAAATTTCTCAACAAGAACGAATGCCCGAGAGGTTGGGGATGGGTACACCCATTAATCCCAATTGGATTGGATATAGGGTGAGGGACATTCTTTTAAACGGCATGACGAACCCGTTGACACTCCTAATTATAAGGAATTAAGTAAAAATGAACAATGACAATTTCAACTAACATGTCCACCCCAAGGTGAGTAACAAATGCTTGTGTATCCAATATGGCAAACAAGAACAAATATACCACTAGATACCGAAGAATATGATAAAAAGACCAAAAAAATTCACAATGAACAAGACAAAACGGAGACTAAATAAAGAAAGTAAATTAAAAAGATTTAATACCTTTTAGTATGATTTTTGAACAATCTCGTTGCTGCGACAATTTGTTACCCAAAGGCTCTACATAAAAGAAATTCCCAAAACAAATTAATGAGACGCTCAATATGAAAAATTGATCAACAAACCATCTAACACAACTTATAACAAGCACCTAGTCTTATGATTCGTTGGGTTGCTATCTGTAGTGTCAAGTGAAAAGAGGCTGAAATTATATTTTCTTGTTGGAGAAATAAACAAGATTTGAATACTAGCTGTTTTATAAATATGATTTATAAATCTAGAATAGCCAAAAATTAAAAATGTAATACAGGAAAATGAGAAGGATCTGAAGGCACCTTCGCAAACATTCAGTTGGGAGTCATTGCTAGTCGGAGTCGAAAACCATGGCGGCTTCAAAGAAGCCACTTTCTCCCAGCACATCAGTAGCAGGGCGTTGTAGATCTAAACAGAGGCTATGCACAGTAGATCTGCACATGAAGACATCTTTCTAGATTCATCGAACAAAGACTCAAAGAGAAAATTTACAGAATACAGTCCAAGTAAGACCAAACCTGGAAGGATGATGTGGAATGACGAGGAAGCTCCGATCTGAAAAGATGGATAAGAAAGGGAAGACCACTGAGGTAGCGGCGAAGTGGAAGAGAAGAGGGCTGAAATTTTAGGGCAAGTCCCACGACTCACACCCAGAAAATAGTTACTTTATTTATATACCCTTATTCTTTAATGTTACTTGTTTACCCGCGCGATTAAAGAAGCGCACCATACATGCGCTTCATAAAACGCTTGTTATTCTCTAATTGGCTGTTAGCTTTTACTGTTGTGATTTGTAATGTAAAATACAGTTTGACTTCAAATTCTACTTGGTATCTTCCTCACCGCGTTCATAGATGGCTGCTAATGTGAAATAACTCAAATAAGCAAACTTTTTATCTCAATGTTCATGGATGATTTGCAAACTTTAATCTTATAAAAAGACATCACAGTTGAACAAAAACCTAATGAGAGCGATTTCCAAGGCGATTGCGCCACTACCAATCCGTCCGGTGATATCACCACCCCAATCACCAGACCCACCGCCTATGGCCACCACACCTCTGAACCCCCACGCCTCACCGTCCCTTCCCAACATTACCACTGGTGACCAAGTAACCGCTTCCATTCCTGCCGCCCAGGCGACAGTTAATCCGGCATCCTACGCCAAAGCAATAAAGGCTACTGTGGCCCCAAAATCAGCACCTTTGTCAAAGGATTTTCTCATAGAATCCAAAAGAATGAGGGTTATGGTCTCAGATACAGAGAAAGGCTTGGCTTTTGTCGAGATCGACGACGACATTATGGAAGAATTAAATGCAAGGTGGGGCTGTGCACTTATTGTTAAGTCCTTGGACGTTCGGTTCCTTTTTTGGCATTGGAAAGACGACTTTATCCATTATGGAGCCCCAAAGGTAGGATAACAATCATCGACCTTCCGAACGACAATTACTGCGTCAGATTCGAGTTGGAATCAGATTACATGCGAGCCCTCACGGAAGGTCCATGGGAAATCTTCGGCTTCTACATCACAGTAAGACCATGGAATCCAGATTTTGATCCATACTCCGATCAGATTCAATCACTCTTTGTTTGGGCCAGGCTCTCGAACCTACCTCTCCAGCTTTACGACGAATCGGTTCTGTATGGTCTTGCTTCTGCTAATGGAACTCCAGTAAAAGTTGATTTGAACACCCTCTATGCTACAAGAGGACGCTTTGCCAGAGTTAGCATCGAAATAGACTTGAAAAACCCCCTATTAGGTACAATCCTGATCAGAGGGAGGCGCATTCACGTTGAGTATGAAGGCCTAAATTCAATATGTTACAGGTGCGGGAAATATGGTCACTCTATCGAACGCTGCAATTCTCCTATCAATCCTCCCCAAGTCCAAACAAATACAACCCAAACCTTGCCTGTGGAGGGGTTATTTGTAACACATCCAGAGACTAGTGATAACCCCATCAGCCCTGATCAGTCCAATAACACTGAAGCCAACCTTGGACCATGGATGACAGTTACTCGCCAGCGACGCCAACCTCGAAATCAGAACCGTCAACAACAAGTCAAAAGCACAACCCCCCTTTCTAATGCTTTTCAGATTCTTTCAGAGAAGACAGTAGACGTAACCCCACAAACCCATCCCAACCAGGCAAACCCTAATCCATTGCCAACACTACCTGTTATCACTGCTAGGAATATTGCTCATACAGCTGAAACACCAGTACCCCCTGACCCTCCTGCTACACACAGGACCAACACTAGACATACCCCCACTATTCCAACAACATCGGGAACCCCACCTGTGGATAACCCAGCACCTCCAATTGTTGGGAACACTCCAAAATCCGCCACCAGGGAGCGTTCTAGATCTCCAAACCGGGAACAGTTGAAAGATCAAATAATGCTATCTAAAGGGGAAATGGGTAGTAAATATTTCATTCTCACACCAGAGGAAAAAATGGCAGTCGATGATCACTCAAATACTGCATATACTTCACCGACAAATATTCCAGTGGGTATGGAGGAGGATGGTAATACCATGCCTCCTTCTTCACCAATTGGACACCGATACTTGCCCCCAATCAGTTTTAATGAATATCCTATTATGGAACTGTAGGGGAGCAGCCAATCGTCGCTTCCGGAAAGCGACAAGATACATGTTAAATAAACACAAAATAAATTTCCTTGCTTTACTGGAGACCAAGGTATCAGGAGAGATTGCACAGACAGCTTGTGAGAAAATGGGCTTTACTAATCATCACAGGATAGAGGCAGCGGAGTTTACCGGTGGAATTTGGCTATTCTGGAACGATTCGGATGTGGAGGTCACCATTAAAGAATCAAATGACCATTTCATAAAAGTCTTGGTTAGACATGACCTTGATTATTTCTCCTTAGTCGTTGTCTATAACCCCCCAACTCCGGAAAGACGAAGGAATGTGTGGTCGACATTGCTGGAGATAGTCCAAAACACATCTGGCCCTTTGTTTATTGGAGGAGATTTTAATTCAACGATTACGAATGATGAGCACTCCAAAGGCTCCTTGTCTGTAGACTCAAACAGATTCAGGAATTGGATGGAGGAAGCGGAGCTTATTGACATGGGATTCTCAGGTCCCAGGTTCACATGGTCAAGAGGTAAAGAGGCAAACCTGCGTGTAGTGAAACGTTTGGACAGGATCTTCACTAATAGGGAAGGGAGAATCAACTGGCCAGAGGCGAGTATCCGCCACCTCCCTTCTCTCTCTTCTGACCATAACCCCCTTCTACTAAACCTCCACCCTCAACGCTCTTTCCAAAGAGATAGGCGCCCATTCAGATTCGAAGCAGCATGGTTCTCTCATTCAGATTTTGGAAAGCTCCTGGTAGACAGCTGGGACAACACCAAAAGCCTGATGCATGCTCTCTCAAACCTCCGTATTAAGCTACTCAAATGGAACAAGAAAACGTTTGCTTTATACCAGCAAAGAAAGAGGCCCTTATCAGAAACATAGAAAAGTTACAGGAGAGTGTAGATAGGGACACTAACCAAGACCAACTGAATACCCTCTTTAAACTGCAGATTGAATTTGAAGAGATTCTCTCACAGGAGGAAATGCTATGGTTCCAGAAATTGAGAGAAAAGTGGATTGTTCACGGGGATAGAAACACTAGCTTCTTCCACACATCCGCTATTGTTAGAAGACGTAGGAATCGAATTGAATGCATCAAAGATGCAAACGGAAACTGGATATCGGATGCTAAGGATATTGAAGAGCATGCCCAATCATTCTTCACTAAGCTGTACACTCATGATACCATTACCCCAATTCCTGCAGAGAGCCCAATTGATCTTTTCCCTAATATAGAGCCTGCTCTTCTTGAACCATTGGACGAAAACATCAATGATAAGGATATTTTGGAGGCATGTAGATCCATGGGTCCATGGAAAGCTCCTGGACCCGAAGGATACCAACCTATCTTCTTTCAAAAATGTTGGAATCATGTTGACATCTCAGTGATTAATTGCATCAAAGATTTCTGGATCTCAGGGAACTTACAGGAAGGTATGAACGATACTTTGCTGGTCCTCATACCAAAAATTCAGAAACCGGAAATGCTCCCACAACTCCGTCCCATCAGCCTATGTAACGTATCCTACAAAATAATCTCAAAAGTAATGGTACAGAAATTGAAACCCATTGTAACTTCTCTTGTGGGGCCAACTCAAAGCAGCTTCATCCCTGGAAGGTTTATAGAGGATAACATTATCATCGTACAAGAGGTTATTGATTCAATGAAGAAGAAAAAGTCGGGAAAAAGATGGCTAACAATAAAGCTTGATCTGGAGAAGGCTTATGACAGGCTCAACTAGAACTTCATAGAGGATACACTCAGTAGAACAGGTCTACCATCCATCTGGATCGATCGCATCATGAAATGTGTTTCTTCTACATCTATGAGAGTGTTATGGAACGGGGAGATGCTACCAGCATTCAGACCTTCTAGGGGAATACGTCAAGGTGATCCCCTCTCCCCGTACTTCTTTGTTTTGTGCCTGGAAAGACTCAATCATCTCATTCTACAACATGTTACTGAGGGTACATGGAAACCCATCAAACTGAACAAGGATGCTCCTCCTATTTCACATATTTTCTTCGCGGATGATATAATCTTATTTGCTGAAGCCTCCTCGCATCAGATGAAAGTTATGATGAAATGTATTGAACAGTTTTGTGAGATTTCCGGTCAAAAAGTAAGCATTACCAAGTCAAGTATGCTTGTCTCACCAAACGTTGATACAAGATTACGAGACAAACTCAAATCGTTAAGTGGACTAGATATCAAAGAGGATTTTGGAACTTATCTGCGAATGCCAATACTTAACAAGAAGATGACCACTTCGGACTTTGACTTTCTTCTCCAACGAGCCCAATCTAAGCTAGCAAATTGGAAAGGAAGAACACTGAATCTAGCAGGCCGGCTTACCCTCACGAGATCAGTCCTATCCACCCTCCCAAGCTATGTTATGAAAACAGTGAAACTTCCTCTAACTTTCATCCGGAAATATGAGAGTATCTGCAGGAAGTTCATCTGGAATGGTTCGAATGGGGAGCGAAAAATGAGCCTTATTTCCTGGGAGGTTTTGTGTACACCTAAAGTTTTGGGCGGTGGGGGATTAAGATCACTGTCATCATACAATATGGCAGCACTCGGAAAAATAGGATGGAGACTTTTAAATGAAAGAAACTCACTGTGGGTTTCAGTCCTCCGGACGAAATACAAACTGGGAGGGGTGAATGACATACTTCAAATGGGAAGAAGCCGAACAGGCACTATCACATTCAAGAGCATAGTCCGTAGTATTCATTCAGTGATCTATCCAGGAGCTGCCTGGAGAGTAGGGGATGGTAGGAGGGCTAATTTCTGGACAGATAAATGGGTAACAAAAACCCCCTTATTCAACACCACCATACACCTAGTAGAAGACTGGTTATTGAATGCCAAAGTCAGAGACCTTTGGATTGAAGGTCAAGGTTGGAACTGGGCTGCTTTAAGCCATCTATTGCCAGCTACCTCTTTGATGAATCTCGCTGCAATCAGAATTTTTGAAGATTCAAATGAGGAAGATAGAGTACAGTGGCCTTTCAGCAGTAACGGGGAGTACACCATGGCATCAGGTTACAAATTCCTAAATTACGGTATGTCAGAGCTTCCTAACAAATCAATTTACACAGGAATCTGGAAATTAAATGTTAGCATGAAATATTGTGATATTTTAGGCACGTTTTATAATCGTATTTGATTCATATTGAGAGTCTTTGATTAAGCTTTGTGCATATATGAGCTAGTATTGCCTATATTGTCGATATGGATGTCTACACGAGTTCTATGTTGATTATAGGTGATTTGGAGCTATTTCCGAACGAAATCGAGCAAAGGGGAGTTGAGTTGATGTACCTCTAGATTAAGGACACCTTTTGGAAGCAATTTGGAGTATTAGATTGAGGAATGCACGAATGAAGGCAAGAACCACGGTTTTACCCTAGATTACGGCCGTGGATTGTGATGCAGAATTCGATGTTCATTCCAGGGGATATTACGGCCGTGGAAGTTACCCGTGTTTGTTTCCACGCCTCAGAATTACGGCCGTGGAATCTTCCACGACCGTGATCTTGGCGAATCCTTTCGCCACGTTTCGAAGCCATGATCTTTTGAAGATCGGGCCGGGCCGACATTCTGCCCTGCATTATAAAAAGGACGGATGAAGCAAGATTCCGTCACCTCGCTACCTAGCTTATGATCTTCCAACCCTAAGTTTAGCGGCAAAAACGCAAGCTTAGAAACGCACAAACCCTCATTCTTGGAGGTGATTTTGGGGGAGATCTTATTGAAGATCAAAGTTCGGAATTGAAGAATTGCTGCTAGCGATCGTTGCGTTTGTGCAAGATCGAAGTTCTTGGAGGATTTTGCAAGAAGATTTCTCTTCTTGCTTAGGTTTGATTTAGGATCGGATTGACATCCCGTTTCCTTTCTTTCCTAAGATTGTGATTGTTTGTTCCGATTTGAATCTTTTGATAAACACTTGTTCTTGATTGTGATTCTGAGATTCGTTTGAAGATTTTTGATAGTTCTTGAAAGTTTCCATCTTTTATCTTTTAAATCTTGAATTAATATCAAATGATTGTTATTGGCTAAAAACCCTTAACAATTCTAAGGTGAAGGGTTGATAGTTGTGGCTTAGATGATGATAGATCGTTCGCAAACAGATTAGACCCTGAGAGCTAGAGAATTGTCGCCGACAACCCTAAATTACGGGCTGTTCTTGAGTTCCACGGCCGTGGAATCTCAAGATCCAACCGTAATTTCCCTGAGTTTACGAGCTTGCTTTTACCTTAATCCAAAGTTAAAGATTTGCTTTAGCTTAGTTTAGACTTGTCTTTTCTAGGTGGTAGTGAAGCCTCAACAACCTCTACCTCGATTGTGAGTCTCAACAACCTCAATCGGATAAGTTAGTCTTGACCTTTAGATTATAGGATTGGGTATTTGATGCTAATCCTTGTCTTTGGTTCCTTCTTATATTGAGCCTCAACAACCTGTATAAGGAGTATCTTTTAGGTGAGTTACATAAGGTTTTTGGAACCTCAACCGTACGATTACCTTACACTAGTATACCTTTGCATATCTCTACTCTGTCTTTATATCATTAGTATATCTTGAATCTGTTGCCACAACTGAATACCCGGATCTTTAGGATTGTTGTTTTCCCAATATTTGCAAAACTCCCATATTTACTGTTTGATAACCTGAAATCGAATTTGTTCCCACCCAAATCCCTGTGTTCGATACTCTGGAATTCTTGCTTAGCTACCTCGATCCGTACACTGCGGGTTCGCTGCTTGATTCTAGTTTTATAAATTTAAAGCTTATTTGCACACACCTCTAGGGGCGAACAAGTTTTTGGCGCCGTTGCCGGGGATTTGGTTTCGGCTGAATTCAGTAACCGGTTGTCAAGCTTGGGAGCTTGCTCTCGTTATTTGATTTTTCTTTGAGTGCATGCGCAGGTCTAGGAACACCGAAGATCTCTTACCTCTTGATCAAGAGCTAGAGAAAACCTTGAGACAAAGACGCAAGGAAAAGAGGATGGCTCAAGAGAACGAAAGCGATCTTCAAACTAAGCTGGCGGAGAAGGAAGCTCAACTCCGATGGAATGAGAACCTCCTCCAGGATGAGATGGATCGTCATCAAACTCAAGTTAACGGTCTACAAGACATGATCGTCCAAATGAAGATAAAGATGAGCGATCTTGAAGATAAGGTGGGCAAGAAGTCCTCGAGAAGAAGGACAAGATCTAGAAGAAGAAGCCACTCATCCGCTGATGATAGTGATTCTTCCATGCCTCCGCTAGAAGAGATTGATCCCACGATCAATATAAATCCTTTTAATCAACAAGGAGCTGCTAACCGCCGCATCCCACCTAGGAATGCGAGGGTCGAACGTGTGGATAATGAGCCAAGAACTCTTGGCCAGCGGATGGATCCAACACAAAAACCACGCCGCTTGGGTGTGAACTTTGATGCTGAAGATGTACAAGGGTTTAGTTTCAACCCTCAAGTTATCACTCTTGTTCGCCAAAGCCAGTTTGGCGGTACAAGCGCTGAATCTCCACACCAACACTTGCAAAACTTTGAGTGTATGATGGAGACAATGAGACCAAAGAGCGCCACTACTAACAACTATAAGCTCAAACCTTTCTTTTTCTCTTTGAAATGGAAAGCGCTATCTTGGTACCAAGCTCTTCCTAGTGGGAAGCTAGAAACGTGGGAAGACCTCTCCGCAGAGTTTCTCACCAAGTTCTTTCCGCCCTCCAAAACGGCGGAACTTAGAGGTAAGATTAATGCTTTTTCTATGAGACCTAACGAAAGTTTATTTCAATCTTGGGAAAGGTTTCAGGATTTGCTCTTGGATTGCCCTCATCATGGCATATCCAAGCTTGCCTTGCTGGAAATTTACTACAAGGGGCTGGATGCGGGAACGCAATTCAACCTTCAATCCCTCTCATGCGGAACGTTCATGGACATGAGAGAAGATGACGCTTGGGACTTCATTGAGAAACAAGCAAGAGTCATAGAGAAGTATTCCCACCGGAAAGTGGAGGGAAATCGTGTGGAGCAAGGAGCGAAGCTCACACATGAAGCTCAAAATCAGATTTTCTCCCTCAACAATGAGATCAAAGAGTTGAAGGAGACTATCAAGACCAACTTCCCAAAGCAACAAGAGAAGGATGTTGGCTATTTGGGCAACAACAATGGCGGTGACAACACCAACCGCAACAACAATAACCGGAACAATAACCGGAACAACAATTGGAATGGAAACAACAACCGGAATAACAACAATTGGAACAACAATCGTGGTTCGAACAACAACAATTGGCGCTCCAATCAACAAAATTCCGGTAACTCCTATCCTTCCAATTCCAATTCACTAACTCCACCCTCTTCTTCCTCTACCCCTTTGAAAAGCCAGGGGCAATCATCAAATGGAGGAAACAATACGGGAAAGGAAAAGCCGGATCCCATGTTGGAAACGATCTTGGGAAAGCTTCAAGGGTTGGAGAACCGCATCATCAAGGTTGATGATCAAATTTCTAAGGTTGACAAAGCTCAAAAGGTTTTGGAAAATCAAATGTTCAACCATGCGGAGGAAGTTCCTAGGAATCAAGGGAAACTTCCAGGAAAGACGGAGGACAACCCTAAAGGAAGGGTAATGGCGATTACAACTAGGAGCGGAGTGACTACCACCGATCCGCAGCCTACGTTTGTTGAAGTCCCCGTAGAGAAAGGCAAAGAAAAGGGGAAGGAGAAGGAGGACGTCTATGTTCCACCTCCAGCTTTCAAACCTCCCCTACCATTCCCTCAATCTAGAGCGCGAGCGCGCCTAGACAAACAATTCGGTAAGTTCATAGAACTCATGAGCAAACTGCATATTAATATACCGTTCATTGATGCTATTGTAGGTATGCCGGCTTATGGCAAGTTCTTGAAGGAGCTCCTCTCTAACAAGAGGAAGCTAGAAGATTTTGGAGAAGTCAAGATGAGTTCGGATTCTTCGGACCTCATCAAGACTATGAAGGAGAAAATGCCCCCAAAGCTGAAAGATCCGGGGTCATTTTGCATTCCCATAGGAGTGGGAGAGGTCACATACGACGCTTTGTGTGACTTGGGAGCAAGTGTGAGTATCATACCACTTGCATTGTGCAGGAAGATCGGTTTAGGCGA
This sequence comes from Fagopyrum esculentum, assembly GCA_033239045.1. Lineage (NCBI taxonomy): Eukaryota > Viridiplantae > Streptophyta > Magnoliopsida > Caryophyllales > Polygonaceae > Fagopyrum > Fagopyrum esculentum. The sequence goes on from BSUD01000005.1 coordinate 120,236,024, forward strand.
CCCTAAACCGGTGAAGATGACGTTATACATGGCGGATCGATCCATTACTCGTCCCGTCGGTATTGTAGAGGACGTCCCTGTCAAGCTAGGCAAGTTCTTTGTCCCCATTGATTTTGTTGTGCTTGACATTCCTGCAGATAGTCCGGTCCCGATCATACTCGGAAGACCGTTTCTTGCAACTTCCGGCTGCATGGTCGATTGCAAGAATGGGAGACTCGCCTTTGACATTGGGGAGGAGAAAGTAGAGTTCGTTCTTTCCACTCTAGTGAAGGAACCAATATTTGATGAGGATATTGTTAGCATGAAATATTGTGATATTTTAGGCACGTTTATAATCGTATTTGATTCATATTGATAGTCTTCGATGGAGCTTTATGCATATATGAGCTAGTATTACCTATATTGTCGATATGGATGTCTACACGAGTTCTATGTTGATTATAGGTGATTTGGAGCTATTTCCGAACGAAATCGAGCAAGGGAGAGTTGAGTTGAAGTACTTCCAGATTTAGAACACCTTTTGGAAGCAATTTGGAGTATTAGATTGAGGAATGCACGAATGAAGGCAAAAATCACGGTTTGACCCTAGATTACGGCCGTGGATTATGATGCAGAATTCGATGTTCATTCCAGGGGATATTACGGCCGTGGAACACAACCGTATTCCTCTTCACGCCCTAAATTACGGTCGTGGAATCTTCCACGACCGTGATCTTGGCGAATCCTTTCGCCACGTTTCGAAGCCACGATCTTTTGAAGATCGGGCCGGGCCGACGTTTTGCCCTGCATTATAAAAAGGACGGATGAGGCAAGATTCCATCATCTCGCTTTACCTTGCTACCTAGCTTACGACATTTAAAACCCTAAGGGGAGCGGCAAGAACGCAAGCTTAGCAAGACACAAACCTTCATTCTTGGAGGCGATTTTTGGGAGATCTCATCGAAGATCAAAGTTCGTGATTGGAGAATTGCTGTGAGCGATCTTCGCGTTGAGGAAGATTGAAGTTCTTGGAGGATTTTGCAAGAAATCTCCTCTTCTTGCTTAGGTTTGACTTAGGATCGGATTGACATCCCGTTTCCTTTCTTTCCTAAGATTGTGATTGATTGTTTGATTTGAATCTCTTGACAAACACTTGTTTTCGATTGTGATTTTGAGATTCGTTTGAAAGATTATTGAAGGTTCTTGAAAGTTTCCATCTTTTATCCTATAAATCTTGAATTGATATCAAATGGCTGTTATTGGCTAAAAACCCTTAACAATTCTAAGGTGAAGGGTTGATAGTTGTGGCATAGATGATGATAGATCGATCGCAAACAGATTAGACCCTGAGAGTTAGAGAAGTGTCGCCGACAACCCTAAATTACGGGTTGTTCTTGAATTCCACGGCCGTGGAACCTCAAGATCCAACCGTAATTTCCATGAGTTTACGAGCCTGCTTTTTACCTTAATCTAAAGTTAAAGATTTGCTTTAGCTTAGCTTAGACTTGTCTTTTCTAGGTGGTAGTGAAGCCTCAACAACCTCTACCTCGATTGTGAGCCTCAA
>BSUD01000005.1:120237576-120277148 GCA_033239045.1 Fagopyrum esculentum
CTTTTCTTTGAGTGCATGCGCAGGTCTAGGAACACCGAAGATCTCTTACCTCTTGATCAAGAGCTAGAGAAAACCTTGAGACAAAGACGCAAGGAAAAGAGGATGGCTCAAGAGAACGAAAGCGATCTTCAAACTAAGTTGGCGGAGAAGGAAGCTCAACTCCGATGGAATGAGAATCTCCTCCAGGATGAGATGGATCGTCATCAAACTCAAGTTAACGGTCTACAAGACATGATCGTCCAAATGAAGATAAAGATGAGCGATCTTGAAGATAAGGTGGGCAAGAAGTCCTCGAGAAGAAGGACAAGATCTAGAAGAAGAAGCCACTCATCCGCTGATGATAGTGATTCTTCCATGCCTCCGCTAGAAGAGATTGATCCCACGATCAATATAAATCCTTTTAATCAACAAGGAGCTGCTAACCGCCGCATCCCACCTAGGAATGCGAGGGTCGAACGTGTGGATAATGAGCCAAGAACTCTTGGCCAGCGGATGGATCCAACACAAAAACCACGCCGCTTGGGTGTGAACTTTGATGCTGAAGATGTACAAGGGTTTAGTTTCAACCCTCAAGTTATCACTCTTGTTCGCCAAAGCCAGTTTGGCGGTACAAGCGCTGAATCTCCACACCAACACTTGCAAAACTTTGAGTGTATGATGGAGACAATGAGACCAAAGAGCGCCACTACCAACAGCTATAAGCTCAAACCTTTCTTTTTCTCTTTGAAAGGGAAAGCGCTATCTTGGTACCAAGCTCTTCCTAGTGGAAAGCTAGAGACGTGGGAAGACCTCTCCGCAGAGTTTCTCACCAAGTTCTTCCCGCCCTCCAAAACGGCGGAACTTAGAGGTAAGATTAATGCTTTTTCTATGAGACCTAACGAAAGTTTGTTTCAATCTTGGGAAAGGTTTCAGGATTTGCTCTTGGATTGCCCTCATCATGGCATATCCAAGCTTGCCTTGCTGGAAATTTACTATAAGGGGCTGGATGCGGGAACGCAATTCAACCTTCAATCCCTCTCATGCGGAACGTTCATGGACATGAGAGAAGATGACGCTTGGGACTTCATTGAGAAGCAAGCAAGAGTCATAGAGAAGTATTCCCACCGGAAAGTGGAGGGAAATCGTGTGGAGCAAGGAGCGAAGCTCACACATGAAGCTCAAAATCAGATTTTCTCCCTCAACAATGAGATCAAAGAGTTGAAGGAGACTATCAAGACCAACTTCCCAAAGCAACAAGAGAAGGATGTTGGCTATTTGGGCAACAACAATGGCGGTGACAACACCAACCGCAACAACAATAACCGGAACAATAACCGGAACAACAATTGGAATGGAAACAACAACCGGAATAACAACAATTGGAACAACAATCGTGGTTCGAACAACAACAATTGGCGCTCCAATCAACAAAATTCCGGTAACTCCTATCCTTCCAATTCCAATTCACTAACTCCACCCTCTTCTTCCTCTACCCCTTTGAAAAGCCAGGGGCAATCATCAAATGGAGGAAACAATACGGGAAAGGAAAAGCCGGATCCCATGTTGGAAACGATCTTGGGAAAGCTTCAAGGGTTGGAGAACCGCATCATCAAGGTTGATGATCAAATTTCTAAGGTTGACAAAGCTCAAAAGGTTTTGGAAAATCAAATGTTCAACCATGCGGAGGAAGTTCCTAGGAATCAAGGGAAACTTCCAGGAAAGACGGAGGACAACCCTAAAGGAAGGGTAATGGCGATTACAACTAGGAGCGGAGTGACTACCACCGATCCGCAGCCTACGTTTGTTGAAGTCCCCGTAGAGAAAGGCAAAGAAAAGGGGAAGGAGAAGGAGGACGTCTATGTTCCACCTCCAGCTTTCAAACCTCCCCTACCATTCCCTCAATCTAGAGCGCGAGCGCGCCTAGACAAACAATTCGGTAAGTTCATAGAACTCATGAGCAAACTGCATATTAATATACCGTTCATTGATGCTATTGTAGGTATGCCGGCTTATGGCAAGTTCTTGAAGGAGCTCCTCTCTAACAAGAGGAAGCTAGAAGATTTTGGAGAAGTCAAGATGAGTTCGGATTCTTCGGACCTCATCAAGACTATGAAGGAGAAAATGCCCCCAAAGCTGAAAGATCCGGGGTCATTTTGCATTCCCATAGGAGTGGGAGAGGTCACATACGACGCTTTGTGTGACTTGGGAGCAAGTGTGAGTATCATACCACTTGCATTGTGCAGGAAGATCGGTTTAGGCGACCCTAAACCGGTGAAGATGACGTTATACATGGCGGATCGATCCATTACTCGTCCCGTCGGTATTGTAGAGGACGTCCCTGTCAAGCTAGGCAAGTTCTTTGTCCCCATTGATTTTGTTGTGCTTGACATTCCTGCAGATAGTCCGGTCCCGATCATACTCGGAAGACCGTTTCTTGCAACTTCCGGCTGCATGGTCGATTGCAAGAATGGGAGACTCGCCTTTGACATTGGGGAGGAGAAAGTAGAGTTCGTTCTTTCCACTCTAGTGAAGGAACCAATATTTGATGAGGATATTTACAATGTCCAAAACGAAGAAGGTTTATCTAGGGAGGAGGTAAGTGCGATTCTCTTTAACGATCCTTTGCAAAAGGTTATTACTATGAGTCTAACCGATGTAGGAGAAGAAGAAGAGTGCAATGAGGAAATTGAAGCCTTAGAAGCACAAGAAGAGATGCATGATGTAGAGTTTGAGAAACTCCACGATGAGGCTGAGAATACAAGATTCCACGGCCATACTCTGTATTCCACGGCCGTGGATTCCACAACCAAATTCGACCTCCATTCCAGAGGATATTACGGCCGTGGAAAACCAGAGGAAACCGTGATTCTGACCGTGGAAAATGGTGAACGGCACACTTCTTCAACTTCTCCTAATTCTTCTCCAAACCATTCAACATCCTTAGAAACTTCTAAGGAAACATCGGAAGCTCCTCAAGGATCATTGGAAGCTCCGAAAGCGATGGAACTTAAACCACTTCCTACTCATCTAAGGTACGCTTTTCTTGGATCTAATTCCACCTTCCCGGTTATCGTTAGTTCCGAATTAAGCATAGATGAATATGAACAGCTCATGATTGTCCTTAGGAAACATAGAAAAGCCATAGGCTATACTATTGAGGACTTAGTAGGAATTAAACCCTCCCTATGCATGCATAAGATACTAATGGAGGAGGACTTTAGAACTTCAAGACAACCTCAAAGGCGGTTGAATCCGACCATGAAGGAGGTTGTCAAGAAGGAAATTCTTAAACTTCTTGATGCAGGTATCATCTATCCTATCTCCGATAGCAAGTGGGTGAGCCCGGTTCAAGTAGTTCCGAAAAAGGGAGGAATGACGGTCATCACCAATAAGAACAACGAACTCATTCCTACCCGAACTGTAACTGGATGGCGAATGTGCATAGACTACCGCAAGCTCAACAACGCAACGCGGAAGGATCACTTTCCATTGCCATTCATCGACCAAATGCTTGAAAGGTTAGCACAACATTCATACTTTTGCTACCTTGACGGTTATAGTGGTTTCTTTCAGATCCCGATACATCCGGATGATCAAGAGAAGACCACATTCACGTGCCCTTGGGGTACGTTCGCTTATAGGAGAATGCCGTTCGGGCTTTGCAACGCCCCAGCCACCTTTCAACGGTGCATGATGGCCATCTTCTCCGAATACGTAGAGGAAATCATGGAAGTCTTCATGGACGACTTCTCCGTTTACGGTTCCTCTTTTAACGATTGTCTTTCCAACCTTTCTCTTGTTTTGCAAAGATGTGAAGACACTAACCTTGTTCTTAATTGGGAGAAGTGTCAATTCATGGTTAAGGAAGGAATCGTTTTAGGTCACTTAGTCTCTAGTAGAGGGATAGAGGTAGACAAGGCTAAAATAGAGACCATAGAGAAACTCCCTCCTCCAGTTTCGGTGAAGGGAATAAGAAGTTTCCTAGGACATGCTGGATTCTATAGACGTTTCATTCAGGATTTTTCTAAGATATCAAAACCTCTCACTAATCTATTGATGAAGGATGCGGTTTTTGAGTTTTCGCAGGAATGTCTAGATGCGTTCAACACCATCCGGCAAGCTCTAATTTCAGCACCCATTATCCAACCACCGGATTGGACTCTCCCTTTCGAGATTATGTGCGATGCTAGTGACGTAGCCATTGGAGCTGTTCTTGGGCAACGAAAGGAAGGACGAACCCATGCCATATACTACGCTAGCAAGACGCTAGACGAAGCCCAGCTCAACTACGCCACTACGGAAAAGGAATTTCTAGCCATTGTCTACGCCATTGACAAGTTTCGCTCTTATCTTGTAGGTGCAAAGGTGATTGTCTACACGGACCATGCTGCGATCCGGTACCTCCTTGCAAAGAAGGATGCGAAGCCAAGGCTGATTAGATGGATTCTCCTCCTACAAGAATTCGATCTTGAGATCCGCGACAAGAAAGGCTCGGAAAATTCTGTAGCGGATCATTTGAGTCGTCTAACACATCTAGAGGACGACCATTTGCCCATTGATGACTCCTTTCCGGACGAACACCTACACATCATAGAGGAGTGCATCAAGGTAATCTCCAAGGGTGACGAACCATGGTTTGCTGATTTCGTTAACTATTTGGTTTGCCAAGAGATACCACCCGGACTATCATATGCGCAAAGGAAGAAGTTCTTCAAGGACGTCCGGGAATACCATTGGAACGAGCCTCTTCTCTTCAAGAGAGGTACGGATGGCATCATTCGGCGATGTGTGCCGGAAGATGAGATGCAAAGTGTCATCCGTCATTGTCATTCACTACCTTGTGGAGGACACGCTAGTTCGAACAAAACTAGCGCAAAGGTATTGCAATCCGGATTTTATTGGCCTACTTTATTTAAAGATGTGCAATCCTTTGTTTCTTGTTGCGATGCTTGTCAAAGAACAGGCAATATCTCTAGAAGGAACGAGATGCCCCTCAACAACATCCAAGAGGTGGAGATTTTTGACGTTTGGGGAGTCGATTTCATGGGACCATTCCCTTCTTCTTGTGGGAACCAATACATACTATTGGCGGTAGACTACGTTTCTAGATGGGTAGAAGCCATTGCCTCTCCCACAAATGATGCCATGGTGGTGGTTAAGTTCTTCAACAAGACCATCTTTCCGCGATTCGGGACGCCAAGGACGATCATTAGTGATGGGGGTTCTCACTTCATAGCCCGTCGCTTTGAAGCTCTTCTATCCAAGTATGGGGTTACCCACAAGATCGCCACCCCTTACCATCCACAAACGAGTGGACAAGTTGAGATCTCAAATAGGGAGATCAAGGGAATTCTAGAGAAGACGGTTTCGAGGACTAGGAAGGATTGGTCCTTGAAACTAGATGATGCATTATGGGCATACCGGACTGCATACAAGACTCCCATAGGAACCACACCATACAACCTTGTGTATGGGAAGTCTTGTCACTTGCCGGTAGAGCTAGAGCACAAGGCGTTTTGGGCTATCAAGTGGCTGAATTTCAGCATGAAAGAAGCGGGAGAGAAGCGTCTCCTAGACATCAACAAGCTGGATGAACTCCGTTTGAACGCTTACGAAAACGCCAAGATCTATAAGGAAAGAGCAAAGCGTTGGCATGATAAGCATATCATTCCAAAGGACTTCCAAGAAGGAGATCAAGTTCTCCTCTTCAATTCGAGACTTCGCCTCTTTCCAGGTAAGTTAAAATCTCGTTGGACTGGACCTTTTCTAATTAAGCGTATTTTCCCCCATGGTGCAGTCGAAGTATGGGGTGAAGCTAGCGGAAGTTTTAAGGTGAACGGTCAACGACTCAAGAAGTACTCACCGGAACTCCAAGCTGAGGAGTTTGCACCTACCGCACTCGAATAAGTGCGAGATGGTCTAGCTACGGACCTTAAACAAAGCGCTTCTTGGGAGGCAACCCAGGGTATTGCATTTTCGTTTTTGTTTTCGATTCATAGTTTAGTTTAGAATAGACGTTTCGGTTTTATTTTGCCTCGATTCCTTCCGGTATGTTCGTGTTTTTGGTTGTAGGATCGATGGAAAAGGAGAAAGGAGGGATAATGTCGAAGAGAAGTGACGAAATTTGGACTTTGAAGCTTTACAGAGAGTTCCACGGTCTAAATTACGGTCGTCATTGCTACAGTGGCCGTAATCCTCAAAGGCCTGTGAAAAATCATCAAAATTACGGGTCCGTACATTTCCACGGCCGTGGAATGCCCCGACAAACCGTGATTTTTGAAAATTTGCCTGCGAGTATAAAAGCCACACTTCACCACAAAAACACCACAAAAACCCCCAATTTCCACGCCCTAAACACCGAAATCGCACAGCTCATCCCAAATCTTCGTTCTCTAATCGTTTTTAACGATTCTTCTTCCTAAACTGAAGCAAATCCAACCAAGAACAAGATCCAAACAACAAATCGCGTGGAAAACGATCAACAAACCCGCATTTTGGATTTCCCAATCCGAAAACAAGGTTTTTGCTCTCTTCTTGATTCTAGTCGTTTTTGTGCGTTTTTGTTAGAGATTATTAGGAAGAACTGATTGAGATTGGAAGAAATTAGATTAGGACTGCTTGTTGTGGAGTTTGATTGCTGATTTGCTGAGAATTGAGAATTACTGTGTCGAACCACGGTCTGCATAGGTTCCACGGCCGTGGTTTTGGGAAGAACAGACCGTAATTTTCAACAGAATGGATTTTGTGAGGAGAGTTTCGGGAAGGATTAAGGAAAAGAAAGGGGAGCAGAATAAGAAGAGAAAAGGTAACCCTTCCACATCTAGGGCACCACCACCTTCATCTCCCTCACCTTCACCTCCATCTTCACCTCCATCCTCACCACCTCACCCTAGCATCCCGATCATACACGAAAACCACCAAGCTGCATTTGAGAGGATCGAGAAGAGGGCAGTAATTGGCCCTAGATACTTGTTGTTAGAGGATCTACATCCTCTCAACATTGTAGATGACCTCACATGGCTCTTGGATAGAGCCGGTTTAATTGTCTTCACGAACATTCGTGAAGACGCTTATGAGGAGATCACCCGAGAGGTTGTGACGTCTTTTGAGCACAGCCATGTTGATAGAACTGTATCCTTCCGTCTCATGAACAGAGACTACCAGTTGAGCATTGTCGAGTTCGGGACCATCTTTGGGTTCCATGAGACCTACAACGGTCGACTCCCTAGGAACGTGTCCGCTAAGGACTTTTGGGAGGATGTGGCTATGATCTATGCCGACGAGGACCGTTGGCATCCAGCTGATACCAAGGCCAAATTGATGTACCATTTGGCCTTGAAGATAGCTCACCGTGTTCTTTCGGAGTGTCTCTTTCCTAGGACGGAGACGCCCCAAAAGATTAAGACGGATGAGCTATTCCTTCTCTACGCTATGCTTCATGGATGCCGCGCCGATTGTGCTACCCTTTTGGCGGCAACTATGAGCAAATTGAAGAACAAATCAAGAGGGAACATTGGATATGGTGGGATAGTGACCCACATAGCTAGGACTTTTGGAGTGGACTTCTCGGCTTGCACACGTATACCGGCAGTTCCATTAGGGCTACACGCTTTCATGGTTAGGGGACTCATCTTCCCCACACATAGAGGTCCGCCTTATGCGGGCATGCCCTGGGAAAGTAGGACAGGCAGGGGCATTGAGTGGCTGCCGGAGTATTCCATTGTGGCGGGACGCCACAACTGGAAGGAGACGTTCGCTGCGATGCATGCGAACAGGCTTGTAGCTCCCCCTTACGTTCCACCGCCGGTTGTAGATGAGGAGGATATGGGAGAGCCGTATGAGAGTGGTGGAGGAGCAGAGCAGGAGTTCGGCTCATTTCCGGATCAGCCGGATCAGCAGGATGTACCTAGACGCTCTCCGCGTCCGGCTAGAGCTCCAGGCTCGTCATCTCGCCGCGCTAGCGTGAGCGAGAGGCCCACGTGGATGACTACACCTCCCACCTGGTACGAGACACCCCCTCCTTGGTCCACGACGCAGCCAGCAGCACCACCACCACCACCACCACAGCCAGCACCAGCAGATGCTCCCGGATGGTATGATCGCGCTCCGGGATGGTATGAGAGGATGCCGGAGTGGGCTACCGGACTTTCAGAGAGAGTCGGAGCATTAGAGATCCGGGCAGACGCGAGAGATGGACGTTTGGACGACCTCGACCACATGATGAGGGACGTCTACCGCCAGCAGTTTGGGCGGTACTATGACCCGAGTTTCTCTCCATTCCCGCCTCCGCCGGCACCACAGTGATTGATGACCGGACAACTCGTTTTTAGACATTCCCGCCACCATTTGTGAGTTTCTTTTTCCTTTCTTTCTTTTGTTCTTTCTTGTGAACATTAGGGACAATGTTCGTCCTAAGTATGGGGTGGGATGTACTAAATGTTTGTAATAACTCTACTCTATATGTTGCTTCTATTACGAGACTATCTTTGCATGTTCATCATATGTTACACGTTTCATTCTTGCATTGCATGAAAAAGAACTTTAAAAACCCATAAAAATTGAAAATTTTTGAAAAATTTGATGCTTCTAATGAATTGAGATGAATTCTATGATAAACACTACTTGTGAATTAAGTTGATAACAATTGCATGCTTGAAAGGATAGTAATTCGAAAAGAAATTGAATGAATAAATTTTACCTCTTTTGCAAGTTTTATAATGTGAAAATGTTACCTAAATCATGTAAGAAATCGAAGTTGAAATCGCATTATAAGTTCTTATGCTTCTTTTTGAAATGATTAAGGCAATTCGATACTTTCTTTCTTCTTTTCTTTGATCATCTAACTCCTCATTGAAATATTAGCCTCCCTTACCCATCCGGGAACTTGGAAAGTGAATGAGAAAAAGGCATGTTTGATGTGGGAGAGCCATGAGAGCATATAATTGCAATCAATTGAATAGAAAGAATTTATAGGTTTGAGGAAGTCAATCATGACGATGAGTAACTCGGCACCATTCACATAGCCGGGTGTTTGTGTCTTGCCAAAGTCGGATTGAGCGATATTCCTAGCGGATTATGGTATGTGCGCTAAGGGTTTGAGGCATCTCGCAAAAATGAGAAACGCCAATCTCCTAGGCTTCGGTTTTTGTGCACCTCTATCCATAACTCCAAAAGTAAAGTCGAAAAATGAAAAGTAAGAGCGAAGCTCTAAGTGAAGAGTTGCGGAAATCGCAAAAGAAGAAGAAGGTAATAGTCCATTTTCCCGGATTTATGCACCACTCTCCCTTAAAGTTTCCCTTCCCTTCCATACTCTAGACCTTTTTCTTTGAAAGTCCTTAAGATCAAAAGAATGTTATATGGCTTGGTGATCTAAATTGAAGTTCTTATGATTGATTTTGATAATGTTTGAAGGTTATAATGCTTGTTTGGAAGTTAAATTGTTTCATGAGCTTTCTTCACCTCTTACTCTCTAATTAAGTGTGTGAAAGTTTGAAAACGATTGAAGCAAGGTTTGAGAATGATCTATTCTTTAGAAGTCACTTTCATCCAAAAGAAGGTACACATATTTCATCCTAACTCTTGTTTAAAGCTTTTTGAAAGACCTTGCTTAGGGACAAGCAAGTGTTAAGTATGGGGTTATTTGTTAGCATGAAATATTGTGATATTCTAGGCACGTTTTCTAAGCGTATTTGATTCATATTGATAGTCTTTGATTAAGCTTTGTGCATATATGAGCTAGTATTGCCTATATTGTCGATATGGATGTCTACACGAGTTCTATGTTGATTATAGGTGATTTGGAGCTATTTCCGAACGAAATCGAGCAAAGGGAAGTTGAGTTGATGTACCTCTAGATTAAGGACACCTTTTGGAAGCAATTTGGAGTATTAGATTGAGGAATGCACGAATGAAGGCAAGAATCACGGTTTTACCCTAAATTACGGCCGTGGATTGTGAGTCAGAATTCGATGTTCATTCCAGGGGATATTACGGCGGTGGAAGTTACCCGTGTTTGTTTCCACGCCTCAAAATTACGGTCGTGGAATCTTCCACGACCGTGATCTTGGCGAATCCTTTCGCCACGTTTCGAAGCCATGATCTTTTGAAGATCGGGCCGGGCCGACATTTTGCCCTGCATTATAAAAAGGACGGATGAAGCAAGATTCCGTCACGTCGCTACCTAGCTTACGACCTTTCAACCCTAAGTTTAGCGGCAAAAAAACGCAAGCTTAGCAACACACAAACCCTCATTCTTGGAGGTGATTTTGGAGATCTCATTGAAGATCAAAGTTGGGAATTGAAGAATTGCTGCTAGCGATCTTTGCGTTTGTGCAAGATCGAAGTTCTTGGAGGATTTTGCAAGAAGATTTCCCTTCTTGCTTAGGTTTGATTTAGGATCGGATTGACATCCCGTTTCCTGTCTTTCCTAGATTGTGATTGTTTATTCCTATTTGAATCTTTTGATAAACACTTGTTCTTGATTGTGATTCTGAGATTCGTTTGAAGATTATTGATAGTTCTTGAAAGTTTCCATCTTTTATCTTTTAAATCTTGAATTAATATCAAATGACTGTTATTGGCTAAAAACCCTTAACAATTCTAAGGTGAAGGGTTGATAGTTGTGGCCTAGATGATGATAGATCGATCGCAAACAGATTAGACCCTGAGAGTTAGAGAATTGTCGCCGACAACCCTAAATTACGGGCTGTTCTTGAGTTCCACGGCCGTGGAATCTCAAGATCCAACCGTAATTTCCCTGAGTTTACGAGCTTGCTTTTACCTTAATCCAAAGTTAAAGATTTGCTTTAGCTTAGTTTAGACTTGTCTTTTCTAGGTGGTAGTGAAGCCTCAACAACCTCTACCTCGATTGTGAGTCTCAACAACCTCAATCGGATAAGTTAGTCTTAATCTTTAGATTATAGGTTTGGGTATTTGATGCTAATCCTTGTCTTTGGTTCCTTCTTATATTGAGCCTCAACAACCTGTATAAGGAGTATCTTTTAGGTGAGTTACATAAGGTTTTTGGAACCTCAACCGTACGATTACCTTACACTAGTATACCTTTGCATATCTCTACAAAAACACCACAAAAACACCACAAAAACCCCCAATTTCCACGCCCTAAACACCGAAATCGCACAGCTCATCCCAAATCTTCGTTCTCTAATCGTTTTTAACGATTCTTCTTCCTAAACTGAAGCAAATCCAACCAAGAACAAGATCCAAACAACAAATCGCGTGGAAAACGATCAACAAACCCGCATTTTGGATTTCCCAATCCGAAAACGAGGTTTTTGCTCTCTTCTTGATTCTAGTCGTTTTTGTGCGTTTTTGTTAGAGATTATTAGGAAGAACTGATTGAGATTGGAAGAAATTAGATTAGGACTGCTTGTTGTGGAGTTTGATTGCTGATTTGCTGAGAATTGAGAATTACTGTGTCGAACCACGGTCTGCATAGGTTCCACGGCCGTGGTTTTGGGAAGAACAGACCGTAATTTTCAACAGAATGGATTTTGTGAGGAGAGTTTCGGGAAGGATTAAGGAAAAGAAAGGGGAGCAGAATAAGAAGAGAAAAGGTAACCCTTCCACATCTAGGGCACCACCACCTTCATCTCCCTCACCTTCACCTCCATCTTCACCTCCATCCTCACCACCTCACCCTAGCATCCCGATCATACACGAAAACCACCAAGCTGCATTTGAGAGGATCGAGAAGAGGGCAGTAATTGGCCCTAGATACTTGTTGTTAGAGGATCTACATCCTCTCAACATTGTAGATGACCTCACATGGCTCTTGGATAGAGCCGGTTTAATTGTCTTCACGAACATTCGTGAAGACGCTTATGAGGAGATCACCCGAGAGGTTGTGACGTCTTTTGAGCACAGCCATGTTGATAGAACTGTATCCTTCCGTCTCATGAACAGAGACTACCAGTTGAGCATTGTCGAGTTCGGGACCATCTTTGGGTTCCATGAGACCTACAACGGTCGACTCCCTAGGAACGTGTCCGCTAAGGACTTTTGGGAGGATGTGGCTATGATCTATGCCGACGAGGACCGTTGGCATCCAGCTGATACCAAGGCCAAATTGATGTACCATTTGGCCTTGAAGATAGCTCACCGTGTTCTTTCGGAGTGTCTCTTTCCTAGGACGGAGACGCCCCAAAAGATTAAGACGGATGAGCTATTCCTTCTCTACGCTATGCTTCATGGATGCCGCGCCGATTGTGCTACCCTTTTAGCGGCAACTATGAGCAAATTGAAGAACAAATCAAGAGGGAACATTGGATATGGTGGGATAGTGACCCACTTAGCTAGGACTTTTGGAGTGGACCTCTCGGCTTGCACACGTATACCGGCAGTTCCATTAGGGCTACACGCTTTCATGGTTAGGGGACTCATCTTCCCCACACATAGAGGTCCACCTTATGCGGGTATGCCCTGGGAGAGTAGGACAGGCAGGGGTATTGAGTGGCTGCCGGAGTATTCCATTGTGGCGGGACGCCACAACTGGAAGGAGACGTTCGCTGCGATGCATGCGAACAGGCTTGTAGCTCCCCCTTACGTTCCACCGCCGGTTGTAGATGAGGAGGATATGGGAGAGCCGTATGAGAGTGGTGGAGGAGCAGAGCAGGAGTTCGGCTCGTTTCCGGATCAGCCGGATCAGCAGGATGTACCTAGACGCTCTCCGCGTCCGGCTAGAGCTCCAGGCTCGTCATCTCGCCGCGCTAGCGTGAGCGAGAGGCCCACGTGGATGACTACACCTCCCACCTGGTACGAGACACCCCCTCCCTGGTCCACGACGCAGCCAGCAGCACCACCGCCACCACCACCACAGCCAGCACCAGCAGATGCTCCCGGATGGTATGATCGCGCTCCGGGATGGTATGAGAGGATGCCGGAGTGGGCTACCGGACTTTCAGAGAGAGTCGGAGCATTAGAGATCCGGGCAGACGCGAGAGATGGACGTTTGGACGACCTCGACCACATGATGAGGGACGTCTACCGCCAGCAGTTTGGGCGGTACTATGACCCGAGTTTCTCTCCATTTCCACCTCCACCGGCACCGCAGTGATTCGATGACCGGGCTACTCGTTTTAGACATCCCCGCCACCATTTGTGAGTTTCTTTTTACTTTCTTTCTTTTGTTCTTTCTTGTGAACATTAGGGACAATGTTCGTCCTAAGTATGGGGTGGGATGTACTAAATGTTTGTAATAACTCTACTCTATATGTTGCTTCTATTCCGAGACTATTATTGCATGTTCATCATATGTCACACGTTTCATTCTTGCATTGCATGAAAAAGAACTTTAAAAACCCATAAAAATTGAAAATTTTTGAAAAATTTGATGCTTCTAATAAATTGAGATGAATTCTATGATAAACACTACTTGTGAATTAAGTTGATAACAATTGCATGCTTGAAAGGATAGTAATTCGAAAAGAAATTGAATGAATAAATTTTACCTCTTTTGCAAGTTTTATAATGTGAAAATGTTACCTAAATCATGTAAGAAATCGAAGTTGAAATCATATTATAAGTTCTTATGCTTCTTTTTGAAATGATTAAGGCAATTCCATACTTTCTTTCTTCTTTTCTTTGATCATATAACTCCTCATTGAAATATTAGCCTCCCTTACCCATCCGGGAACTTGGAAAGTGAATGAGAAAAAGGCATGTTTGATGTGGGAGGGCCATGAGAGCATATAATTGCAATCAATTGAATAGAAAGAATTTATAGGTTTGGGGAAGTCAATCATGACGATGAGTAACTCGGCACCATTCACATAGCCGGGTGTTTGTGTCTTGCCAAAGTCGGATTGAGCGATATTCCTAGCGGATTATGGTATGTGCGCTAAGGGTTTGAGGCATCTCGCAAAAATGAGAAACGCCAATCTCCTAGGCTTCGGTTTTTGTGCACCTCTATCCATAACTCCAAAAGTAAAGTCGAAAAATGAAAAGTAAGAGCGAAGCTCTAAGTGAAGAGTTGCGGAAACCGCAAAAGAAGAAGAAGGTAGTAGTCCATTTTCCCGGATCTATGCACCACTCTCCCTTAAAGTTTCCCTTCCCTTCCATACTCTAGACCTTTTTCTTTGAAAGTCCTTAAGATCAAAAGAATGTTATATGGCTTGGTGATCTAAATTGAAGTTCTTATGATTAATTTTGATAATGTTTGAAGGTTATAATGCTTGTTTGGAAGTTAAATTGTTTCATGAGCTCTCTTTACCTCTTACTCTCTAATTAAGTGTGTGAAAGTTTGAAAACGATTGAAGCAAGGTTTGAGAATGATCTATTCTTTAGAAGTCACTTTCATCCAAAAGAAGGTACACATATTTCATCCTAACTCTTGTTTAAAGCTTTTTGAAAGACCTTGCTTAGGGACAAGCAAGTGTTAAGTATGGGGTTATTTGTTAGCATGAAATATTGTGATATTTTAGGCACGTTTTATAATCGTATTTGATTCATATTGAGAGTCTTTGATTAAGCTTTGTGCATATATGAGCTAGTATTGCCTATATTGTCGATATGGATGTCTACACGAGTTCTATGTTGATTATAGGTGATTTGGAGCTATTTCCGAACGAAATCGAGCAAAGGGGAGTTGAGTTGATGTACCTCTAGATTAAGGACACCTTTTGGAAGCAATTTGGAGTATTAGATTGAGGAATGCACGAATGAAGGCAAGAACCACGGTTTTACCCTAGATTACGGCCGTGGATTGTGATGCAGAATTCGATGTTCATTCCAGGGGATATTACGGCCGTGGAAGTTACCCGTGTTTGTTTCCACGCCTCAGAATTACGGCCGTGGAATCTTCCACGACCGTGATCTTGGCGAATCCTTTCGCCACGTTTCGAAGCCATGATCTTTTGAAGATCGGGCCGGGCCGACATTCTGCCCTGCATTATAAAAAGGACGGATGAAGCAAGATTCCGTCACCTCGCTACCTAGCTTATGATCTTCCAACCCTAAGTTTAGCGGCAAAAACGCAAGCTTAGAAACGCACAAACCCTCATTCTTGGAGGTGATTTTGGGGGAGATCTTATTGAAGATCAAAGTTCGGAATTGAAGAATTGCTGCTAGCGATCGTTGCGTTTGTGCAAGATCGAAGTTCTTGGAGGATTTTGCAAGAAGATTTCTCTTCTTGCTTAGGTTTGATTTAGGATCGGATTGACATCCCGTTTCCTTTCTTTCCTAAGATTGTGATTGTTTGTTCCGATTTGAATCTTTTGATAAACACTTGTTCTTGATTGTGATTCTGAGATTCGTTTGAAGATTTTTGATAGTTCTTGAAAGTTTCCATCTTTTATCTTTTAAATCTTGAATTAATATCAAATGATTGTTATTGGCTAAAAACCCTTAACAATTCTAAGGTGAAGGGTTGATAGTTGTGGCTTAGATGATGATAGATCGTTCGCAAACAGATTAGACCCTGAGAGCTAGAGAATTGTCGCCGACAACCCTAAATTACGGGCTGTTCTTGAGTTCCACGGCCGTGGAATCTCAAGATCCAACCGTAATTTCCCTGAGTTTACGAGCTTGCTTTTACCTTAATCCAAAGTTAAAGATTTGCTTTAGCTTAGTTTAGACTTGTCTTTTCTAGGTGGTAGTGAAGCCTCAACAACCTCTACCTCGATTGTGAGTCTCAACAACCTCAATCGGATAAGTTAGTCTTGACCTTTAGATTATAGGATTGGGTATTTGATGCTAATCCTTGTCTTTGGTTCCTTCTTATATTGAGCCTCAACAACCTGTATAAGGAGTATCTTTTAGGTGAGTTACATAAGGTTTTTGGAACCTCAACCGTACGATTACCTTACACTAGTATACCTTTGCATATCTCTACTCTGTCTTTATATCATTAGTATATCTTGAATCTGTTGCCACAACTGAATACCCGGATCTTTAGGATTGTTGTTTTCCCAATATTTGCAAAACTCCCATATTTACTGTTTGATAACCTGAAATCGAATTTGTTCCCACCCAAATCCCTGTGTTCGATACTCTGGAATTCTTGCTTAGCTACCTCGATCCGTACACTGCGGGTTCGCTGCTTGATTCTAGTTTTATAAATTTAAAGCTTATTTGCACACACCTCTAGGGGCGAACATTAAACATCCCAGAAAAAATCAAAACCTTTCTCTGGATGGGGGCCCTGGGCAAAACTCTGACGAATGCGGAAAGATACCGTCGACATCTAGCCACAACACCTGACTGCGACTTGTGTGCGAACACACCGGAAACTCTCTTCCACATATGCAGGGACTGTTCAGTTGCAAAATCAATCTGGTTGCAATTTGACCAAGCCCTAATTCCAGATGGATTCTTCACTCAAATCAAAACGGACTGGTTCATCCACAACATCACAGATGAGTCCAAACAGATTGAAGGCCTTCACTGGAATTCTTTCTTCTCCTTTGTCGTTTGGGATTTGTGGAAATGGAGATGTAGCAGAATCTTCAAACACTCTAACACTCCGTCTCACCCAAATGCGACTATCTTAGCCCAGGCGCGAGAATATAGTAGCACCATATCAGCCCATAAAGGCCCGAGAGGAAAGAAATTGAAAAAAGACTTGAACATCAGCTGGACCAAACCACCTGAAGGGTGGGTTAAGTGGAACTCAGATGGAGCGGTTCAACAAGGTAATGGAGCAGCTACGGCCAGCGGAGTATTACGAACCGAAGAGGGTCAATGGATCAAAGGAGCGATTCATCATATTGGCACCTGTACCGTACCTTGTGCAGAGCTTTGGGGCATTCTACTGGGTCTAGAGACCTGCTGGGAGATGGGCCAGCGTAAGGTAATATTTGAAACTGATTCGGAACTTGCTGTGAAACTCATTGAGAAGGGGGTTATCCACACACACCCTCTTGCTAGTCTGGTAGCCCGCTGCCAAGGCTTACTACGTAGGAGATGGTCCGTCCAACTCCGACACATCTACCGCGAGGCTAACACCGTTGCGGACTATCTAGCTAATTTTGCTTTTGAATTTCCCATTGGCATTCATTATCTTGAATCTCCCCCTTCAGGAGCTCTTCATTTTTTGTCAAACGATTATAGGGGGGTCGCTTTGACCCGGACGATCCTTTCTTCAAGTTCTAATTAAGCGCTTTGCGCGGGAGTACTACTCCTCTTTACCAAAAAAAAATCTTATAAAAAGACAAAAGTATTGTTCTTCTCTATGCTAATTAAATTTCAGCTATGTAATTGTTTTAGTATATTTTTAAGAATTGACGAGAAAAATATTTGCTATGCTTTTAGAATTGAAGTATTTTTCGACGATATTTTATGATTAATTTATCTAAAAAGAATCTTCTAATTGTGCATCTTTGTAAATGATGGTAATATGATTTTTTTTCCACCTATTTAACAAACGAAAATCGAACGTAAATAAAACAAGGTATATATGTATTACCGCGTCAAAGCTGTAACAGAATTGATTAATCAAGTTAAAGCTCATCTTCATTAAAGGAGTACCACGCAATTCCATTTCAATACTTCTTTTCAATACAAAAGTATGGCAGGAAAGCTTACAAAAAGAGAGTAAAGGAGATTCAATCTCAAAAGATCAAAGATAATTCACTAGTACCGGATGTATTTACAGACAATCAAGTTGTCGTAGGGGGATCCTGTTTCCCATGGATTCAAGACCGGTTGTGTAACAAAGTATACAAGCGGAGCTAAAAACGTGTTATCCTCGGTTAACAACATAAGATGAACAATCAACACACAAGTATGGGAACACCAATAAAAGTTGCAAGAAGATGATCAACTAGAAGAAGAATGGTGTCCATGTATGTCATCATATTAACAATTCAGAAGTTCTACCAATCAGTCTTTATCCATGTTGCAAATGTTTTAAGAGGCAACCTCTCAAAAATCAAACATATACATTGGATGAGTGACGGATAACATTCGACCGACAACAGGTATTAATTAGTTTGCTAATTTATTTTTATATCCGTATCGGAACCTTATGTTGAAGAGGGAACACGTCCGCTGAAACGCACATAAGCACACGGGTTTCATCCTACAATCAATTGACAATAGGAGAAGTAGTTCATGAGCTTATACAATATTTACCTTATGTAACACGTTGGGATTATTTAGCTACTATGTTTAAAGAAGCAATAACTATAAATGCACCAGAACAATTAGGAAATATTCAAGTACCTAAAAGGCCTAGCTATATCCGAGTTATTATGTTGGAGTTGAGTCGTATAGCTTCTCATTTATTATGGCTTGGACGGTTGGACCTTTTATTAGGCTCACAATGTCTTGTGTTATGAAACAATGTGGAACATTTTCTTCTTTTAGATCTCAACACTCCGCTCAAGTGTTACTGAATTATTAACACTTGACATATGTTGAGCATCTCAATCTCTTTATACATCGCCTTTTTTTTCGGACAAGTTTTGTATCTTATTCTCTTTTTTATGTAATCCTTGTAGCTAGGATAACGGAACAGACAAGACCTTCTCTTAGTTAACAAGGAAAAGTTAAAAAAACAACAAAACAAATTAATTTGAGAGAATAACTTCAAAATATGGTTCTTAATTAGAAATGGTGATTAAAATCGATTATGAATCAATAGTTTACTGAGCCCCATAATTTATCAAATTAGATACATTTAAGCTCACAAAAAAGCAGCAAGATTGATGCTTCCACATGTTTTCTTCTTCAGGGAAAGAATGATTTGCATTATCAAATTTCAAACATAGAAAGAAATATATAAATGCAATTTCCTTCATAAGTCTCTCAAGGACTCGTTCTACATCTTATTTGTTGGCTGCCTGGTGGCTGGTGTTGGCACTCGCAGCGTCAGGTCACGAGGGTCATGACTGTTGGAACTAAATTAATAAAAGAATGAATAAAACATGGTTTAACACATGTGTGCGCCAGACATTTTTCCGGACACATTTTCGGTGGGTTTCGGCCATTGTCAACACCAGAAAGTGGGAGTGTTTACTTCGTCTCCGCAAGCTCTTGCTTGTGGTATATTCATAAGTTAAATTTGAGTTCTATTTGAATGAGAAATGGAGGCCCAAAGTTGATTGCGTGATAGACAACTTAGGAAAATTGTCAAAATTGGGTGCTTGCCCTATATAGTACATATAGGGCAAGTATGCTCTAAGGCATGTGGTCTTGGGTCACTACCCGTTTTCAATGGGGAACGGCGTAGGCAAACCACCACGCGCGCGCCGAGCTCGTGCTCGTTGCGTTGGGACGAGACGGGTAGACCCAATTATAATCTGGGCTGGCCCCTTATTTTTGGGCCGACCCAACTCAAAGTCCAACAGATGAGGAAATCCAGTCCAACGGATCGTCCAACAGATCCGATAATTGGGGAACAAGTTTGACTCCTACAAAAAAGGTTCAGTTGCGGATAAGATTGACTATGGTTTTAGGCTAGTCAATGGGCTCTCTCTCACCTTCTATAAATAGAGAGCTCTTCCTCTCAATTTAATCACACCATCAACCGTCTTTCTTCTCTCTTTTCAAGCTTGCGAGTTTTTCTAATCTCAAGAGTGCATCGCACTACTAGTTCGTAGGCTTCCGGTTCTATTACGAAGAACGGACTCGAACAACAGTTATATCCTGGGATTCTTAAACACCGGTAACCGTCGTAATACGGGGTGTTTTTAGAATTAACAAAAGAGATTCCGATCTCGACTCTACTCAACATACGCACTACGGTGGTATGAAATTTTGACCCCCACTGTTATATTGCATGCAGTTTGTCTGATGTATTACAGGTTCCTGCAGTCTCAATTCTAAAAACTTGTTAAACTGTTATGCACTAACCGTTTATTAAGTGTTGTAGATAAGGCGCCGGAATAGTCAAACTGAGTTTTCCACCCGGAATTATTTTTTTTAAAAAAAAATGAATTTTGAATTAAATTCAGTTTTTAAAATTAATTTTAAAACAAAAACGCTTTTGTTTTTAAACCTGAATTCGATTTGAATATTAAATCGATAACAAGTTTGTTCTTGTACGGACGTAAATCCAAATTTATACTCGGTTTTGAGTTTCGATTTCCGATCAAAAATTGAAATACTGACCGTGGTTGTTCCCGTGTAAAAAAATGGCTGATAACACAAAAGAAACTACCGAGGGTATGAACATTTCCAATGATGGAAGTATCCTCAAGATCCTGACCGATGCTGCGAATGGAGGAACCGGTGAGGTGACGCCCCATATCCAATTTGGGAATGGTCTACCACTGGCTAACCTGCCAAACCTAATGACCGGGACTAATCCACCTCAAGGTGGTGCACAATCCGGTCAACAACCTGTCCCTGAAACAGTACCAATGTCTGGCTCTCTGAGCGTAGGATTGCTGTCAGACAAGTTCGATGGAACTAATTTCAAGACCTGGCAACAGAAGATGTTATTCTTCTTGAATGTGCACAAACTCGACAAATATACGACCAAGGATGTAACCGAAAATGCGGGGGAACTCCAAGTGTATCTGGACGGCGACTATGTTTGCAAAGGGTGGATTTTGAGCCGCCTGTCAGACCCGTTGTACCAAGTGTACATATTGGTTGATACTTCTAGGGAACTCTGGGTTGCCCTTGAAAAACAAGTACAAGTCTGAGGAGGCAGGCCATAAGAAGTTCGTTGTTCAACAATTCATGGACTTCAAAATGGTCGATCGCAAACCTGTCATGGAGCAAGATGAGAAGCTACAACTTCTAGTCCATGCCATCATTGTTGAAGGCATGAAAATCTGTTAGCCATTTCAAGTCCCAACATTCATCGGGAAACTACCCCCGTCTTGGAAGGACTTTAAGAGTTACCTTCTTCACAAGACAAAGGATATGACTATGGAAGACTTCATGGTCAAGCTACGGATTGAATCAAGCAACCGTAAAAATGTTGAAGGAGAAAAGTCAAAAACAACTAATTTGACCGAACCAAAGGACAAGAAACAAAAGTTTCAACCCAAGGTCCCCAACAAGCAACCGGCAAATAAGAAGTTTGTTGGCAAGTGTCACACGTGTGGCAAAAGGGGTCACAAGTCCGACGAATGTTGGAACAAGGGTGACCCACGCAAAGGCAAGGGCAAAGCTCAAGTAGCTGAAGGCGATTTGACAATGGTTGAAATGGTTGTTGTAACATTTGAAGTGAACATGGTCGGGAGCAACCCAATGAAGTGGTGGTATGACACTCGAGCTACCCGTCACATATGCTCAGACAAGGGGATGTTTACCACCTATCAGAAGAATAAGCAAGACGAGCACCTGTTTATGGGGAATTCGTCCACGTCTAAGGTTGAAGGCCATGGTAAGGTCGTGCTGATATTGAAGTCATAAAAAGAGCTAACCCTCAACAACATCATGCACGTACCAGATATCTGGAAGAACTTGGCTTCCGGTTCTTTGCTGAGCAAGAACTCGACGTGAAAGTAGGATCTGATCAGCTAACTCTCACCAAACGTGGGATTTATGTGGGCAAGGGGTATCAAAAGGATGGACTGTATAAAATGTGTGTATTGACATTCATCCCAAAAATTATAACCGATGATGTTTCAATTAATAAAACTCTCATTGCTTATGTTGTTGAGTCTTTCAATATTTGACATCAACGATATGGACATGTAAATTATAAGTCTATCCAAAGACTGATGAATTTAAACCTAATTGCAAAATGCAAATTACACAAAGACAAATGTGAAGTCTACGTACATGCAAAACTTACAAAAATGCCATCTCCACATGTGGAGAGAACAAGTGAACCTCTAGGCTTAATTCACACGGATCTATGTGATTTGAAGTTTATACAAACTAGAGGAGGTATAAAGTACTTTGTCACATTATTGACTGTAACACCCGAATCCGCGGGACTCGGAGTGCCACATTGGGTTAGGATCTCACAATGGATCCTAACCCTAGCCTGACAACAAGTTCACTGGACCTTACAACATGACACTGACAGATATGAAAACAAATACATAAAACTGTATAAAACTGTACATCCCAAAAGGTAAGACAACATAGCCGAGTACAAACATCACACCTCACGCAGGAGGTAACAAAATACCAACCTCACACAGGAGGGAAAAGATAAACAAACCCAAAAGCCCACAACAACCTATGTACGAGACGTCCTCGGCATGCCACTCTGCTAGATCACCCAACAGCCTGCCTATCTTGTACGACATCTACAACATGGTTGATAGCATGAATTATAGTCTATATTTTGGGGTTTGTTTGGACGTTCTATCTTTCATAATCTGCATGTTTGTATGTGCATTATGTGATTTTACTACCATTTCATCTACCTTTGCGAGAATCGAGGTCTACACCTAGTTTTGTTGTAATTGCAGGTAATTTGGTACGTTTTGCATCAAAAAGGAGCAAAAGGAGTCATGAGTCATTTGGAGCTACATCCAGGAAGCATAGCCATGGATTAAAGATTTACTTTGGACCAGTTTCGAGAGATTTCACATTCTGTTGTGACTCACCTCGGTTGACCAGAGATTCATCTCGACCGAGGCGATCCAGAGACGCCGACTCGACCGAGGCGAACACCTAGGACGCGGCGAGAATATTTTATTCTTGGATGAGATCTTTTTAAATTTGGAAAGTGATCTTATATTTTTGGGCTTGGCTCCTGGAAGGAAGGAGATATGCAGAATCATATATTTTACCTATATTTATGGTAAAATATCTTTCTAAGATTTATTATCTTTGGAGGGTTATTTTCCTATAAAAAGGGTTGGATTTCCACAATTCCAACATCTCGCATACAATCTTGCTTACGAGAAGATCCCACATACGCAGCAGCAGCATACTCCAATTTGGGAGTTTTGAAGAACCTTTTTGAAGGTTGAAGGAAGATTGAAGTCTATAGCTTTTATAGCTTTTTGGAGGATTTTGTAAGATTGTCTTTAATTCCCTCAATTGTTGTCTTGCCTTTTTGGATTGCTATCCAAGGAACGCTTTGTTGTGATATTTGATTCAGTTATTGAAGTCTTTTCATTAAATTCTTCTTTGTTCAAATATTCACCTTTTCCCATATATTTTAATACTTTCATTATGATGATGAGTGACTAATTTCCTTGTGTGATTCTAGGGTGATTGGCTGAAGGTTGTGGGAAAAACAATGATAGAATAATCTTAGATTCCAGTAGGATCCTGAAAGTTCGAGTCTTTAACCTTAACCCTAAGCATCTCGTTCGGTTGATGAACATCTCGGCCGGGGTGGAATTCTTCTGACCGAGGTGACTTATCCGACCTAAAACAGAAAGTTAAGTGTTAGAGTTTGCTAAATCCTATTCTTATTACACCTTTCTGGTTCAATGCAAGCTTAGGATGAGACTTACCCGGTAATTCCTTAGTTTGTGTATTAACGATCATAAGTGTAGGTAATAAAGGTTTATCCTTTATTGGGGTTTGAGTGTGCTTCCATCCCATCTTTGTGAGTTAGCCTGAGACTTACCCGGTAAAGGTTGATTCTATTCCCTTAGATGGTATGTTAGTTTGAGGTTATAGTTCTTTATCTTGATTCCTTGAGACTTACCCGGTAATAGGAGTTACGGTTTAGGATTAGTGTGTAGTGAGACTTACCCGGTGATCTACTCCACTTTAGTAACACCTTCCCCAAGCAAAAATCTCAGCTTTGTCCGCTTATCTATAGATCTTGAGTTGGAACCACAACTTGATGCTTTAATCCCTAGAATTGCATGTTTGCTTTATTGACTTCTTATTCATCTTTGATTGTTTTAATCGCTCTTGTGGTTAGTATTGACATAAGCACACCGTATTGACTTTGTTTCACCGAGTCCCTGTGATCGACCCCTGGAATTTTCTTGCTTTTACTACGATTGACCCGTACACTGCGGGTTCGCATCCTTGTTTTAAGCTTAAGTCTAGGGTTATAAATTTAAAGCTTGCACACACCGTTTGGAGCGAACAATGGTAATAACCATTAGCTATCCATACACATATATAGAGTAATGCATAAGCACAATCACACATAGGGAAAGATAAACATATCAACATGCTTTCACTCATTTACCCATTTATTCATCTCAATATAATGGTCATTCACTCAAATCGTATAGATATAATATATATGAAACTAGGTGACACGAGGACCGATACATCCTCGCCTCTGAGCCTGCTAGCCAGCCGTACTAGTATCGGTCACACAATCCGTGTACCCTATGGGAGTGGATTGCGCCCTTCCTGTAAACCGGTCTGGCCTGACATCAGAGAACCTCCCAGACTCCACGGCGGAATGAAAGGGAAAGGTTATTACAGCCACGCAGTGGGGCAATCAATAAAACATAGGTCGGTAAATACGACATCACATGCTATCATAACAAACATATAAGGCACACACCACTCATACAAACACCCAATATAAGGATGATAGCTAAGTAAGTCTTACGGACTTACCTCAACCTCGTATAAAGCTCAACCACAACTGGATCACCTCAACACTGGAGGAACAACACAGCCTATAGACAAGGCATAAAGAGATGTCACATCTCTTATCAAGCAAAGGGTCACACCTAGACCCAAAGGGATCCATAGGGATCATAATCATCCTAAGCCTCGAATAACATGCTAAACCTTAAAGCCACATCAGGGCATAAATCCAACTCATGATATCATCATCAAACTAAAAACCCATAATTAACAGAATATTGTAACGAGCATAATGGAATTTCCAATTATCCATTTTAACAAACTTAAGGTTAATTTATACTAACCCGCAATACGGAAAACGAATAAATTCATAACTTATTCGTACTAACCCGATATACGATCCGGAAGAAGGTACGGACTCCGTGCGATACGGGGAGTAAGAGCACGGTATGAAAGTTTACGTTTGATGACTTGCGGTGGTCCGTCGGCGTTCCGGAAGCGGTAAACGGAAGCTTTACCAAAAAGCTAACAAACGGGAAATAAATTTGTACCACGTTGAAGAGAACAAGATAAGGGACTCGTTGGTACAAATGGATCTGAAATGGGCTAAAGATGGACAAGTGATGGAAGATTGAAGATAGATTATGTTTGCTCAGTTTCTCTCGAACTCCTTCGTCTGTAAGTTTTCAATTTACAATTGAAAAGCAATGTAAATTGTGAAGACTTACTGCAACTTCTTCTTTATATAATATATATATATATATATATATATATATATATATAATGTATATAATATAAGAAGAGAGGGTTAGAAGAAGCTGGTAGCCGCCTTTTGCCTTAATACATACATACATACATACATATATATATATATATCCAACCTATTTAATTGAAACGCGGTTAAAATTTTCGGTCTCTAAACTTTACTAAATTGGAATATCAACTCCGGAATATCATCGGGATAATATATTTATAACTATCTCGTAGAATGGGCATTCCTAAGCCACATTTCTTAACCGCTAAGAATCGGAATAGCGACTCTTTTATCCGTTTCGTCTTTTTATATTTTTTCACAACTAGGACATATCCGATGTCCTGATCATTTCTCTCAACTGTAACTTTATTTATTGGAGCTCTCAAATGCTTCGAATAACACCGGTTGTTACATCGACGATTGTACAAGATATTGTTATATCTACTTGCTATGAAGCAAGGATGAGGCCTTGGAAAAATTCAAGGAATACAAGTTGGAAGTTGAAAACCAACTTAATAAGACAATCAAAGTCATACGAAGTGATAGAGGAGGCGAGTACGTTGAACCTTTTAACGTGTTCTGTAGAGAACACGGGATAATTCATCAAACAATTGCTCCCTATTCACCTGAATCTAACGGAGTTACGGAACGAAAGAACCAAACTCTAAAAGAAAATGATGAACGCTTTGTTGTAGGATTCTGGGTTACCCCACATGTGGGGGGAAGCATTGCTTGCTACCATTTACACCCTCAACAAAATACCGTATAAGGTAACTACCAAAACATCATATGTACTTTGGAAAGGTAAAATACCATCTTACAAATACCTCAAAGTGTGGGGATGTTAAAGGTCTAATTCACAAAATATAAAGTGTATATAAACCGATATATATATATATATATATATATTAAAATCATTCAAGTTATATCCTATAACTTGTTCGAAATAGATATCATTATTGCAGCTGAGGAAGAAAGGGGTTTTGTACCCCGAGCATAATATAAACCGATTATTCAAGATTAAGATTAGCTGAAATATTGACATTAGAAAATGAGAACATTTTTTATAACACAACTACGTGGAGGAAAACCGTCTCCACTCACACTATGTCTATCAATAATAACATGGAGGTAACCATCACCAGCTAATCCTAAGCATAACATGATAACATGAAGGAAAGAACCGTCTTCAGCTATAACAGAACTCGCGCTAGCAAACAATATCTAAGAGATCGTATGCACACATCACAGCTAGCACGAAAACACCACATATCACATAAAAACATAACATACACTCATCAAGATAGAACTAAGATCTACTCGTGGATCCTACAGGTGCATCTATCTCGGCATAGAACTCTTGATAGTTCCTCTGGATACTATCCTCGGTCTCCCATGTAGCCTCCTCAGGTCCTCGTCTCGACCACTGTATCCTCAGCAAAGGAATGTCCTTCGAACGCAGGCGTCTCACACCTCGTTCTAGGACTACAACTGGATGCTCCACAAAGGTGTGGTCCGGCTCAACCACTAAGTCATCATAATGGACGACGTGTCTCGGATCTAGTATGTACTCGCTCAGCTGAGACACATGAAACATTGGGTGGACACCCTCTAACCTCGGTGGCAAAGGCAATTTGTAAGCTGTTCTCCCTACTATATCCAATATCTCAAAAGGACCGACATATCGGGGACTCAACTTCCCATTTGTGCCAAAACGTTTGACGCCTCGCGTCAGAGATACCCTCGGCCAGACATGAGCTCCTACCCTGAACTCTAGAGGTCGACGCCTCCTGTCTACATATGACTTTTGGCGACTCTGTGCAGCTAGCATCCTCTCTCTAATCAGCGCTACTCGAGCCATATCATCTTGAATCTGCTTTGGCACTATACCACTAACACTACTAGGCTCATCCCCACATAACAGTGTATGACATCTATGCCCATATAGTGCGTCATATGGAGCCATCCCAATCGATGCATGTCAATTGTTGTTGTATGAGAACTCGACCAATGGGAGGTAATCTGACCATCCATGTCCCCAATCCAACACACAAGCTCGCAACATATCCTCTAGCGTCTGAATGGTCCTCTTTGACTAACCATCTGTCTGGGGATGAAACGTAGTCGTGAAGTGCAAACTCGTCCCCAAAGCAGTCTGAGTCTGCTGCAAGAACCCCGAGGTGAATCGTCCATCTCGGTTTGAGACGATCATCCTCGGTACACCATGGAGTCTCACTATCTACCTAGTGAATTCCTCAGCCAATCTGCTCACTGGCCACATTTCCTTAATAGGAAGGAAACGCACAGTCTTCGTATGTCTATCAACCATAACCCAAATGGCATCAAACTCCTACTCAGTCCCAACCCTGTCACAAAGTCCATGGAGATACCCTCCCAC
Organism: Fagopyrum esculentum; assembly: GCA_033239045.1. Classification (NCBI taxonomy): domain Eukaryota; kingdom Viridiplantae; phylum Streptophyta; class Magnoliopsida; order Caryophyllales; family Polygonaceae; genus Fagopyrum; species Fagopyrum esculentum. The sequence continues at coordinate 120,265,098 of BSUD01000005.1, forward strand.
TTCTACTGCGGTACTAGCAATGGATGGAGCTCTTATCCTGGTCTGCAATGCTCTATCTTGACCTGTTGACAGGTCGCACACTTAGCCACAAATCTTGCCACATCGGGCTTCAGCCCTCCCTACCAATATGAACGTCTCACATCCTGATACATCTTACTTGCACCTGGTTGCACTGAGTAAGGTGTGGAGTGAGCCTCTTGCAAAATCCTATGCCTCAGATCTGTATCAGCGGGAACACAGATGCGGTCGTGGCGTCTCAACACTCCATCTGCTCCTATGGAGAACTGTGGTGCCTCACCACGAGACATCCTATATCGTATTTTCATTAGCGTCGGTCAGGTTCCCTGCTTCTGTTGGATCCCACCCAATAGATTAGGTAGAACCTCTAAAGTACTCAACTGGGCATCCTCATCAGGGAACTAGATGTCCATCTCTAGCCAGACTAGATCGCTCTAAAGCTGAGACTGAACTTTCAATCTCACAATCGCCTTCTCTCGAGGCGTCTTCCTGCTCAAGGCGTCAGCGACAACATTTGCCTTCCTTGGATAGTACAGAATCTGAAGGTCAAAATCTTTGATAAACTCAAGCCATCTACGCTGGCGGTTATTTAATTCCCGCTGTGTGAAAATATACTTCAGACTCTTATAGGTTGTGAAGATCTGACATGTAGCACCATACAGGTAATGTCTCCAGGTCTTCAAGGCATGAACTACCGCTGCCAACTCCAGATCATGAGTGAGGTAGTTCTCCTCATAAGTCTTCAACTATCTCGACGCATATGCAATCACTCTGCCACGCTGCATCAGAAAACATCCCAGACCTATCTTGGATGTGTCACTACAGACCACAAGGTCCTTTGTTCCCTCTGGTTGTGCTAAGATAGGAGCGGAAGTCAGACGTCTCTTCAGCTCCTCAAAACTCTGGGCACATTGCTCAGACCATACAAATCTGGTAGTCTTCCTCAACAGACTGGTAAGTGGACGGGCAATCATAGAGAATCCCTCCACAAAGCGTCGGTAATAGTCGGTTAAGGTAAGAAAGCTACGCACTTCCTTGACGTTCGTCGGTGTCGTCCATGCTGCTACTGACTCTATCTTCACCGGATCAACCTTGATCCTATCGGCGGAGACAAAATGACCCAAAGATGCTACCTCTAGCATCCAGAACTCGCACTTAGAGAACTTGGCATATAGTTCTCTATCCCTCAAAACTCGCATCACTATCCTTAGATGTCCTGCATGTTCCTCTCTGCTACGAGAGTACACCAAGGTATCATCTATAAAGACCACCAAAAACTGATCCGGAATACCGTCTTATGCACATCGTGAGCCCGAATGGAATCACTACAAACTCGTAGTGGCCATACCGAGTCCGGAATACCGTCTTATGCACATCCTACTCTCTCACCCTCAGCTGGCGAGTGCAAGTCGATCTTGGAGAACACAGTCGCTCCCTAAAGTTGATCTAACAGGTTATCAATGTGTGTTAATGGATACTTGTTCTTGATGGTCACCTTGTTCAGCTCTTTGTAGTCGATGCACAACCTCAATGATCCGTCCTTCTTCCGCACGAAGAGGACAGGTGCTCCCCACGGGGATACGTTAGGGCGGATAAAGCCCTTCTCAACCAACTCCTCGAGTTGCTTCTTCAACTCTAACAACTCAATAGGCGCCATACGATATAGGGCCTTTGAGATCGGTCTCGTACCAGGCTCCAACTCGATACCAAAGTCTACGCTCCTTTGAGGCGGCAAATTGGATGGCTCGGCAAACACATCCAGAAACTCGCAAACTGACGAACGCTAAAACCTAGGTCATTGTATTTTATCTTGGGTCAAAGTAGAAGTCTTAACGTTACACTAACAAGTTCATGTATAGCGTAAATAAGGGTCAAACCCAAGAGAGTTAAGTTGAAGTTTTGTTTAGATTCAATTATTGATAATGTAACCAAGTAAAAAGGAGGGGGGGGGGTGGATTGGAATATAACAAGACAAAAGCATAAACAAGTAAAGATGCGAATAGATTGATGAGAAATGGACTACACTAGGTTGAATCTTAGCATGCAATGCTACTTTGGTTGGTTCATTTTATAAGTATTTTAGCAATGTTATCGTCTTGATCATATATATGTGTTGAGCCAACCGGCATCAACACAACTTAACAAGCTAATGTTCCGTAAACCTACAAGAGCAAGATACAAGTTATCTTTCAAACAAAGACAAAGAGATATAAAGAGAAGAATAAAACCATTAAACTTTTCTTTATATTTGTATTCCTTTTCCTTTAAGTAATCACAACCATCTTTTACCTAAATGTTTTCTACTAGATTAAAGACCCGAACCCGGAATCTATTTATCCTAGTTCTTTGCATGCAATTAAACACTAAGGTGATCAAACTTAAGTGATAAGAAACATGCAATTTGATAAGTAAAGCACAAGGAATACAAAACATATACTGAATAATACTTATATTAAAAACGACTTACAACTAAAGCTGCAATACAACTTCAAAACAACCCAATGTAGCAAGGAATTTAGAAGCTCATTACACAAAGGAAGCAAGGGAAAAGAGAGAATAATATGGGAAAATGGTGGATGATTCTAGCAATAAGCCATGGACCTGTTTATACTACAATTGGCACTAAATGGGAGTAAATGACCGGCCTAAACAACCACCTTTAATGCCATAAAGGTGGTGCAAACATCCGGAGTAAAGTCTTTGACCCTAAACCGCAGGGGCGGGCTTCAGGTTCGTAGGGGCGGTTTAGGCCAAAACGCTTGATGTTCTTCATGGCCGCAGGGGCGGCTTAGGCCAAAACGCTTGATGTTCTTCATGGCAGCAGGGGCGGCCTGGCAATTCCGCAGGGCGGATCTTTAATGTTCTTTAAACGTCTGACTCTTCATCTTTCTCTCGCTTCTGATGTCGAGCCGCAGGCGCGACCCAATGTCACCGCAGGGGCGGTGACACTAGCTCTTCGGCTTCACAGCTGCGCAGGTTGATCCACAGGCAGAGGCGCAGGGGCACCGACTTTACTTCTTCAAGGTAGGTCACCGCAGGGGCGCCCATGAGAGGCGCAGGGGCAGTGACAATCTTCGTTCCGGGCGTTGGCGAAGGCGCATGCTGCGTTCCGGAGTGCAGTGTCACCCGCAGGGGCGGGGAGACTGCTCCGCAGGGGCGGTGTGGCACCAGAAGCTTGTCTTCGTGAATGCTCTTCAACTCCCAACTGCTTCTAACTTCTCTTTTAACTTCTTTTAGACTTCTTCTTCTGGATTAAGAAGTTCGTAGCATAAACCGACTCTAATACAATAAAAAGACTATAAAAACTAACCTAAATGATAGTGATTCCATTAACTATCAAACTCCCCAATACTTAGACCTTTTACTCATTCCGATTAATACAAATAACAACAGTTCAGACTCAACAACCTCAGGAAGCATGGGTTAGAGACATAGATAATGGAGACAAGAGAAAAACCAAGAAAGAAAGAAGGAAAAAGAAAAGAAAGGGAGAAGAAAATGTGAAGAAAGTGAGAAAGCTACCATCCTAATTGCTCCAAGAGTGACCTACCCGGACAAACTCCTTATGACTCCCCTTCTTATGCCGCCAAACGTCGGAAAGAAACCTTACACTCGGTGTCGCTCATTTTGCCAAGGTGCCCTTTCGGGTTTCACCTTGCCACTCTTCTTCTTTTCTTGATGATCTCACTTATCCTCATATCCCTCAAGTCCATTTTTGCACCAACCTAATGTTGGTCGGACTACCTTCTTGTTGCGTAAACCACCCTTTCGGGTTTTCGGTTTATCCAAGGATTTTTCATGCCTTTTTCAATTTTTATGGCTTTTTCTCTTTTTTTTATACTGAATTTCAAACTGAATTACAAATCATAAAAAACTCAAAGCAAACATAACTCAAACAACTCAAATAAACTATACATGCAAGATGATATTCTCTCCCCCATACTTGAAGCACACTTTGCCCTCAAAGTGGAAAATGAAAGCAAAGACTATATGTGGGGAAGGGAAAAAGACAATACCCACTAGTGGGATGGTCTGGATGGACCATCCGGACCCTCCTCCGGGGGATATGGGAAGTGGCGGAAGAAATGCTCCTGCCGGTGGTAGATCTCATCGAGGCGGTCCTGCTGGGCGGTAAGCCGGCCTCCAATGGTGGTCTCAAAGTTGGCTTGCCAAGCCAACTGCCGAGCCTCGAGCTGCTGCTCCTGGGCAGCCTTCCAAGCATCCTGCCGCCGGTCTAAGTGGGTGGTCATGCTAGTGGCAAAGCTGGACTGCCAAGTCTACTACTGCTCCAAAATGGTCCTCTGATACTCGGTCTACCAAGCTTAGTGCTGAGTGGTCAAAGCAGTCATCTGAGCCTGTAGGCTCCTAAGCTCGGGACTATCATCTCCCTCCGTAGTAGGCATCTCCTCATCGCCCGGGATGGGCATGTGGTCCTTATAATGAGCCCGGCTGGAGCTCGCAACATGTCTCTCCACAATGGCCACCTGAGGCCGCCTCAGCACAAACGGATCAGCCGGGATATAGAGCTCGGAGAGCTCATCTCCAAATGGTAAAGGCCGAGGGAGGTAGGTGATGTGGCTCCCATCTACAAAAGAAAGCCAAAAAAAGGTTCTCCCCGTCCCGCTTGAGGAGCTTGCACCTCCGAAGCATACCTTCCGTATAGAATGGGACCGCCATCCCATCCTCGAGGTCATAAAGGTCCATCACCTGCTCGGCAATCAGGGAGATCACCCCGCCGCCAAAAATATCTTGTGGCTCGTTCTTCCTAATCCGCTTCAAAGCGGTAAGGAAGAGGAACGGCCAATCCGGCACCTTCACACTCATCGGTAGGCAGACATAGAGCAATGAAAGGTCCTTAAGAGCGACCTTGTTATCCTCCTTTTGTCCACAGAAGACACTCATGAGGATCTTGGAGAGGAGTCTCAAGCAGGGGTGAGTGAGTTTGTTGGAATACTCACCCCCGACATGAAACTCGGAGCCGGTGGCGGCCTGGAAAAACTCACATAGGTCCGGGGTAGGAATGGGGTCCCAACAATTCTCGAAGGGGTTGAGAGTCACCCCAAAAGCCTCCTACAGCTGGAGGTAGTCAAGTGTCTACTTCTTCTTGTTGAACTTGAAGGAAAGACCAACACACACGTGATCCTCCTACTCCATGTTGAAGGTGGCGATGAATTGTCTGCTGAGCTCGGGATATGTGGGAGCACTCTTCTTTAGAATGTCCCCGAGCCTAGCGTTGGTCAGGAAGGATTGCATGCTCTTCAACATGCGCAACTTTTCCAATGTCGGGATGTGCAAAAACCGAGTTGCATACATAATCCCGTAGCGGGTCTTCTTAATCTCGGACATCTTGTATTTCCTTTGGGGTTCCATTTCTTGCAAGGAATCAAGCAAAGGAATAAAAAAGTTCAAAAATTGGAGAAAGAGACAAACCCTCTGTTATTATTTCCGCAGGGGTGGATGTGAGATGCGCAGGGGCAGTGAGGCGCAGGGGCGGATCTTTGCAGGCGCAGGGGCGGGAGAACAGGAGGAGGCGATTCTTGACATCTTCGAAGGTGGTGGAGCTGGGGAGCGTTCCGGTGGCTTCTGGCTGGTGGAGATATCGCCGGAGGTGGTGAAGAGTGGTGGAAGGAGGTTGTTGGTAGTGGGGAGTGTAGTAGGGGTAAGGTGAGAGAGATTAAGGGTGGTAATGGTTGTCAGCGGGGAGAGGGTAGCGCAGGGGCGTCGGAGTTCGTGGTGGTGGCGTTGGTGAGGTGGCGCAGGGGCGTGAGCAAGGGTGGTGGACGGTGATAGGTTGAGGGCACAAGGGCGTTGTGAGAGGGAGAGTTTTGGGAGTGACGAGTGGTAGGTGAGGTGAGAGAGGGGGGTTGGTGATGCGCTCTTCGTCCGTTGAACGCAAGGATCCGCCGGTGTTGTTCCTCCGTCGATTTCTTTTGTGTATTTTTGATTTATGGATATGCCAAGCAAGGAATCGTCCAGCCTCGCACCTTGGATCTCCTTGGCTCGAGTTCTTCTTTCCTCGGAATCTCACTTCGGAAATTAGACCTCCTTTGTCCTCCTAGCCTCGCACCGTAAGGACACCACTCAACCTCTCACCTTGTGGGTTTCGAAACCTTGGCCTCTCACCTTAGTCTCTAGGTTTGTTTTACTTTAAAGTGAAAACACAACTTCGATTGAACTCAACTTTTTATAATCCCCTAAAAACGTGGGTAGAAGATGGCCTTATATGGCTGAAAAATTCAGCACCAACTCCCCACAATAATAACTTACAAGTAGTTCAAAAGTTGGATACTAAATGAAGGAAATCCTAGGGTCTTTCAACCAACAACTTCAAGCAATAAATGGCCTAAAAACCATTAATATGGCCGACCACCTTAGAGCTCCAAGGTTACAAAAACGTGGCTGAAATAAACCCAACTAAAGTGGTTTAAAACCATGAAATAAAGTCAAACATGACCACATAAAATAAAACAAAAGGTTACATCTAGGTTTTAAAGTGATCCGGCATCCTCAATCGCCTCAAGTATGTTCACCAAGTGATAGTCATGGACGTCCTTAAAGGTCGGAGCTCTGAAAGGGTGGTAGGTCAAAGTGGTTTGGCCTAGCATGCGTGCTCTAGCTCGAGTGAGAGGTGGTGTTGATCTTGGTGCGGTCACATCAGTTTCGTTGCTTAAGTCCGGCGGGCTCACATCATCCCCTCCTCCTTGGAAAGGATTCGACCCCGAATCCGCCAACTCGTTCTCCGCATCCTCGACCTCATCACCTACATAAAATGGAGACAAATCAGCAACATTAAACACATTATGGACACCATACTTAGTAGGAAGTTCAATGCGATATGCGTTATCGTTAATCTTCTCAATGACCCGGAAAGGACCATCCGCTCTTGGGTTGAGCTTAGATTGCCGAATAGAAGGGAAGCGATCCTTCCTCAAATGGACCCACACGAGGTCTCCTTCCATGAAAAGCATCTCCCGACGCCCTTTGTTGGCTTGCTGGACATATTGCTCGGTACGTTTTTCTAATTGGATTCGGACCCGCTCATGCAAACCCTTCACAAACTCAGCTCTAGATTGCCCTTCCATATCAACGGGTTGCGGAGCCGGTTGAGGAGTCAAATCCAGCGGAGTAAGAGGATTCTTGCCATAAACAATTTCAAAAGAGGACTTCTTGGTCGCCGAATGAATAGCCCGGTTATATGAAAACTCCACCAAGGGCAAACAATCCTCCCACCTGCACAAGTTAGTATCCATCATAGTACGAAGCAAAGTGCCAAGAGTCCGGTTTACTACCTCAGTTTGTCCATCCGTTTGGGGATGACAAGAAGTCGAAAAGCACAACTTCGTCCCCATCTTAGCCCAAAGTGTCTTCCATAAATAGCTAAGGAACTTAGAGTCTCGGTCCGACACAATTGACCTAGGTATCCCATGCAGCTTAACAATATGCTCAAAGAAAAGGTTAGCCACATTTGACGCATCATCAGATTTACTACAAGCAATAAAATGCGCCATCTTAGAAAACCTATCAACAACCACAAAAATGGAATCATGTCCTCTCCTAGAATGAGGTAATCCTAGGACAAAATCCATGGAAATGTCTTCCCAAGGAGAGCTAGCAATAGGCAAGGGTAAGTATAATCCATGAGGGTTAGTCTTTGACTTAGCCTTGCGACAAGGTACACAACTAGCACAACATCTCTCAACATCACTTCTCATCTTAGGCCAATAAAAGTGTTCTCTCAATATGCCTAAAGTCTTTGTAACCCCAAAATGACCCATCAATCCCCCTCCATGGGCCTCTAAAACAATCAAAGCTCTCAAAGAACAAGTAGGCAAACATAACCTAGAAGCTCTAAACAAATATCCATCATGAATGTAATAACTACTAGCATGAGAGTCACTACTAGATCGCAAACAAAGAGCAAAAATGTCCCGGAAGTCCACATCAAGAGCATATAAGTCACGAATCAGTCCAAAACCCAAAACGCATGCATCTAAGGAAGATAGAAGTGTGTACCTACGAGATAACGCATCAGCTACGATATTGTCCTTTCCCTTCTTGTAGCTCACCACATATGGAAAAGCCTCAATGAACTCCACCCATCGTGCATGGCGTTTGTTCAACTTGGCTTGTCCTCTCAAATACTTCAACGACTCGTTATCAGAATGTATAACAAATTCACGAGGTAGAAGATAGTGCTCCCAAACCTGGAGGACCCGAACCAATGCATATAACTCCTTGTCGTATGTAGGGTAGTTCAAGGCGGCTCCTCCCAGTTTCTCGCTAAAGTATGCCACGGGGCGTCCTTCCTGCATCAAAACTCCTCCAATCCCGATTCCCGAAGCATCACACTCTATCTCGAAAGTTTTCGAGAAGTCCGGAAGCACAAGAACGGGGGCATGGGTCAGCCGCTCTCTAAGTATCATAAAGGACTCCTCTTAAGCGGATCCCCACTCAAATCGCACGCCTTTCTTGGTCAACTCGGTAAGGGGGGCGGCAATGGTGCTAAAGTCTCGAACGAACCTCCTATAGAACCCGGCAAGTCCAAGGAAACTCCGTATGTGAGGGACCGTTGTCGGACGTGGCCATTCTGATATTGCCTTGGTCTTCTCTTCGTCCACTCGCAAGCCTTCCTTTCCTACCACAAAACCCAAAAAAACCACAGATTCCGAGCAAAAATGGCATTTCTTAAAGTTTACAAACAAATGTTGTTCTTTAAGCACAAGAAATACACTTCTCAAATGTTCAACATGCTCATCCAACGTCCGACTATAAACTAAGATGTCATCAAAATACACCACAACAAATTTACCTAAGAAATCACGTAGGACATGGTTCATTAGGCGCATAAACGTACTAGGTGCATTTGTTAAACCAAAAGGCATTACAAGCCACTCATATAATCCATACTTAGTTTTGAAAGCAGTTTTCCATTCATCACCCTTATGCATCCTAATCTGATGATATCCACTTCGAAGTTCTATTTTAGAGAAAAGAGTAGCACCGTAAAGTTCATCTAACATATCATCAAGACGGGGAATAGGATGTCGGTACCTTACAGTTATCTGGTTGATGGCACGACAGTCGACGCACATCCTCCAACTCCCATCTTTCTTAGGTACCAATAGCACAGGAACGGCACATGGGCTCAAGCTCTCCCGAATGTATCCCTTACTCAAAAGTTCCTCCACTTGGGCTTGTAGCTCCTTTGTCTCCACCGGGTTTGCTCGATATGCGGGCCGATTTGGAATGGTTGATCCGGGTATGAAGTCAATCTGATGTTCTATGCCTCGGATAGGGGGTAGTCCCGGGGGAATCTCTTCGGGCATAATCTCCTTGAATTCCTCAAGTAGCCCTGAAACACAAGAAGGCAAAGACAAATCATTAGCTTCCATAGTAGATAAAGCTGTTACACAAACAAGAAGGAAGCAAGTATCCCCCCTTTGTAGGGCTTGACGGGCATCGTGTAGCCGTGCGGTGAGGAGGGTCTTGGGGTCAAGAACCATCTTAGTCTTCCCCTTTGTCCTTGCGGACTCAGCTTTCTCCAACCTCTTCCTTTCTCTACACATGTGGTCTTCCATGATCTCGGATGGGCTTAGGGGCATGAGTTTTACTTTCTTCCCGGCCATGGCGAAGAAATATATGTTGGTGTAACCATCATGAAACACCCTTCGGTCAAACTGCCATGGTCTCCCAAGTAAGAGATGGCAAGCTGTGATTGGAAGCACGTCACAAATAACATCGTCTTGGTATGGTCCGATGGCAAAGTGAACAAAACATTGCTCCTTGACTTGAAGGGGAGCGTTGGTGTTGAGCCACTGGAGCGAATAAGTTTGTGAGTGCGCCTTCGTTTTGAGTCCTAGGTGTGCAACGACCTCCTGACTAACAATGTTACAACAAGACCCACTATCAATAATAACAGTAAACAATTGTCCCGAAATTAAACAACGAGTGTTAAAGAGATTCTCCCTTTGTGAGACATCGGGAACAAGTTCACTTGCTTGTAGGGCCTTTTTTGTGACAAGACAGAAATCTCCCACAGGAGCACGAGCTTCTACTTCAACACCGTCTATGATTGGAGCTACCGTTTCATAGTCATCTTCGGATTCATGATTCTCGGTGACCTCTTCCTCAAATGCATTCAATAAAACCTTACGGGGATTAGGGCACTCCCGGGCATAATGACCATGCTCATAACACTTGTAGCACTTCACTTCCCTAGTCCGGCTCGTTGCTGGAGTTGGTGGAATACTAGGGTTAGGGGCGGAGGTGGCCTTGGGAACTACTGTTGGAGATGAACCAATTGTGTGGGTAGGACGATTATTGCGAGACGGTTCAGTGGCTTCATGACTTGTCCCTCGTCTTGTTGATCCGGATGCCTTACGTTTTTGGATGACATTATAGGCATGAGTAGCATGGTGTAGGGCATCAGTTAGGCTTGTGTGTCGGAGTTGTTCAACTATTTCGGACACATCGGGGTTAAGCCCAGATATGAACTTGGCTAGGATATAGTCGTCGGGCTGTCGGGTTCCCGATCTCTGAAGGAGAGTTCTCAACTCTTTGTGGTACTCGTCTGGAGTTCGGTTACCTTGACGTAGCCTTTCAAGTTTGAGCAACAGTTGTTGCTTGTAATCCGAAGGTATGAACCGAGCACGCATCCTTCTACGGAGTTCAAACCATGTGTTGATGCGGGGTTGTTGATGTGCCTCCACATATTCCAATTCTTCCTGCCACCAAGTTAGAGCAAAATCAACAAAATGAATAGTAGCAGCTTCAATCTTTTCATACTCGTTAAAATCATAGTAACGGAAGACTTGTTCAGCCTTAGTCTCCTACTCAATGTAGGTCTCCGCTTCTGCAGTTCCGGTGAAGTTTGGAACATCCACTTTTGACCCATGGTAACGCCTCCTATTGCGGTGATCACGATTTTCTTCATCGTCCGAGTCATCGTGTCTACTACGGTCCCGGTTTCTGTGCCGGTCTCTATCTCGGCGTCTATCTTGATTTCTGCTCCCATGGCTATTCACACTCCTACTCCTATCCCGGCCTCTACGAGGTGGTCCCTGGTTACTTCCTCCTTGACTCTGTTCAGGTGGGACGGGAGGTAGCCTCCTTAGAAGTTCCGCGAATTGGGCTTCGAGGCGGTCAATACGTGGGTCAGCTTGATTGATCCCATTACCATTCACGGATGTCATCCTTCTGTTGGACTACAAAACAATCAAAGAAACAAACAATACCAAGTGTCCAAAGATATAACAAAACCAAATGTTCAAAGGCAAAAACCGAAAGTAATAAAAATGCTTGTTTCGTCACCGAAACGGTGTCGGATGGCTAAAAAAGCCCTTAGGTCACATCGAAGCGGTGAGTTGGACTCAGAGGCCCGTTTCCCTTCTCGGAAAGGTATAGCAATTGTAATTCTGAGTTCGGACGCCTTTTTTCCGCAAAACCGCAAAACCGGCCGTTTTGCACCTTTTCGAGTTTTTTCGCCTATCACAAAACAACAACTCACGGCAAAGGTTAGAGACAAACAAAAACGTTCTCTCTCTCTCCTCTCTCAAGGGTATTTCTCCTCACACTCACTCAAGTGTTTGATAGTGTTTGGATTCACACAACTCCCCTTTTCCTTTGCTTCGCGGCAAAGCTCTCCCTCACCTTTTCCAAAGCCTTAGGCAATGCTCTCCACACAAAGATTTCTCTTGGTAACAAAATTCTGCAATTCTTCCAAGGTAGTGCACAAGGTAAACAATGTATTTCCAAGATGCAATATAACTTCAGAAAAGCAAACAACAAGAGGCAACAAAGCACAACAAATACGAGCCTTCCGGCGAGTATTTACTTAGTCCCGACAAGTAGTTAGTCAAAGCAATAATAAGCGTTTTCCCCAAAACGTGTGGGTTGTGTTTTGGAATGGCTAGAACACTCAAGAACAACTTTGATAACAAATTTCAAGAACAACTTCAATAACAAACAAATTTTCAAGAACAACTTTGATAACACTCAAGAACACTCAAGCAACTTTCTTTTCTTTTTTTTTTT
>BSUD01000005.1:120277521-120324121 GCA_033239045.1 Fagopyrum esculentum
TTTTTGTATGAAAGGTCAACAAGATCTCTCTCTAAAGGCTCACAAGAAAGAAGATTGTAAACACAAAATTTTGGGGAACTACACAAAATTTTGGGGAACTACTCAAAATTGCAAAAACTAAAAACAAGTTTAGGTAAGCAATTCGTATCCCGAAAGCTTGAGGAACTCGCACCGTTGGCTCTGATACCACTTGATGCGCTCTTCGTCCGTTGAACGCAAGGATCCGCCGGTGTTGTTCCTCCGTCGATTTCTTTTGTGTATTTTTGATTTATGGATATGCCAAGCAAGGAATCGTCCAGCCTCGCACCTTGGATCTCCTTGGCTCGAGTTCTTCTTTCCTCGGAATCTCACTTCGGAAATTAGACCTCCTTTGTCCTAGCCTCGCACCGTAAGGACACCACTCAGCCTCTCACCTTGTGGGTTTCGAAACCTTGGCCTCTCACCTTAGTCTCTAGGTTTGTTTTACTTTAAAGTGAAAACACAACTTCGATTGAACTCAACTTTTTATAATCCCCTAAAAACGTGGGTAGAAGATGGCCTTATATGGCTGAAAAATTCAGCACCAACTCCCCACAATAATAACTTACAAGTAGTTCAAAAGTTGGATACTAAATGAAGAAAATCCTAGGGTCTTTCAACCAACAACTTCAAGCAATAAATGGCCTAAAAACCATTAATATGGCCGACCACCTTAGAGCTCCAAGGTTACAAAAACGTGGCTGAAATAAACCCAACTAAAGTGGTTTAAAACCATGAAATAAAGTCAAACATGACCACATAAAATAAAACAAAAGGTTACATCTAGGTTTTAAAGTGATCCGGCATCCTCAATCGCCTCAAGTATGTTCACCAAGTGATAGTCATGGACGTCCTTAAAGGTCGGAGCTCTGAAAGGGTGGTAGGTCAAAGTGGTTTGGCCTAGCATGCGTGCTCTAGCTCGAGTGAGAGGTGGTGTTGATCTTGGTGCGGTCACATCAGTTTCGTTGCTTAAGTCCGGCGGGCTCACATCAGTTGGTGGGGTAGGTGTAGGGTCTTTTGGGTTTTCTTATTTTTTTCTTTTCTGGGTAAACCCGTAGGGGCGGGGGCTTATCACCGCAGGGGCGGTGACAAGGAAGAGGGGGACGCAGGCCCAGCGCCGAGGGCGGCGCTGGGGATGCATGTCAAGAGTGGCCGCCGCAGGGGCATAGGGATGTCACTGCGGGGGCGGTGACAGAGTTGTTGCAGACGCAGGCCCAGCGCCGGGGGCGGCGTTGGGAAAGTGTGTCACCACGGGGGCGGTGACAATGAGCCGCAGGTGCGGTTTTCTTGACAGAAGCTCCTCTTCTTATTCTCTCGGGTTTCCTCCCGAGCAGCGCCTTTGTTTTATGTCGTTGGCTCGACGTAAGGACCATACTTCTCTGCTTGGGCCTCCTCCAATACCATTTCATCAATGGGATCATTCTTCACTCCTTCAAGGTAGGGCTTGAGCCTTTTTCCGTTGACCTTGAATATCTTGTGCGTTTGTGGATCATAGAGATCCACAACGCCGTGTGGGTACGCTTCAGCTATCACGTACGGACTTGTCCACCTTGAACGCAGCTTGCCTGCAAAAAGCTTCAAACGAGATTGGTAGAGAAGAACTTTATTACCTACTTTGAAGTCTTTCCGGAGGATGTTCCGGTCTTGCCACGCTTTGGTCTTTTCTTTGTATGTGGTGGCATGGTCATACACATCGAGCCTCAATTCCTCTAGCTCTTCCAACTTCAGCTTCCGGAAGTCTCCCACCTCCTCTATATTCATGTTGCACTTATTCACCGCCCACCATGCCTTGTGCTCAAGCTCAACCGGAAGGTGACAAGCTTTTCCGAACACAAGCCGGAATGGAGACATCCCTATAGGGGTCTTGTATGTTGTCCGGTAAGCCCATAGAGCGTCGTTTAGCCTCAAACTCCAATCTTTCCTTCCGGGAGAAACAATCTTTTCAAGGATGGGTTTTATTTCCCGGTTGGACACCTCCGCTTGACCATTTGTTTGCGGATGGTAGGATGTTGACACTCGTTGGTGGACGTGGTACTTCTTAAGGAGAGCGGTGATTGTCTTGTTGAAAAAATGGGTGCCCCTATCACTTATCAAAGCTTTCGGGATTCCAAATCTTGCAAAAATATTGTCCTTCAGAAATGTTGCAACCACTTTAGAATCATCAGTTTTAGTGGCCTTTGCTTCCACCCATTTGGAAACATAGTCCACCGCAAGCAATATATAAGTGTGTCCAAAAGAAGTAGGAAAAGGACCCATGAAATCTATCCCCCAAACATAAAAAATTTCACAAAAAATAAAAGAAGATTGAGGCATTTCATTTCTTTTAGAGACGTTACCTGCTCTTTGGCACCTATCACACACTTTGCAAAACGCAAAAGCGTCTCTAAAAATGTGTGGCCAAAAGAATCCCGCATCTAAAACCTTTCTAGCAGTTTTGTTGGCCCCAAAATGTCCTCCACATGCTTCAGAATGATAGAATGTAAGTACAGATTGCACCTCATTGTCCGGGATGTAACACCGTATTACCTGATCACTACAATGCTTCCAAAGGTAGGGATCGTCCCAAATGTAGTGTCGAGCTTCGGCCTTCACCTTCTCTTGCTGTGCCTTGGTGAAGTCTGGAGGGTAATCACTCCCAACAATGAAGTTAACAATGTCAGCAAATCAGGGCTTAAATGATTGAAGTTTAAACAAAACCTCTGTCGAGTCATCCGTAGGGGTGCCTAATTCGAGCCGCAAGGGCGGGTCTGGTGAGGCGCAGGGGCGGTTACACAACAGAGGGTTGTGTAAAAGGTGTCGTCTGGAAAGCTTCCAACTATGGCCCTTCCTTTGGTTGGATCTTCTTCTTCTTGTACTAGCCTGCTAAAATGGTCGGCCACAAGGTTCTCAGCCCCCTTCTTGTCCCGTATCTCTAGGTTAAACTCGCTTAGAAGGAGCACCCACCGAATCAATCTTGGCTTTGCTTCCTTCTTCGCCATGAGATACCTAAGAGCTGCATGGTCAGTAAAAATGATTACCTTCACTCCAAGAAGGTACTGTCTGAACTTCTCAAGTGCAAAAACCACCGCCAACATCTCCTTCTCGGTGGTATAGTTCCTTTGTGCTCCATTAAGCGTCATGGATGCATAATGGATGACATGTGAGGCTCTTTCATTCTTCTGTCCTAGGACAGCTCCTACACCATGATCGCTGGCGTCACACATAATCTCGAAAGGTTTCTCCCAATATGGAGATCGGATGATTGGTGCACTAGTGAGGCACGCTTTCAAAGTGTCGAAAGCTTTCTTGCAACCTTCATCCACTATGAAAGTGGCATCCTTCTAGAGTAATTCACACAATGGAACTGATATCTTTGAGAAGTCTTTGATGAACCGCCGATAAAAACCTGCATGACCTAGAAAAGAACGTATTTGACGCACATTAGTAGGGTAAGGTAAACTTTGAATAACATCAACTTTTGCCTTATCTACTTCTATCCCTTTTGAGGATATCACATGTCCTAGCACTATGCCTTGTTCAACCATGAAATGACATTTTTCCGAATTAAGAACTAGATTAGTTTCTACACATTTTTCAAGAACAAGTTTTAAATGTCCTAGGCATGCATCAAAACTATTTCCATGGACGGTAAATTCATCCATAAAAACCTCAATAAAGTTCTCTATGTATTCAGAAAAATACTTATCATGCACCGTTGAAAGGTGCCGGCAGCATTGCAAAGTCCAAATGGCATTTTGCGGTACACAAAAGTGCCAATGGACAAGTGAAAGTCGTTTTTTCTTGGTCTTCCAGAGCAATGTCTATTTGGAAAGAGCCCGAGTATCCGTCCAAAAAGCAATAGTAGGAGTGACCTGCAAGACGTTCTAACAGTTGATCAATAAAAGGCAATGGAAAGTGGTCTTTACGTGTTACCTTGTTGAGTTTGCGGTAGTCAATGGCAACTCTCCAACCGGTTTGTGTTTTGCTCGGGACCATCTCTCCATATTGATTCTACACCATGGTGATACCCCCTTTCTTTGGAACCACTTGGGTTGGACTAACCCACTTACTATCCGAGATGGGGAATATCATGTCCGTTTGGAGGAGCTTCAACACCTCCTTCTTGACCACTTCCATCATTGGCGGATTCAACCTTCGTTGAGGTTGCCTAAACGGTTTTGCCTCTTCCTCAAGGAGGATTCTATGCATGCAAGTGGATGGGCTTATCTCCTTGATGTCCGCAATGGTCCATCCAAGAGCTGTTTTGTGCTCTTTCAATACTTTAACCAACTTTTCCTCTTGACCGGTTGTCAACTTGTCAGAAATGATTACTGGCAAGGTGTTGTTGTCTCCAGGAAATGCATACTTGAGGTGAGGTGGAAGGTCCTTCAATTATATCTCTGGTGCCTGTACTATAGAAGGAACAAGCTTCTCGCTTGGGGTTAGTAAGGTGGGCCCAATGGCCAAATTGGAGATAGATAGCCTTTTGTGCCCATTTAATTGAGCTAGGACTTCCTTCATGCTAGATGTCAATGCATAATCTGAAGTATGAATGTCAATGTCATGCTCAATTATATTTTTCAACTCATCCATGTAAGAAATATCAAAAACATCTTGCACAAAAGGTTCAATAATATCAATGGCACATAGGGAATGATCATCAATAGGGTATTTCATTGCATCATAAGTGTCAAATTTAACTACCTCCCCATCAAATTTCATGGTTAATTTGCCACTAACATAGTCGGTTTTAGTCCTAGCGGTTTTTAGGAATGGTCTTCCCAACAATATTGGAGCAGCATGTGAGTCATTTTCCATGTCTATTACAAAGAAATCAGCAGGGAAGATCAGATTATCTACCATTACTAATACATCTTCAATAATCCCTTTCGGGTAGACATTAGATCTATCAGCAAGTTTTACTACAATCCGAGTTTCAATTAGCGACCCAATGCCAAGTGATTTATAAATGAAATAGGGAAGTACATTAATAGAAGCACCAAGATCAAGCATAGCTTTGTCAAAGCGGGTTCCCCCTATAACACAAGGGATGCTTACCATGCCCGGATCGCTACACTTCTTGGGCATTCGGTGTTGGAAAACGGCGGACACATGCTCGCTCACTTGCACCTTTTGTTTCCCCTTCAGCTTTTGATTTCTCTTGACGGTGTAGAGTTCCTTCAAGAACCGAGCATACTTAGGAATACTTTTCACTAATTTAAGGAGAGGGGTGTTTACCTCGCATTTGGAGAAGGTCTCAAAGAGATCCTTGTCCTCAATTACCCTTCTCTCCTTTAGTGCCTCGGGGAAAGGGGCCGGTGGTTTCTCAGCATACAAAGGTGGAAAGTCAGGCCGGATGTATGAATCTTTCACAACAGAACCCTCTGTTGTATTTTCCGTAGGGCCGGAAGGTTGCAGGCACAGGGGCGGCTCAGGGGCTGTCATACAGGGACGGTGACATCCAGCCGCAGGGGCGGCGTCTGCTTAGAGGCTGGCGCAGCTGCAGCCGCAAGGGCGGTTGTGGGAGTGGTAGACTCGTCGGAGGGTTTGTTCTTCACTTTTGCTGCTGGTTTCTGCTGGATTTGCTTCTCACTCCTTAATGTTAGGGCAATAACATTTTCCTTGGGGTTGACCACCGTTTGGGAAGGCAAATTTCCGGAGGATCTAGCTTCGATCCTTGTAATGGCTTCCGCCATTTGCCCGACCTGTTTCTCAAGGTTCTTGATGTTGGATTCTATTGTTTGGACATGAATAACAAAATGCTTAGTTAAAACCTGCAGCATATCCTCAGTGGATTGAGACTTACCTTAGAGGGGCTGTTGCTGTTGGTTTTGTTGACCCCTCCATCGAAAATTTTGTTGATCACGCCAATTTTCCATGTAATTTTGTGCATATGGATCGTTCCTAGGCCTTTGCTGATGTTGTTGCCCATAACCCAATGCATTCACTTCAGCATCGTCATCTTGGACTTGGGGGCACATGTCCGTTGGGTGGTATGGGTCGGCACAAACTCCGCATGCCTTAAGTTGTTGTGGAGTTCCCATCAGGGTCAATCTTTTCACCATCTCCTTCAACTCAGCAAGTTCCGTGGAGATCTCATTCTTCCCAGAATTGATAGCATGAACTCCTCTTTTGGAAGAAGTCCTTCCGAAGTTTCTAGTTCCTTCAGCTAGTTCCTGCATTTTCTCTAAAGCGAGGACATGAGTAGTGTTCAGAATATTACCTCCACAAGCAGCATCGACGATCCTCCTCTCATTGTCAAGCAAGCCATTGTGCAAGTACAAGACTAGGTCTTGGGTAGAATACCCATGGAAAGGACAGTTGGACCGGAGGCGTGCAAAACGTTCGAAATACTCATAGAGAGTTTCGTCTGCCTCTTGCTCGATGTTACTTATAGCTTTCTTCAAGCTATTGGCCTTCTTGGCTGGAAAGTACTTCTCCAAAAACGCCTTATGGAGATTCTCCCACGTGTCTATGCTTCCGGACGGAAGATGGTAGTACCAATCATCCGCCCCATCCTTGAGTGTGAAACCGAACACCCTCATCTTGATTTGCTCTTCGGTAATATTGGCCGGTTTCATGCTCATACACACGGTATGAAAATTTCCAAGGTGCTTGATGGGGTCTTCACCGCTTAACCCATGAAATGATAGGAGCAAGTGGATCAACCCCGGCTTGAGCTTGAAATTGACACCTTCCCCTATTGCCGGTATAGTGACCGCAAGAGGGTGTTGAGTCATGTCCGGTTGCGGGAGTTGGCGAAGTGTTCGGTTAGCCAGTTCTTCACGGAGTCTCTGTTGTCTACGTTGCCGGATGTTCGTTCTTTCAATTTCTGGATCAAAAGGAACAAATCTGGAGTTAGTAGCACAGGTTTGAACCATAAAAACGGTCCAAACCAATAATCAATAATCAAAGAAAACAAAAGCACAACTAAACTCCCCGGCAACGGTGCCAAATTTGACAAACGCTAAAACCTAGGCCGTTGTATTTTAGCTTAGGTCAAAGTAGAAGTCCTAACGTTACACTAACAAGTTCTTGTACAGCGTAAGTAAGGTCGAACCCAAGAGAGTTAAGCTGAAGTTTTGATTAGATTCAATTATTGATAATGTAACCAAGTAAAAGGGGGGGGGGTTGGATTGGAATATAACAAGACAAAAGCATAAACAAATAAAGATGTGAATAGATTGATGAGAAATGGACTACACTAGGTTGAATCTTAGCATGCAATGCTACTTTGGTTGGTTCCTTTTATAAGTATTTTAGCATTGTTCTCGTCTTGATCATATATATGTGTTGAGCCAACCGGCATCAACACAACTTAACAAGTTAATGTTCCGTAAACCTACAAGAACAAGATACAAGTTAGCTTTCAAACAAAGACAAAGAGATATAAAGAGAAGAATAAAACCATTAAACTTTTCTTTATATTTGTATTCTTTTTCCTTTAAGTAATCACAACCAGCTTTTACCTAAAGGTTTTCTACTAGATTAAAGACCAGAACCCGGAATCTATTTATCCTACTTCTTTGCATGCAATTAAACATTAAGGTGATCAAACTTAAGTGATAAGAAACATGCAATTTGATAAGTAAAGCACAAGGAATACAAAACATATAATGAATAATACTTATATTAAAAAGGACTTACAACCAAAGCAGCAATACAGCTTCAAAACAACCCAATATAACAAGGAATTTAGAAGCTCATTACACAAAGGAAGCAAGGGAAAAGAGAGAATAATATGGGAAAATGGTGGATGATTCTAGCAATCAGCCATGAACCTATTTGTACTACAATTGGCACTAAATGGGAGTAAATGGCCGGCCTAAACAACCACCTTTAATGCCATAAAGGTGGTGCAAACAGCCAGAGTAAAGTCTTTGACGCTAAACCGCAGGGGCGGGCTTCAGGACCGCAGGGGCGGTTTAGGCCAAAACGCTTGATGTTCTTCATGGCCGCAGGGGCGGCCTGGCAAATCCGCAGGGGCAGATCTTTATTGTTCTTCAAACGTCTGACTCTTCATCTTTCTGTCGCATCTGATGTTGAGCCGCAGGGGCGGCCCAATGTCACCGCAAGGGCGTTGACACTAGCTCTTCGACTTCACAACTCCGTAGGTTGGTCCGCAGGCAGAGGCGCAGGGGAGCCGACTTTACTTCTTCAAGGTAGGTCACCGCAGGGGCGCCCAAGAGAGGCGCAGGGGCGGTGACAGTCTACGTTCCGGGCGCTAGCGAAGGCGCAGGCTACGTTCCGGAGTGTAGTGTCACCCGCAGGGGCAGTGACACTACTCCGCAGGGCGGCGTGCCACCAAAAGATTGTCTTCGTTAATGCTCTTCAACTCCCAACTGCTTCTAACTTCTCTTTTAACTTCTTTTAGATTTTTTCTTCTGGATTAAGAAGTTAGTAGCATAAACCGACTCTAATACAATAAAAAGACTCTAAAAACTAACCTAAATGATAGTGATTCCATCACCTATCACAAACCACTGGGATGTCATCTAACGCTGGACTCTCGCTCTCCTTCATGGCATAATACCAGAAGGCGTCGCAACCCTGTGCGATCAATCTCACTACTCGTACTGCACTAATAACCATACCCGTCCTCCCAAGGTCCCAACCTCGGAAGACCTCTATCTGACCCAACTCGGTAGAGACCGTCACAATCCTCCTACCAACATCTAACACTGCATAATGTCTATCCATCCAATCCATACCAAGAATGACTTCCTCATGCACCAACGGCATGACAAAGAAGTCCACAACCAAATCGCAGTTTTCTAAATGTATAGGACAACCGTGTACCTCTCGGATACCTCTAACCTGACCCCATCCGGTAACCCTATCAAGAAAGGTCTACCCTCTACTATATCTAAGGTCAGTCTATCCACACATGCATCAGATATGAAAGAGTGCGTAGCACCCCGTATCAAACAAAACTCTAACATGTAAACCATGAATCATAATGGTACCTGTAGCAGCTGGTATTGGCGGCTCCTCTACACTCCTCAACTCAAAAACACGACCTCGAGCTCCTTTGGTGTCATTGGTACCATCATCTCTACCTCTGCCTCTACTAGGTTCTAGAGTAGATCCTTGAGTAGCAGGACGGTTCGGGACTCTCTAATGCCCCTGTGCCCGGGGCTGAGACGGTATCTGCCCACCTCCTGCTGCACTAGCAGGGAAAGAACCCTGGTGTGATGACACCTTGCCTTGACGGCAAAACGTAGCTCGATGTCCTGGCTTCCCACAAGAGAAGCAAGTCAGAGGTGCTCTCGGGCAATCCGTTCTCATATGTCCATACTCTCTATAGTTGTAACACTGCCGGCCTCTCTCAAAAGTTGGTGCAGACACTGGATAACTCGAGCGGCCTTAAGACAGGCCTCGCCCGTATCTAGATGCTCCTGCACTAGTATGTCCCATACGTTGTCTCTTCTCAGACCGTACCGTCTGAGAAGTCCTCATCTGAATAGCCCGCTCACACTCGTAAGTTGAGGCTCTATTTTGATAGTCTGTCAAAGACTCACAATGGAATCCCGCCATGTAATACTGTGTACTCTCCCTCGGTCGGCGGGAGAACAGATACACATGCTGGAACTAAGAAGGTACAGCTGGACCTAGTATTGCCAGCTCTGTCTGAAAACGACTGATGGCATCTGCTATCGGCAATCCTCGAAGCCTGCCTCCACAAAATCTTGCAGTTTCTCCCTCCTCGGAGAGGTAGGGCAGGAACGCTCTCTAATCATAGTCCTCATCTAGTCATAACTAATGGCTCGAACCCGTATGGTCCTCCACCATTGCTGAGCTAAGTCACGGAGTAGAGTCCGTACTACTTCTATCTGTCTGTCCTTTGGACATCTAATAGACTCAAGAGCTGAGTCTACATGCCCAATCCAAACCTCAGTCTCCAATCCCACCTTCCCAGAGAAAGGGGGTACTCCTAGCTGATGAGATGCCTTCAACCAAGTGTCTGGTCGAGGCCCTATATACTCCTCTAGAGCTCTAGCAACCTCAGCAGCACGTGCCAGTATAGCTGGCACATGAGTAGCTCCCTAGGACATCTCAGAAGATCCCTCATGTGTTGGCGGATCCGGGGCATGTCTACCCGCTCTAGCAGCCTCCTCAACCCGTCTGATGTACGCACGAAACTCAGGTCCCCTCACAGAGATATAATCTGAGTCATCTGAGTGGACTTGTTGTGATCCCTGTCTCACAGCTCTACCGCTTCTAGTTACAGGAACGACACTCTCAGCAACGTCCTCATGTACCTCCTGCGCTACCGGTGGATCAGCAGCGGAAACTGGTCCCTGACCTATCACTACTAGAGGAAGAGGCGGTCTACCTCTACCTCGTCCAACTACAGATGTCGTTCTGGTCCAAGCCATCTGCGGGGTATGCACACCTAACTTATAAGACTATATATATATGCCATATGTATAGATATATATAATACTTAATCAAACATACACGCAATCACAACATCACATGATACATATACACACACACAAACACACACACACACACACATATATATATATATATATATATATATATATATATATATATATTGTCGAGATCCTCAGAAGGGTGATATCTTCCCGTACACACTATCCCAAAACTCTGTACTCTTTCAAACCAAAATCCTTTTCAAAAGTCAGACCCCTTCTAGGTTTTGTTTATTTATCTACTCTACCTTAATTGCAGATTGCAAGTGCCATTGTTGTCAACCTAAGGCTTTGATACCAACTTTGTAACATCTTAAATCCGCGGGACTCGGGGTGCCACATGGGCTAGGATTTCACAGTGGATCCTGACCCTAGTCTGACAACAAGTTCACTGGATCTTACAACAAGACACAAATAGATTAAAACAAAATACATAAACTGTATAATATACACATCAAAAGGGTTTACAACATCATAGACGAGTACAAAAAGGAAACCATAAACATCCAAGTACAAAACATCCCATATTCCACGAACAACCTAGTGTACGGAAGCCCTCGGCCGATCACCCATCTGACTCATTTTGTAGTCCTCCTAACATGCAGATTATCTACAACACGGTATACACCGTTAGCTAACAGAAATGAATATGAATGAAGTAATAGCACAAACACACACCAACACATCACAACATGTCATGCCACACACACATCCGTTTATTATCTTTACTTAAGTTATTCCAAGACTAATTCAACTTATTTTGTGACAAGAGGAACCTAAAGAACCTCGGCTCTTCCCCCTTTAACTCAGGTTTTGCACGAGATCTACCTCCCCTTGAGCACACACACAACCATTATAATTCTAGTCCGGTTTAGGTTATAAATGCAACACACATATGAACACACACACAACCATTACAACCACTCAAATCCACAATTGCACGCTAAGTAAGTCCCATGGACTTACCTGAAATTCTCGTAAACCTGTACCACATCACAATTTCCCCTTGAGGAAACGATCAATGCCTGCATAAGCAAGGCACACACACAATCAAACGCTAAGAAGGTTAGGATACGCATCTCCTACACCACATAACCACAACCATCCCGTAACCCGGGTCTAACTCTCAACAACACATCAAACCTCACAAATGCCTAAGGCACATTCCCAACATACAATTCATCAAGCTAATCCTAACCATACTAGCCTAGCTACATCTAAAGCCAAGGCCAAAGGAAAGGAAGGAAGGAAACATACCAACTCGGTATGCCCTGGACGCAACAGCGGAAACAAGAGGCGCAAGGCACTGCAATAGTGAGGCGTAGGGGCGGCAGCTCACTCACGCAGGGGTGGATCAACACCAGACGCAGGGGCGGCTCAAGTCAGGCGCAGGGGCGGCTGGTGTACAGAGGGTTGGTCTTCGACTTCTCTTCGATCCTTTTGGCGGGCCCAAAAGAGCCGTTGCAAAGCAACGACTCTTTTTTTTTGCGAAACCGGCAGTTAACAGTTGGTTAAACCGCCTATTTGGCCATTTAAAAAAAAACCTAAATCGCCGGTTTAGGCGGCGGTTTAATCAGGGGTTAAACCGCCGGTTTATGTTTCTCAAAACGAGAAACCGGAACCTAAACCTCCAACCGGATGTTCAACCAAATCGGCTAACCTAAACCGTCGGTTTGATCAAACCGGCGGTTTAGTTAGGTTTGAAAACCGCCGGTTTGGCGGTTTAGTCCAAACCTAACCCATATCTAAGTTTTACAATGGATTTAACATTGATTGAGAATAATACTACTGAACACATTTGGAACTTTCTAGAATAAGCAATTGAATGAACTTTCTAGATTTAGAATTAATAATATTCCATTGTTTAATTATTTATGATCTAGATGACCCATTATTTTAATTGATCCAAAAAAAATAATAAGAAGCTTATACCCAAACTTTATTCTATCTATTGTTGTACTTAACCTTCATTTTAGTGGTCATCCATATAAAACCTTGTATGCTTCATACGAATTTGGTCCTAAGCCAACTGAACAAAGATCTTCTAGCTCAGCTTTAACAGTATCAATACCTTGGAAGGCCTTGTGAGATGTTGGTTTAAGAGATGCACTGATATGCACAGTAGCTTCATAAAACACTTTCGAGAACTTAACAAATATCGATGCATTGTCTCAATCTTCAACTGTGGACAATCCAACTCTCTTCACTCTCCTAGAAGTAGGCACAACACTCATACTCGATATAAAAAACCCGTCTTCAACACCATGTTCAAACTCATCAAATTATCTTCTAAACTTCATATCATCATAATTTGTCAAAAGTTTTTTGTATCCTAAAGCTCCATCCAACATCAGAAAGGTGGAATTCCACCTTGTTGGAACATTGAAGACACAAACCTTGTTAAATCAATTTTCTCCCTCTCCAGTGCTCATCATTTCTTGCACTAGAACCTCTTACATATCCCACATCATTTCTTATTGTAACAATAGACTTCTCCAAGGTCTTCAAGTCATATCTCACAATAATGTTTATGATGTAAGATAAGCATCTTACATGCATAAACATATGTCAAAGAATTGGTTTAGTTTCCCAACTGCACAACTTATTTGTCACGTAGTCAATGGGAAATTTTATTAGCTACTGCATTGTCAACAAAAATGCAAAGAACATTATCAATTAAGCAGACAAGATTCCAAAAGTTGACCTATTATAACACCTTCATAATTTGGTATCACACAAAAAGCAAACACTCTCTTATGCATGTTTCATCCTCTATCAATGAGATGTGCAGTGACAACCATGTATTTTATGTTTTGGCAAGAAGTCCAAGTGTCTGTTGTCAAACAAACACTACAAGACTTCAATTTCTTCCTCAATTCCTCTTTAGAATCATAAATTTTATAAGAATCTTTTAACTATGGTTTGTCTACATGGAAGTTTAAACAAAGGTACGGTCTTTGAGCAAAAATAACTAAATCCAAGAGTTTTATTGTAGTTAAATGGAAGTTCATCAACAACAATTATATGGTTACAACAGTAACACAATTATCTTGTGTCCAATTAACCATCATAGGTGTGTTCTGACCATTCACCACTCCACTATAAAACATTTGTTGCCCAGATTGCACCTTAACTCTACCCCGATAAAGTTTGCATATAGTCTCAATATGTTTCCTAAGTGTCAAGTACCATGAGTAGATACAGTTTTAATAAATGAAGTATCATAATACTTATAGTGGAGTCTTTGGGAAAATCCAACTATTTTTTTTTCAATATCATCGACCACATCCCTCAATGGATGACTCTTAATAATGAAATGAGAGTATATATCAACCCTTGGCGCTCGTTTTCTTCTTTTCTTTACCGTTTCGATACGTTTTAAAACAGATTCAGCAATCCCCACTCGTTTATTTTCACTCCTCGCATTCCTTAGTTCTAGTTGTCGTTGAGATGATAGAGACACAACCTCCTTGCACTCTTGGTCGCTTTCAAACTAATGAAATTGAGAACCAGATATACTCCTAGATAATTAAGACGTTATGCACCTGTAAAATAGAAATCAAAATTAAGAAATTCACCAGACGAAGAACAAATGAAAAATAGAAGGAGGATACATCACACTCACGACAAGAGGATTAGACATATATTCAGTTCAAGAACAAATTTCAATTCATTTTGTTATATAAAATGCGCCTATAACCATAACAAATTTCAGTTAAGAACAAATGATACATCACAATAAAATGTAGCAATTGTTGTGTGATTTAGGGGCCAATAATCATTTCAAGAACAAATAAACATCACAACAGGAGGATTATACCAATAATAGTTCAAGAACAAATTTCTGTTCAAGAATAAAAATTATATATGGTCCATTTTTCTATATAAAACACGCCTAAATTAGTAAAATGGAAGGCAACAAGAAAAAGTGACAGTAAACATGTCATAGAATACTATTATGAACTACCATAAGAATTACACTATTATAGTAAACAAAAACAAAAGAATAGATTTTATTGTTAATTCAATATCTTAAGAATCAATAACGCTAAACACTACAGAAGGGTTGTTCAAATGTAGAAGATGGCATTTGCTACTGAATTTTGAATCTATCTTCTTGCAATATTATGGTAATATATTTATACACAGTAAAGTGAGAAGAAGAAGAAGAAGAAGAAGAAGAAGAAGAAGAAGAAGAAGAAGAAGAAGAAGAAGAAGTTAGAGTTCAGAGGCTTACCGTGATGGAAGGACTACGTTAAAGAAGAAACTGTAAAAATAGGACATAGATCAATCCGTCAATACTCAATAGAAGAACAGAAGAATAGAAGAAGAACCATGTTAAAGACTTACCGTGATCGAAGACGGCGATGGAAGGAAACGACGATCAACGTAGAAAGAAACCCTCAGCTGTGGGGAAAATCGGGAAATTAGAAGAAAAGTGACGGTAAACAAAGTGACTGGACACCGATTTTTATTTTTTTTAACGATTCCAAACGGTTTTGTTTTAAAAAAATTCGAACAAGACCGGACCAAACCATATTTAAACGTTCTGGTTCCAAAAAAATTAACAAAATTTTTTAGGAACTGAACCGAACCGTTAAAATCCGGTTCAGTTCCATTTGGAACCGAGACCTATTCCAGGGAGACTTTCAAATACATGGAAAATCCTATTCTTTCAATATGCATATTCACACATTCCTTCCTCATTGCATTATTTAAAACATCGGCTAATAATGTTCGACATACATTCTGAACAATGTATTTTCTCATTGCATTATCATCTTGTTTAAAATTCTTAAATTCTTTGTAACTATTTTTTCAAATGCTTGAAAAGAATATAATTATCTTCGTGTGAATCTGTCTTATACTTCTTATCACAAATAATTACAAATTTCACATGGAAATCCAGAACCGTCGTCTTTAACAAGCTTGAAGTGGTTCCGTTTCGCGTTTTACACCACTCTTTGTTAGTGTAGATTCTACCTCATCATTCTCAACATTTGTTGAAGATACCGATGCATCGGGAAGCTCTACAACTACTTCCTCGTGTGATTTATGGTGTGCAGTTGAAAGATCTACAAGTATAATGTAAGATTCAATTTAGGACACAAACTTTCAAAAAATTGAAAAAGTGTTAACCAAATAAAGGAGAACTCGAGTTCAATTAACGTATATCGTTTGAATACTTGTATTTTCTTGGGAACCTACAGTTTTCATTGCAAGTGCAACTTAAAAAATGAAGAGGAAAAAAAGCATGAAATTGGGAGATTCAAAACTAAGAAAAAGTAAAGCTAAGTTTAGGTAAGCAACCTGGTAAGCGAATTTAGGGCATATGCATTCACATTGCTTTTCATGCATTATATTCAATCAAAGTGAAGTTTGTATATATTTAATATATTCTCGTTTGACACCTTAGTGTCCGCCGCCGCCGACTAGGTTTTGTACGTTTTAGTTAGTTATGTAATAAAAATTACTTTATTTAAATATATATATATATATATATATATATATATTATTAATAAATCTTAACTAAGTTATTTGATACATTATTAAATAACTTAGTTAAGACTTTATAAAAATTTAGTTATTTGATACATTATTAATAAATCTTAACTAAGTTATACACGATATTTGATTTTACATTGGGCTTATATTAATTTAGCGAATTAATAATTAATATAAGAATAGCTAGTATCATAATGAGGAGTCAAACACAAAGATGGATAGTCCGTCAAGGAGTGACTAGTTTTGCATATTTTTTATTGACATTGCATAGTTAACTTGAGAAGAAAGAGGCAATGAAGCACATGATGACCTTCACGAAATGGGAAATACAAATGTTTAAAAAGCACAAGAAAGCGGTTTGTGTTACTATATTGTCATCTATGTTTTTGGAATGGGGTGAGCACATCTTTGAAGGTGTTTAGTAAGAGTGCTCCGATTTATTGATGGAGACTTGAATCTGGTCATGGGGTTTGTTCATGGTGAGTTGTAAAAGGCGAGAAAAACATACGAGCGGTTTTTATGCATACAAAGGAGAAGTATAAGTCAACACTTAGCATAATGGATGCGAGACTGTACTGATACTCCACTTCACTTGACGACCCACTTGTTAAATTTGTTTAACTTATACAATTCCGGTTCAGAATGGTGCAATGAAGAGTTAGAGCATCCTACGGATGAGACCCTAAATGCATTGAACGGTTTAATCGTGATATTGATATGTAAGATCAAGCGATAAATGTGGTGTTTCCAAAGTACAATAATAGAGAGTTTTGACATTAAGTGGTATAAACAAATGACTGAATGTGTATATTATTAGGGTAACGATGGTGATATATATACAAAGAGATAGAGAATATCTTATGAGAGATATTTGACTAACAACCCCTGGAATCTCTCTTAATAGCTGCTAACAAGATATTATGAATATCATTTTTTACATTCCCCCTCAAGTGAAACACCATTATGGAGTTGTAACTTGTATAGTACTTAACAAAATTTGTGGCGCAATAGTGGCTTTGTTAGAATGTCGGCCAGCTGATCATCTGTGGAGACAAAGCTGACTCATAATCGTCTGTGCTTAACTTGTTCACCTACGAAGTGATATGCGGGAGCAATATGTTTCATTCTTGAGTGAGAAACTGGATTGGCAACTAATGACGTTGAACCTAGATTATCACTATATATCACAGGTAATATGACATTTTTTTGACGGAGCTCACCCAGAAGTTGCTGAATCCACATAATTTCTGAAGTTGTGTCTGCCAAGGCTTTGCATTCAGCCTCAGTAGAAGACCTTGCGACTGATCTTTGTTTCTTTTAGCTCCAGCTCACTGCGTAGCCCCTATGTATATGATGTAGCCTGTAGTGGAAACATAATCATCTTTATCACCTGCCCAACCGGAATCCGAAAATGCATGGATGTTGATCGTTAGACTGCGTGAAATGTTCACCCCTAGCTCAAGTCAACCAACAAGGTACCTTAACACCCGTTTGAGAGCATTCCAGTGTGTTGATGTAGGATGTTGCATGTACTGAGCCAGTTTATTGACTGAGAAGCCTATGTCAGGCTTTGTCAAAGACAGGTATTGAAGGCTTCCTACAACCATTTTGTAGTCTGTGGGGTTTAGAAGTTCGTTGCCTGAGGTATTATTGAGTATATCACTGGGTTGTAGGGGAGTAGAAACTGGTTTGGCATCACACATGCCCGCCTTCTCTAGGAGCTCAGTAATATAGCGTCGTTGAGATAAATTGATACCTTGGTGAGTCATAGTCACTTGAACCCCAAGGAAGTAGGATAGTAACCCTAAATCCTTGAGCGAGAACCTATTAGCCAGCACACGGATCAAACTTCTAACCTTGCACTTGAGCTTCATGTGACAATAATGTCATCAACGTATACTAGGAGACAGATAATATCCTTACCATAATGGTAGATAAATAGGGACATATCTACAATTGAAGCCGATACTCAAGAGAAACATTCGTAGTTCGTTATACCAGACCCCTGGTGCCTGTTTCAATCCGTAGATGGCCTTTTTGAGCTGGCAAATATGGTAAGGGTTGTCTTTGTCAACAAAGCCAAGGGGATGACTCATGTAAACATCTTCAATTAGCTTTCCTTGTAGAAATACATTATTGGCGTCAAGTTGTCTCAGCGGACAACCATGGGAGACTACAAGGTGGAGAACCACTCTCATTGTCACAAGTTTGACAACGGGGTTGAACGTATCAGTAAAGTCACAGCCTGGACGTTGGTTGAACCCCTTTGCGATGAGTCTTGTCTTTAAACTATCAATACTGCCATTTGGGTTATGTTTGACCTTATAAATCCACTTAAATCCGGCCAAGTTTATGTGATCTGTAGGTGGAACAAGTGTCTAGGTCCCATTCAATCAAAGGGCGTCATATTCATCCTGCATGGCCTTTCTCCACTCAGGGCTTTCGAGGGCTTGGGTAATAGATTTTGGATCAGTGATCGGAGTTGTGGTGATAGTTGCTTGAAGGTTGAGTTTCTCGACTTGCTTTAGAACATTGTTTCTCGAGCGAATGATCACACCTTGTCGTGGTGGATGATGGGGGGTTTCAGGGACAAGCAGAGGCAAAGATATTGGCATTGGTGACAAGGTTGAGTAGGTTTTGGACATTGAATGGTTGGGATGACGCATCATAGGTGGATCTTGATGACGTGGATGGGAGCATAGAAGGATCTGAAAGAGTGATAATTGGTATGCCTAGTTGGGCCCATTCTTGAGAAACAGTAGACAACGTGGTCAAATTGGTTGGCATACGGCTATATGGATACTCATCCTCAAGAAACCGGACATGACGAGAGGTATACACTCTCTTGGTTACAAGATCTAGACATTGTTAAGAATTCTGAGTGGCTGAGTATCCAATGAAGACACATGGAATAGACTTTTGTTGAAGTTTGTGGATAGTGTACGGTTTCAACCAAGAAAAGCACAAGCAGCTAAAGTTCCTCAATTTTGAGTAGTTTGGAGGAATGGTTAGAAGGTTTTTTATAGGGATTGGTGAAGTGGTGAGATAGGGAAAGAATTCTGTTGATTAAGTATATGGACATAATCATGGCCAAGGGCCAATGATCCAAAGGCATGGAAGCATGTGTCAACAAGGCTAGGCCGGTTTCAACAATGTGCCTATGTTTTCTTTCCGCTAGCCCATTATGTTCTGGTGTGTGCGGGGGTGTTGTAAGGTGGGTAATCCCATGGTACCCAAGAAAAGATTTAAGAGAAACATATTCACCTCCATTGTCGGAGTAGAGTATTTTGATCTTATGATTGAAGTAATTTTCAACTAAGGACTTGAATCTTATGAACGTCTGTTTGGTTTTGGATTTATATCTAAGAGGGTACAACCATGTATATTTTGTAAAATGATCTACAAATATAACATAATATTTGAACCCATCAAAGGATGTAATCGGTGAGGTCTAAACGTCAGTAAAAATAACTTCAAGAGGCGTGTTTGACATAAGAGAAGATATATGAAAAGGAAGCTTGTGTGTCTTATTCAAATGACAAGATTTACAATCCTTTTGAGAGAAAGATTGACAACCTAACTGAACACTTTATTAAGATAGTGAAAATTTTCAGTGGAGGGATGCTCTAGCTTGTGATGCATTGATGAAGAAGAGACACGCACATCAGTGTTAACTTCAGGATTTGATTTAGGCCAGACATAGACACCATCTACACAAGTAGAGCTGTCAAAAGTTGACCCGACCCGTGAAACCGATCCGACAAACCCGAACCCGAGCCCAAACCCGACATGGCCCCGAAATTTTTTTAAAAAAGAATATACCAAGAACCGACCCGGTTGATATTGACTTAACCCGAAATAATAAATAACGTGAACGGTCGAACCCGAAAATGACCCGGACCCGATAAAACCTGAGTAGAATAACTCGATAACGACCTGATAACCCGACCCGAAATGACCCGATAGCCCGAAGTAACCCGACCCGAAATGACCCGATAGCCCGAAGTAAACCGACCCGAAATAAAACCCGATATCCCAAAATTAACCCGACCCTAGATAACCTTGATAATGTTAAGTAAAATGATGTGATAGTATGAAGTATGAACTATGAAGTAATCCGAGCCAATATGACATGTTAATTCATAGTAAATTGATATAAAAAGAAAGATTTTGGCCTACTAGGCCTTTTTTAGTTTTGTGTTTAGTAAGTGTACTCCATAAATTTTTATCACTTTCATTTAATAATAGGTAAAAGTTATTAACCCCTCTATTTTAATAAAAAAAAGAATAATAGATGTTTGTTATTATTATGTAAGTTTAATTTTTAATTCTTAATTACTGAATTTGTTTTTAATTTAATTTTATTATTTTATGCCTTTTTTATTTTTTTTTAAATTTTCTGTAATGAATATACCAGAATTTTTTATACTAGAAAATTCTAGTATGAGTTTTCTGGTATGATATCCATGCTAGAAAATTCATACCAGAATTTTCTGTAATTAGAAAAATTTTGAGTAGTATATTGGAGAGTGTTGAATTCAAAATGTAAGGACTCAACAGTTGTGAAATCAACACCAGTTCCTAAATCTAGATCATGACCTGTTTTTGGTACTTTCAACTTCTTCTTTACCCTTCGCCGGACGATATAGATGAATAAACAAATGAACAACACCGGAAGAACTATTGGAAGTGCAATTGCTACAATCACTATCAAGGTTGATTTTGATCCTTTTCTCTTTCCTGTTTCATTATGCTACTATCAGTTCTCTGTTTCATAATCAAACAAAACTCTAATCTATGAAATCTGATTTTGGGCATAATCACCTCTAAAGATTTCACCAGCATCGACGAACGTTGGTGCAGGCGACAATGGGCATTTAGGGACGGTGAAGTTGGTGTAGAAGGGATAAACTTCGTACCTGAGATTAATTTGGCAGCAACGCAATTCCACCCTCGTTACATTTCGGAAGGTTGCCATCATCTAATAAGCATACAAGTAGATGTATCATCACCAGCTAGGTTTATACTTCAACTAGAAGGAAGTAAAATTATAGTAGAAACTGATAGCCATAATACTACAGGAATCTTAATTTCTCTAGTATACCTATCTTCTAGGTGATTGTAGTGTTTTCTGTAACCCTAGTTTCAACCCTCTATCTATCAGCCGCTACCCTTCCTCTTAATGCACAAAGACACATATCCTAGTCTCCCCTACGCTAGCCAGACGAACCTGTTGTAGTATGTTTTGGGG
Organism: Fagopyrum esculentum; assembly: GCA_033239045.1. Lineage (NCBI taxonomy): Eukaryota > Viridiplantae > Streptophyta > Magnoliopsida > Caryophyllales > Polygonaceae > Fagopyrum > Fagopyrum esculentum. Next base: position 120,298,714 of record BSUD01000005.1, read on the forward strand.
CGGACACAATTGCACGTTGCCTTCCTTCTTTGGGGGCATACCGAAGCAAGCAGAACATCAGTCCTTCCCTACATCAAGAATGGTGACAACAGAGCGTTCTAGTTATGTGTATGAGGCTAGAACCCCGTCGACCAGCAACAGAAGACGTCCTCCTTGGACAGCAAACGCTCAGGTGAGATTTCCTTCGTTTCCATCTCTTCAACCAGATCTAGATCCAGATCTCTAACTCTGGTGGCTACAGGCTTGTGGGTGTGAATTTGATCTCTAACTCCGGTGGTTGTCGGCTCCGACGGCTTGACAAAGGGGGCTCGAGGAATGTGCAAAAAGGCCGCTCTGGTTCTCCTGGTTCCAACGGTTTCTGGGGCTGCAGATGAAGAGGAGACGAGTGTTGGTTGGATGTCGAGGGTGGGAGAGATCGATCGGCGATGCAGACGAGAGGCTGAAGCAAGAGAAAAGGAATATCATAACGTGACAAAAGAGGAATGCGAGGCAAAGCAAGGGAGTTGAAGAGGGGCGGCAGAAAAAAAGGGTAAAAAAAATATGGGTACATTAACCTAATAAAAAAATAAGAATAGCCTACTTACTAGATTAGAAACTCAAAAGGGTCTAGTTACCAAATTAGCCCTAAAAAAAATTACACAACTAAAACCTAAAATATTAAATCAATAATACTCTTACATGTATCATAAGTTCATTACTCTTACATGTATAAAGTAGTTCATTATATGTATAGGATATGTTAAGTTTTCATCTTTTATTTTTCTCTTACAAAATAAAAAATTATTCAATTTGAATTAATAGAATTGGAGTTTTGAGTTAAATTGATAATTTGACATGATTTATCAAGAGAGAAAATATATAGTATTTATCCACAAATAGGGTCATTTTACAAATAAATTAGTCATACATCGACTATATTTAATGCATATATTTTAAAATCAAGTTTTACCTAAATAACATTCAATATCATATTTAGAACGTCAACAATTCTAACAAAATTAAATAGAATTAATAAATTCCTATGGAGAACTGAAGATGAAGCCATCACAAAATGATAAATTTAAGTTACATATTTTTGCGCCTTCAAGCTTGATACAAGCGGTGTTATGTAACTCTAAGTTCAAATGTATATTAAACACTACATCATCGATCCATATGACCAAAAGGCTTAAAATATCCTTTGTTATACAAGTAATCTCCAATATAAGGCGTACCATCACATAAACGAAAAAAGAAGAAGCAATTAGTGTAATAACCGGAAAAATTAATTTCCGATTATTTCCAAGTTAAACCGGATTTTTGACCGGTTGGGACTTTTCCGTCGTCTTACTATTTTATGTGATACCGAGTTTCATAATTCTTCGATCTTTGTGTAATTTTTATGTAGTAATATATGTTAAGTCACATGCTTATTTTTTTATTTTTTTAATTATGGTTGCGTAGAATTGTCGCGATTGTCGAGAAATTCGAGATTAGATAAGTTTTTTTTGTTTGATTTTATTTCATCGGTAAACCGGATCCGTAAATCCTGTAAACCGGATCCGATTTCATTCTCACCTTTTAACCTAATTTTTCCCAACTCTCATACCTCACTTCTCTCTCCCCGTAACCTTGCCCAGTCGCACAACTCTTCTTCTTCTCACTGAGCGTGCTTCTCCTCCCTCCCCTCTTTTCTTCTGTTGTTGATGAAACCAATCCCCCAACACCGAGCCGCACCGCCAAACGCCCCTGTTCTCTTTCTAACCCCCGGAGATGAAGGCTCTTGTTTGCCTCTATGCAACTGCCGGGTTCTGGGAGTAGCCGGCCACCACGCGAAGACGATGGCCTTCCCGGGAGCGTTGCCGCTGTTCCACACCAAGGCACCTTCGAAAACCGACGGAGAGGGCCCGACAGTACCCGACGGTTGTGGAACCATTGTTGTTGCCTGAGGTTGCTGGTGTCGCCGGATCTACTAGCCCTCGACTCCACCACCTCGCCCAATGCCGACGTCGACGAAAGCCCTGCACCACCGAGAACCACCAGTCCTTCTACTTCGATCTGCAGATCCGTGTTTCAACTTATGGGCGAGAGTTTTGTGTGGATTTAAACCCTAGGTCTTGGAATTGGGGCTTTTTGATGGAATTAGATGTTGTTAGTACTTTTAGAGAGTAATTGGATGATTCTTGAATTAATTGTGAGTATGTGCTGATCTTGTGATGGTTAGGTAATTTGACCTAATTTCAGAATTTGGGTATTTTTCGGTTAAAGTCGAATTGTGTATATGTAGGTTTAGTTATATGATATTTTGGTGTTTTGAGTGATCGACGAATGTTGTTTTATGATCGTAGTTGATAATATGGAATTTGGGATTAGGGGTGTAATTTGATACGAGCCGCTCGGGCTCGGCTCGTATTCGGCTCGTTCATATTATAAAACGAGCCGAATACGAGCTTGGTCTGGGGCTCGCCACGAGCCCGAGCCGAGCTCGAGCCCGAGCACGAGCGGCTCGTACAAGCTCGTTTTAAAAAAAAAATTAAAATTAAGCCTGCCAATGAGTGAATATTGAATAACCCTAAATTGAAATTAGGTATGGGGTCGTACGCTCTTCTCTCCTCGACCAACGACGACCACAACAACAGGCTAACATCGGCCCTCTATTCTCTATTTGGGCGATTAGCGAAGGCGACGGAGAAGGTGTGACCTTCGATGCTACCTGCAGTCGTCGGCTGACGAAGACCGTCCTTGACTCACCGACCGTCACTCGGTCACTCCCTCACTCCTCTCAGGTACGCATTGAGTTTGCGATTAGGGCTCGTTAAAGACTAGGGCACGTTTTACAGACTTCACACAGTCCACTTCCCTCACTCCTCTCAGGACCTCTTTGGCTCGTTACAGACTAGTAAACTAAGACTTCGAGTTTGGGATTAGGGCAAGTTACAGACTTCACACATTCATGACTCATGATTCGCCCTTGTCTGTCTGATTTAGGGCTCGTTTGTTGCGGTTCGTCTGACGCCGACTCCGAGCAAGGCGAGCTAACCACTGTCCACTTCCCTCACTCCTCTCAGGACCTCAGGTACGGTTTCTATCTCTCTCGGGCTAACGAGTTCGAGTCTGTTGTTCACTTGGAGCCTATTGTATGTTGTCTATCTGAATCTGATTAGTGTGTATTTGTTTAGACAGTTAGATGCCTCCTCTGTTTAGTGTCCTCTGTTTAGTGTGTATTTGTTCAGACTATTGATGTTTAGACTTACTGTATCACACAGATGACTCATGAGTCACCCTTATCGAGTTCGAGTCTGTTTAGTGTGTATTTGTTAAGACGGCTCCTCTGTTTAGACAATTAGACGCCCCCTCTCTGTTTAGTGTGATTGTGTGTGTATGTGTTCTGTTCAACAAAGAAGATTGTATGTGTATCAATGTATGTGCTTAGAACAACCTCTATCATGTACTCCTTGATTAATCAACAACAAATACTGTATATATGAAGAAAGCTCCATTGAAATCTGATTGTGTGTATGTGCTTTATTCTAATTCTCCATTCTAGTTGTTGAATTGCATTTTTACAAGATGAGTCTGACTTTTGCGATATGAAGCTTGAAGATTTGAAGTATTCATTAAAGCTTGAAGCTTGAAGGGTTCATTTGTGTCTTTAAGTGTAGGAAACGTAAAACTTTGGTTGTGTTGAAAACTTGAAGTCTTTGTAATTTTAATTTTTTTCGATGTTGTTTCACGTTTGCTTTAAACTTGGGTTATTAGACGTTTGCCTCGGTTTGAATGATTGAATGTAAGCGGACAACAATTTAATGTTCAACAGGTTATAGGTTCATGCTCCATTAAATAGAGCTATTCTCGAATCATAGACGAGCTCAGACGAGCTCAAACGAGCCGAACGAGCCTCACGAGCCCGAGCCCGAGCCTACGAGCCGAGCTCGGCTCGTGTAAGAAACGAGCTTCACGAGCCCGAGCCCGAGTCCAAGCTTTCAAAAAAGCTCGCGAGCCGAATCCGAGCCTGATCGTAGGCTCGTAAAAAATTTCAGGCTCGGCTCGGCTCGTTTCTAAACGAGCCGAGCCTGAACACCCAGGTGCTCGGCTCGTTCGGCTCGTATTACACCCCTATTTGGGATGTTTGTGAATTGAGATATGATTTAGTGTTCATTGGGGGTGTTTGTATGATTCTATACTATTTGTGAGCAATTGTTATTTTGGTGAAGTTCGGAAGGGACAAGAAAATTAACTTCGTCATGGAGTTTGTATGTTGCGCAAATGTTGGGTTGTTTATGGATTGGATTTAGAATGGTGTGTTCTTGGAGATGGCTTTGAGATTCGTGTGACTTTATGGATCGATAGTATAGGAGTAGACACGGTGTTGCACATGAGTAGGTATTCTCGGAATGTTTAGGATTTAGGATTTACGTAAGAGTAGTGGTTGGATAGTATTGAGAGATCTTTGCTCCTATAAATGGGCACCGTCCATGACGGATAAATGGGCACGGATAAATGGGCACCGTCCATGACGGACAACTTGCCTTGTGCACTATAATGTTGATTAAAGTTATAAATTTTGGTTTGTTTGAAAGAAATTTGCAATCTTTTGAATAACAAAAATTGGACTTGATTGTCTTTTGTTAACAGAAAGTATAAATATTTTCAATAACGCTATTTTGATTTGATCGTATTTAAGTTTGAAGTTCAACGTCAAGTTTAAAAATGTAACAATGATCTTGAAACTTTGATTCCTTTGTAATTGTTATGTTTGTAAGTAAGTTTGATTTCTTTGTTGAAAGAAAGTGTTAATCCTTTGAATAAAATATCTTTGATTTGATCGTCTTTTGTAAAAAAAAGTTTAAATCCTTTCAATAACATTACTTTGATTGGATCGTAGATATGTATGTGTAGGAAGTTACATTTATTTGTTTGAACTTTATATGTCCGATATCAAATCTTAAAACTTTGAATGATAGTAAGGTTTTATTTATTTAACATTTATATGTTCGTTATGAAATCTATAAATTTTGAACGAAAGAAACGTTGATTGATATGTTCGTTATGAAATCGTAAAACTTTATAATCCTTTCAATAATGTTTATTGATAGGAAGTTACGTAATTTTGATTGACAGGAATTTATAATCCTCTCAATAACGTTAAGTTGATATTTTTATGTCATTATGTTCGTTACAACTCGTTATGTTCACTAAAAGATCTTACTAAATTAAAATTTGACGAAAATGTTACTACAGTGAAATAAACTCATGTGTCTGTGACGGACACATGTCACATGCCCTATTAAGGACAGCGACGCTCATTTTCTTTCCCTTTATTCCTCTTCCTTTCTTCGCCGCGACGAACACCTACGAATCGACGTTCGCTAGATCTTCGGTTGCCATCTCTCGATCTCTCTCTCGACATTTCTCGTAATCTCAACTGCAATCTAAGGTAAAAACTTCACTTTCTCGCTTTAGTTTCGTTTAAATTTGATTGTTTTAGTTAGGTTTAGAGTTTAATTTGTCCGATTTAGGTTATTTTAGATATATTTAGGGGCTTATATGTTACGAAAATGGATAAATATAAGTTAGGGTTGAAAGTTGATTAGTTATTGTGGGTTTCATTGTAGGTTTAACGATTACAATTAGTGAGCAAATCGCGAACGTCATTGTTGGCGTTCGCGATTTGCTGGGGGTAGAAGACACTTGTCCGTTGACGGACAAGTGTCTTCTGTCCGTCACGGATAGTAGGTCAGTGTCCGTGACGGACAAGCACCTTATGTCCGCTACGAACAGAAAGTGCTTGTCCGCTACGGACAGAAGCGAGTTGTCCGCTACGGACAACTCACTTAATTTTTTTTTTCGTATTAACATTTGTTGTTTTTGTTTGTAGATGGAAAAAAAAACCCAAACAAAGACGCCAAGAGATTCACCGGATTGGGATACTTCAGGAAGGTATTCCACAGATGCATGCGTTCTCTCAGGGGACAACGGGAGGTCCACTCTAAACACGAGGCCCGAGAGCCAGTTTCTTATTCTGGAGGTGCTTCGCTTGAGGAGCAGTTCCCGACACAAGAGTCGGGTGTCACACATCATAGTACATCTGGTATCGCGCGTGACATTGCTCCATTGAGCCCTCCTCACCAGGTTTATGGCGGAGGCAGACATAACTCTTATGCCTGACCTCCACACTGGATGCATTCATCAGCTCAGGGAGAGCTGACCCCTTACGGTGGGGGTTATTATACTCAGATCGAGTACCTGTCTACTCCTTACCAGCAAGAGCAGCGGTATACTCCTTCTTCTTCCCAACAGGAGCAGGAGTATGCTCCTTCTTCTTCCCAACAGGAGCAGGAGGAGCAGGCTGCTCCTTCACAGCAGCAACTTGCTGCGAGGAGACGCCGTGCGAGGAGGCCACCTTCCCAGCAGTACCTCGTACTCGACAGACCTTTCAGCCCGATCTTCGAGGTCCTTATGGAGGGGGACCTCGTATTTCATAGATTTTTAGGAGCTTCCAGGCTCACACCGTTCTCCACGTCTGGCATGACATGGTGAGTACGCAATAATTATGTTTAATGAATGCATCTTTAATGTTATAATATTTTTAGTAATTTATTAACTTTGTTTTTCTATGTAGGATCGCGATACGCTTCACTACCATACCAGAGACAGCCAACTGGATGCCTAGCCACTGGATGAAGAGGTTTGGCCGGGTTTAGCGCACGATAGTGGACTGACCCATCTATAGGGTCTTATGTACAGACACCTAAATGTGCGTCTACTGGACGCATTTATCGAGAGATGGCAGCCGGAGGTGAAACAGTTGCACATGCCTTGGGGTGAGATAACGATTGCTCTACATGATGTCTATCTCATCCTAGGTATACTCATCTTCGGGACGGCGGTTACTCAGGTGATCGCTAGACCTGATATTGCACTCCGTGTACAGGAGTTTTTTGAATTTACTGATGAACAAATGATTGCCGGAGATGTGCGTCGTCGAGGGCTGTCACATGCCTTCTTACTGGATTAGTGTGACGGCTATGCTTATATGTATCCGACGACTGCAGCGTATGGGTGGTTGTTGTACCTGCTGGGATCGACGCTCTTCACCGACAAATCTTAGCACAAGATTTTTCCTGATATGCTGATATTGGTGAAGGATCTTGATCGGGTGATGAGTATATCCTGGGGTACGGCGACACTCGCCTACTTGTATAGGCGTATGGGCGAGATCACTCGGGTCGACTGTCGCCAGATGTGCGGTTGTCTAACGCTGCTGTAGGTAAAATATATCCTCTATACTCATATTATTCTTCTCGTAACTTAATTTGTAATGTTTGTCTAATTTTTATTTCTTTTTTGTTCAAAGGCATGAAAATACCTATATTTTTCATGCTTTGCACCGGAGATTGTGGAGGGGTAGGAGCCTAGGATGCCTTGGACAGCGAGATTTGACATCAGGCCTGTTAGGAGCGACACCCGTGACTACAAACGGATGCTTCATGAGATGAGTGTTGATCAAGCAAGTCCAGTACATGTGCATACTTGTAATCTTTTTGTCAACTAACGTGTTTATTTTCTAACAATATTGTTTGTTTGTTAAACAGGTGAACTGACAGCCATACGGTCAGTTGGACTTCACTCATGGAGAGTTACATCGTTCGTTGTTCCACGGGTTGTTGACTTTTATAGACGTATCAGAGCCCTACGATCCATACAGAAACATGAGGGCTTTTGGATATATTCAGACGATTCCGCCTCCGTTCATACAGTCTGATTATGCTATTAGGGTCGAGGATCCTAAGAGCTACAGAGTGGGCTATCCTCGAGGTAGTTGGGCGTGGGATAGATGAGACTGTTTTATACGACCCTAGATATACCGCCAACGACGATTATATGGCGTGATATACAGACCGATCGCACCGTTTTATACGCCCAGGTGCTCAGCAGATACATCCTCCTCCACCTCCACCTCCACCTCCACCTCCGACATTTGATAGACTCGACCCTCACCATTATTCATACGGATCTTACGATCATGGACAGGGTAGTGGTACTCGTCATGACGATGACGAGTAGGCTTGTGTATGTTTAAACTTTTAAATCTTATGTCTACATTTTTGTGTATGTTTAAACTTGTTTTGTTGTATGTTTAAACATCGTACATAACTTTTTGCATTATATTTAACTAAATATAAACGATAACTATATAAATGACTAAACCTTAACATAATATAAATGACAAAACCTTAAGAAAATATGTTTGATCGTAAAGTTAAAATTAACTAGTTGAACTAAATAAGATCTATCCGTTTTGGTCGTGAATGTGGTAATTGTAACTCCTTCCAGCGAGTGAGGCGATGAGCTAATCTGACTTCAATACCATCAACGGTGTTGTTATGAAAGTGCGACCAAGTTTTAAGAATCTCTGGTAAAGGACAATCCTCTTCAAGTGTTAGCTAAAATAAATAAAAAAAAAACATTAGTACATTTATGTTGTGAAGAACAAAACAAAAAATGATAAATGAAAAGATCTTAGAGGACATACCCTAATGTAATGATACTGGTTGGGAACTGCTGATATATGGATCTCTGGAAACCCTAAGTTCGAAGTAATTCCTTCTTCCCGACGATATAGTGGAACATATGTGTAGTTGCACCCACCGTGCACTACGACAATTCACTGCAATGCAGTTGCAGCTAAACCCTCATGCAATTCGCGATGAGAAAGGAGTTCTTCTAACATCAGTCGCCTAATCATCCGCCATCCTTCGTCAGTGTATGTGCTGTAGATTACATGATGTAGTGCTCTGAAACCACAGTTTTCATCCCCTCTAACATTATTCCAACTGATTACATACTCTTTCATCCAAATGGGAACAGCCTCAGGCCGTTCTACTAAAATATCAAGGTTATGCTTGGATATAGTTCTCTTTGTTTTTTCGGGGTCGACCTCTTTGTTTTTTGGAGATGGACTTGACACTGGTATAGAGTTCTTTCGGGGTCGACCTCTTTGTTTTTTGGGTGGGGTACCTCCTAGCTCCCAATCGGATGACAATCTTTTGTTTGGACTGTCCTTCGATCTTCCTTTAACCCTAGCAGGTTCCCGCAAACTGGTCCTCTCCGGAAAAGCAGTTTCTATAGCTTTATTTACAACTTCCAAGTGACGAGTAGGGCTCAGGTTTGGAAAATCTTTCTCGCAGAACTCCGACAATAGATTTCTTGCAACTCGATGCACGTCTCGTCCTTCTTCTGATTCCGGAGTCACGCCTTCGATATCTAACTTTTTTCCAAAATTCATACACATCTATAAGAGGGATAGACACTCCTTTCTTCATATAACCCCAAATAAAGTGCATACACGGCGGACTATGAGTCGTCGAAAATGAACATGTGCACGGACCATCGGGCTTGTTAGTACGAGCTTTATTGGACTGATCGATAATAAGTAAAAAAGCTTTGCGGGAGATGTTGTGGTGCAACGACTGAAATTGTTTAACACAAGAAGTCCTTGTTATCTTTTTGGACATGCTCTCGTTGAACGAACCGAGGATCTTATCCAACTGAATCCTCATCAAAGAGTGATAGAACTTGAAAATTGTATCCAACTTCGCAGAATTTGTTTTCATGAATTGTTTCAGAATAGAGTGCGCAATTTCTGCCCTGTTGAGAAATAAAAGAGTTAACGTAAAATCGGGTAAATGAAATTTTAAATTGCTGTGAAATACGTACCTATTCGTCGTGTTACTTTTGAAGTTCAGATATTGATCCGTCCACGCGGAAACAATTCGTCTCTTGTAAGGATCTAGTCATTGCGTCCTCACATATTGTAGACGATGTTCTCTCCTTTTTCACTTGTTTTCAAGTTCATTTAACCGTCTCTCGTAAGACTCTTCCGTTCTGGATGTAAATAAACCTGAGTAACTATTGGCAAATACTCGAGCGAGTTCTTTATTCATGTGATTATTCCTAGCCCTTCCTTCAATGTTTTTGAATATGTGACGGCGACATAATAGAACCTGGGTTTCTGGGAAAATACGATCAAGTGTGTACATAAGAGCCTTCTCTCGATCCGTCACAATTGTAGTTGGTGTCCTCTCGACTCGCCTACAAAACTTTACAAGTTGCTCAATCGCCCAGACATAATTCTCTTCCTTCTCCGTGGATAGAAATGCACCGGTAACGTTAAAGTTCAGCCATGTCGATGTAAACCCAACAATTTCAAAAAATGACATCTTATATCTGTAAAAAAATTACATCAAAGCGTTAAATTTACATACATAAAAAAAAGGATATCTTGCGGAAAAGTAAACAACTGTGAAAGCTTACATGTTGGTGTTGTATGTTGAGTCCATTACCAATATGTAAGGGAATGCCTTAAGAAGGGCAACTGATTCCGGATGTGCGAAGAAAATATCGCTCACTTCACCGTCCTTGTTTCCCCTATGCTCACAAAAATAACCCTCTTTACGACATTCAAAAAAGAATTGTTGAGCGACTGACCTTTGATCTAAACCTTCTTTACGTAATTTTTGCCTTTGGTTGTAGATTTGTCTCATCTTAGTGTTGTTACCTTTATCAATGCTCAAAGCACTCGCAATTTGGGCAGGGGTGCAATTACTGGTCCACATGTTCTGTACTAACTTCTTCTCCTCCTCATTCATCCTTCCTGCTAATGAATAACCCTTTAAATTTCTCTCAAGCTTGTGGTTGTGGACACCACACTGCACGTGAACTTTCCATAAACTTTGGTAAGTCTCAAAAACCCTAATCATGAATTCACACCCGCTTTTCTTCGTCGATGAATACTTCCTCTGAGCTGGCTGCACCTTTTTGGGTTGTATGCTCCATATTTTTCGCACGACAACCATGTCTTTCCCAAACTACCGAGGACCGACTTCTGTACCCGACAAACAGAAAAAACTATTTTATTTTCCTGTCCAACTTTTCGAACCCATCCTATTACCTCATCTCGACTATTGAAGCTTAAGTCGGTTGTGAACAGGCTAAAATAATCATTACTCGTCGTTTTTGAGGCGGATGCATTTACGTTATCTGTTGATATTTCATCAATGCTAAGATTATCAACGTCCGTATCTATCTCCTCTAAACTCTAAAAAAAATATGTTAAAGTTCTTTGTCCGTTACGGACAAATAGATGTCGTACGTAACGGACAGATAGTTGTCGTCCGTAACGGACAGAATCTAGCCATTTGCTTTTTCGGCTATAATCGATCAACGGTTAAATATATAAGTTCAAACACGATTAATGATTTCAACTTTAATGATCAAAATAAACAAAACTTACTTACCTCAATATTATCTTCGTCTTCGTTCTCAAAACTCAAAGATATTTCTTCATCATCAATATCATAATCTTCCTCGTATGACATTGTTAAGTTGCTTTTTCAAAAAGAATAGATTTTACGAGGAGATGGCTGAATGAGAGTTGGAGGGGATTGACTACGGTTTTTATAGGATGAAAAAAATTAATTTAAGATTTAGGGTTGTTAAATTATGGAAATAAAGATATTATTTATCCAAAAATAAGACTTAGGGTTTTTAATTTATGGAAATAAAGTTATTATTTATCTATCCATAAATAAGATTTATGCTTGTTAAATTATGGAAATAAAGATATTATTTATCTATCCGTAAATAAGATTTATGCTTATTAATTTATGGAAATAAAGATATTATTTATCTATCTGTAAATAATTTTATTTATTTAATCTAAAATAAAATAAAGATATTATTTATCCTAAAATAAAATAAAGATATTGTTTATCTATATGTAAAACCTTGTCCGTCACATACAAGATATTTTTGTCCGTCACGGACAAGGTACGTTTGTCCGTGACGGACAAGATTAATGAAAATACTAAATAACGCACATTTGTCCGTAACGGACAAATGTGCGTTGTTAGTAAAAAAAATGCGCTAAATAACAACGGCCATATTATAGAGGACCTAAAGAATTATTTCGTAATTTTTATATTTTTATTCGAGCCTCATATCTTAAGCCAAAGTCGGACATTAACAACCCTTATGAAAATCTAGAATTTTGGTTAACTTTTATAAATCTATAGCAAACTACCTCTTGAGAATTTGATTATGGAAATAGGTTCCAAAGGAGAATTTAGAATTAGATTATAGAATATTTTGGAGTTTTCGGGATCAGGGGTAAAATAGTCATATTACCGTAAGAGAGCCTTTTTAGTAAATTATCTTCTTGAGATTGTACATCTTAGAAGTTTATAACTTCTAAGACTATGGGATATAATTTTGATCCACGTGCCTTGTATAACAGGTTGTTGCGTTTCTACGGTTACACCGAGTCGAGATAAATGGAATCGAGTTTTGATTCAGGTAAGTCCTTTAGACTTACTTAGCTAACTTGAATGATGTGATTATAGTTGTATTTAGTAGTAATTATATACCGACCTATACATTGGCCTAAGAGTAACGGGTGGTGGCATTCTGCTCAATTAGCCTGAGGGCGCTGGAGGTTTCTTTAAGGACTAGTCCACACTCGGTTTGTAGTGATGCTACCGGCGGAGGTAAGCTAGACCTACACCTAGTTGGATAAGGAACGGAGGCGAGAATTCTTAAGATTTCTCGTGCCACAAATGTAACGGAATAAGGTGAATCACTTAAGTAAAAAATAATAACCGACTTGTGTGCCAACATGATGATTGTTTTATGTTATCTTGGGTGTGTTTGTGCTATCTTTATTCTACTTATATTTAGATTGTTAGCTAACGGTTTATCCATGTTGTAGATTTTGTTGAGATAAACAGTTGCAAATCGAACCGGAAAAGATGGTCAGTCGGGTCCACGTACTCATTAGATGGGGACGGGGGAGTCTTTCATACGGTATGCATGTTATGTATCTTATATATGTTTTGTAAGGCTGACACATGTGTACATTCATACAATAAAAATATTATGTTTTGAAATTGTTTTAAATACATTTGTGGCTTGTTGTAAGATCCTAGTAAAGTTGGCAACAATGACACTTGAAATCTTCTGAAAGACCGAATGTATAAACTAACTAGAACCCAAAAGGGGTCTAAGAATTTCAAAATGAAAATCTGGTTTTACACATGCGCATAGTCGGGCTGTTGAGATAGTAGTACGTCGGACCACCATCGCTCTCCACGGATTTCGGCAGCTTAGTGCTTTTAGAAATGTTATGTTGACTTAGTAGCTGCTTCTAAAGATATGTACACTAGATAAATTTATGCTTAAGGTTAGTAACATAATAGTTATATTATGTCTTTAACGGAGATAACAAAATGAGTTTCTCACTATGTTGAGACATCTAAGTAGATTTTGAAGGGTTTCAACGTGAGGATTAGTATGCACAATTTATGTGCATTAGGGTAGGCGAACGTCCGGAAAACTCATTCGAGCTTGTTGGGGAACGTCGAGACGGAAGAGTGAAGACTGAAGGACAACACCAACGACTATGGAAAGAAGGAGATTCTGAGTCAACTTAACAGGATCCGATGAAGATTATACATGAGAGTAGTTCCGGAAAATCCTTAAATGATCGACAATTATGCAAATTGGGAGTGACATTACAAAGGTTCTTTTCAAGTGTGGTGTATACGAACAACGTGGATGCCTTTAGAAACACACATGGGCATGAAAGTCAAAGTGAAATATAGTAGCGATCCAGACAAGAGACCTTGAATTTAAGCTTACTAACGGACCAGAAGATGAAGGTTTGTTGTCAAAAGCAAGGTGGAATATGACCACTATAGGCAAAGTAAGTCAACAACCTAATCAAGAGGGAACACCTAGACAACCATAAGCCTGAGAGTTAAGAAGTGATGTTGTCTACCCAACTATGAAGACTTACGGATTAGCCAGAAAGCGGAGGAATAAGAGAAGTGGGTTACAACAAAGATTGTGATGTAATTATCGAAATGATATAATCCTGAAAGTAGGGTCAAAAGATCACTAAAAAGGTAGCATTATAATTCAATACTAACCAAGGAAGGACAGTGCAGGAGAATGATCTTAGCGTGCCCAAGGGCCGCAATAACTTTCCTCTCACAAAAAGGACTTAAGTTATCAAAACCAACGATTCACATCGAAAAACCGCAAGCAGTTGATGACTGAGGTAAAAGGAATCACGAAGATGCAATAACGAGCTATCTTGGGAAAAGATGAGTCCGTTGACGGCAAATGAATGATACAACTAACTCGGAAAGAGTATAGTGGTCTTACTGAGAGAAAAGGAACTTTAGATGGTAGAAGGAGATAAAGAATTATAAACCGGATAAACTCGAGGAAATTTAACTTGCCACCAGATATAGCAACATCAAAAGATACATAAGAAAAATATGTATATGACCTTGTAGAAGGTCAACTATAGACTAATTGATAACAACGGAGGATATATCCATGTTGGCGGACTTGTGGCGAGTTATCGGTAAATGAGAAGAGTAACTGAGCTTGTAGTTTGATAAGGGAAATCACCGTAAGCAACGGGAATTTCCCTAGGGGATCAACGACGACAATGGTGAAGTTAAATCAATACAAGCACTAGTATCCTTGATAGTAACAATGACCGAGTCCAATATGGTGACTCTAATCAAGAAATGAAGGAGAAGTTTTTGACGGTCGGTAACAACCATTTATGATAGTATTGGCGTGAAGAGAATTTTTGTGAGCGGTTGCTTACTACTGACTAAGGAAAGATACAGATCAAAGTTAGAACATAGGGATCCCTGTAAGAAGAACTAAGAGAGTGAGAAGAAGCAGATGATTTTGACCATGTCCTATGTCAATCTAAGTAGAGGGTGCTTAGAACGCCACACAAGTGGGACGGATGATGCTCTTTTGAGGAAAAATAGGATCAATTCTCTAAATTGATAGAGAAAGCCCTTGTGACTAAAGATGTGGTGCAAAATATTGGGGATTATAGAGACGACACAAACCGAGAGTATAATTACACGCCTTGATGAAATGACGTATCGAGTTGTGAGGTGATTGTAGATGGGATCTACATCTTTGCTGGAACAGACATGAAAAAGAGTAAAGTTGAATGACTGAGGTTGTTATATGGATCCGGTATTACCCAATAAGATGATTACCGAAAAGTGTCTATAAAAGAGTTACTGAGAAATGGTAGCACTCTAATAGTCAATCTTGATAACTTGTCATAGGTGGATGGAGGAGTAGTTTTGGAACCGCGTACAAATGGCATACCTTGTAGTCTTCTCTCGACTGATGTGAGAAGAATGAATGAAAGCACCAAATCTAATCAAGATAATCCATAAAGGTTATACGAGAAAGCTTAAAGGGATTTAATTACCATACTTGGTGTAAAGATTTAGAAGATGGTAAAACGACATGAGTAGAAGAACATCATAATAAATGTGAGTCGAGGACTTTGATTTTTGAGAAAATCATATGCATCTGACGTCCCTTATACAAATGGTACGGGTAAGTGTTTAATAAAAAGTCATACAATCGGACCGATAACACTCTGATTGAAAACGTGTAAATCAAGCAAATAGCGTAGGAAAACGTGAAAGTGTAGGAAAACGTGGAGAATTGTGCTTCTAGTAAGCAAGGAAATCGAAACCATCTAATATCTTAGACCGAGCTTCATCCAAGTACAAATCCAACTCATTTTTTTAACTTTCAGACGGATCATATAACTCAAATTCCTGCTTGAAAAGTAGAAGTTAACAATTCATTTATATAGGTAATAAAAGATAAATAAACCAAATATTGAAACTACGTACCTCAATGTTTTCAAACTGAATTTCCTTTTCAAGTCTGATTTCTGAGTGAGTAGAAAAGCCATCAACTACATCTACATCTTTTAGATACTCCTTGTAAAGATCATCCAACTGTTGGCGCACATCCTTAACCATTTTATCGGCTTCAAACCGTCCATGTGCCCCGGTGAAAACAAATCTCACAAAACTTAACGTCCGTTATGGATAAAAAATAACACCAAATGCAAGCACCATGACATAGTCTTCCTAATATTTCTGAAACTTCACTAACATTTGAGCTGCTGCAGTTTTAATCTCAGTCTCAACATCATTATCATATCGATCATTTTCTGGTTTCATTGTCATTTTCAAACGAACATATATTTGATATACTTGTATGAAAAACAAATTAGAAGTAGGGTATTGTCGGCCAGAAAACAACTTAGTTATCTCATAAAAGGCCACTAAAAAACTTTTATCTTCAAAATTTGATCACATCTTTTGCATCCACGTGATACTTTAAAGTAAGAGCATCCATATCGTTAAAATAACGATGGAGCACCTCACGATACTTGCATGCCCTTTCAATCATACAAAATGTCGAGTTCCAACTCATTGACACATCTAACCATAAACCACCAGAATATGTAATACCAACTTTCTTACATAACTCAAGAAAGTTTATTTTTTTCCTTCGAAACCATCAATGTACTTGATAGTCTCTCTAAGCCTTGAAACTGAACTTTCAATCACCTTCAAACGACTATGAACCGTTAAGTTTAATACATGTGCAACACACCGAACATGAAAATATTTCCCTTTGCATAAAAATTCTCTCGAGGGTCATCCTTCAAGTATTCTACCATTTTGCCCATGTTACTTGCACTGTCAACGGTCAAAGAACGTATCTTATTACTAATTTCCCAATCAGAAATGATAATACCAAGTTCAACAGACATTTCATACCCACGATGAGGAGGCCTAACATGCTTAAAAGAAATGACTTTACTATCCAATGTCCCATTCTTATCAATGTAGTGAGCGGTAACACAAAAATAGCCTCGATGTGTTAATGCACTCCACAAAAGACATGTCAAGCAAACCTTTCTAGGAAGACATTTAAATACATACAAATTTTTATTTTTTTAATTCAGCATGCATATCCACACACTTATTATTCACTGTATTTCTTGAAATTGGCTAAACATTGTCATTCAAATACTTACAGGAATTCCTAGTGAGTTCATGCTCAACCCATGAAAAGCTATATCCATGTCTAATAAAAGCCACAACTAATAATCTTTGAAATACTTTCTGATCAATTTCTTTGCCCAGTGAAGTACCAGTTGGTTTTAGATTTTTTCGCCGTAATAAACGAAGTTATAAAATTTTTTCCGAATTTAGACTCGGGTGAAAGTTTTTTCCGAAAACACACGAAGTGTCAGGTCCGAAATAGAAGCGCGGTGACAAACCGAGTTTCTTCTATAAAGAAATGTTGTGCATAACCGCCACTGAATTACCCCTTAAAAAACGGAAAATTAAAAAAAATAAAGAAGAGAAACCCGGTGACTCACCGTGCTTCTGCTTCCGTGGCAAAAAACGCGGTGACACACCGCATGTTTCAACATAAAACGCGCGGTGACTTCCGCGCTTATATTTTTTTCTTTTTTTTTAAATACTTCCAATAGTTCCAAAACTTTATTTTTTCTGTTTTACTAGTTAGTGTTATTCAAATAAAAATAATTGTTCTCTCCACTAATTTTTTTATAGGGAAACAATGAAAATAAAAACATTATTATTAAAACAAGTGCAATCAACAAATGCATCATTCATTTCATCTTCATATTCATCTTCTTCGTCACTTTTAGCGATAACTGACATGTTTTTGCCTTGATAATCTGTAGACGGACCAATATGTCTGATAGGGTCTGTATATGAAGACCGACGAGGAAGAGGGGAGATACAAAAGGATGTGGTATCGTCCCAAACTACGACATGCTCTAAGGTGGATATGAATATGACATGTTCTCCATAAGACTAACAAATCTTGAGTCGGTGAAGTACCCCAACGGCCCTGGCATAGCACCCAAACCCAAAGTGCCTCCATATATAGGGTGTAGAGGAGTGCTATCGAATAGACTAGTCATGTGACCTTGTGATGTAAAATCTGGTTGGGTCTGGGATTGATCATGGGAAGGTGTTGCCTGTGGATAATGCGTCGCCTGTGGAGGTGTCCCCTGTGATGTACCAACGCCATGTCAACTTGGATGCTGGTAGTAAGACGGATGAAAGGGTAGGTGACTAAGTATATTTGCGCCTTGTGAACTCACATAGTCATAGTACCCTGAAACTCCACTCATCATATCCCCATATTGTTGTTGTGAGTGCAACTGTGAAGCTTTGTCAACAGTTTATCTTCCTCAACTTGTTACGTCAAAAATATATAGATCCTGATAAAAAAAATAAAATAATTATACCAAGAACTAATTGATTAACTATATGTTTATTAGTGAAATACTCATGCTGTCATAAAGATCAGGAGTGACAGAATGATAATGGACAAGTAATGTTTGTCCTGAAGGGCCGATCAAAATATGTGTCCTACTTATGTACCAAGTCATAGAGTCTTGTAAGGAGTTTGGCACACTTTCATGTTGGCAAGAATGTGCTATAGTTTCTGTGCACTTCTCCCACTCAGCGATGTATGTGCTATAAAAAATTGTCCAGCCAGTATGATGTTGGCCCCTTCTATCAACAGCGTGCAATTCCTTGCTGTAAGCACATGAGATAAGTGGGATTTGCACTTGCCCAAAGTGTCTTTGAACACGCTCAAGCCAATGATGCTTCACTATATCAAAACATATCATGGGTGTCTCATTCCTCCAAATATGTCGACTCTGACAACAAATAGGAGGAAGGGCATCCAAAATATCATCGGTATATGGCTCCCATACAAACTGCAAAAACATTTTGGTGAGAAAAACATGTATAATTTACAAGATTATGTCGTTAAAGAATACTAGATCTAACCTTATCAAACCTCAGACTGTCTAGGGCATCCCGATAATACGCCAGATTTTTAGGAGCGTGTTCATATGAGAATACATGGCCTACCCATCTATAATATTTTAAAAATAAAAAAAGAATTTTATTATTGATATAAACGTATATATACAACCGAAAAGTTATCAATTTTATACCTCATAGCCAACGCATCTTCTCCGCGAAGAAAGTGATCACCGAGTGGAGGTGAGTGTAGATTTGTTGTTGGATGCCTCTGTCTCCTATGCCTCCTCGCAGCATTCTAGCGATTTGCTTTAGCACCCTAAGTCAGGTAAAATAAGCATCGTGGTCTTCCTATGGGACTCCTCTCCCACGACCATAACTACAATTGTTTAATGAATATTAGAATGTGAAATAAGTTAATTTATTTACCGAAAGATGTTCCATATTTAGGATTTACCTGCAATAAGATCAATGGTCTTGTAATCTCGTATTTTTCTTTATGGGCCGCTTTACATAGTTGTCTTGATAGCATGAATTATAGTCTATATTTTGGGGTTTGTTTGGACGTTTTATCTTTCATAATCTGCATGTTTGTATGTACATTATGTGATTTTACTACCATTTCATCTACCTTTGCGAGAATCGAGGTCTACACCTAGTTTCGTTGTAATTGCAGGTAATATGGTACGTATTGCATCAAAAAGGAGCAAAAGGAGTCAAGAGTCATTTGGAGCTACATTCAGGAAGCACAACCATGGATTAAAGATTTACTTTGGACCAGTTTTGAGAGATTCTACATTCAGTTATGAGTCACCTCGGTTGACCAGAGATTCATCTCGACCGAGGCGATCCAGAGACGCCGACTCGACCGAGGCGAACACCTAGGACGCGGCGAGAATATTTTATTCTTGGCTGAGATCTTTTAAATTTGGAAAGTGATCTTATATTTTTGGGCTGAGCTTCTAGAAGGAAGGAGATATGCAGAATCATATATTTTACCTATATTTATGGGATAATATCTTCTTAAGATTTATTATCTTTGGAGGGTTATTTTTCCTATAAAAAGGGTTGGATTTTCACAATTCCATCATCCCGCCTACACCGAAAAGAAGGCTGCATACATCGATTAACATCCTACATACGCAGCAGCACAGTATACTCCAAGTTGGGAGTTGTTGAAGAACCTTTTTGAAGGTTGAAGGAAGATTGAAGACTATAGCTTTTTATAGCTTTTGAAGGGTTTTGTAAGATTGTCTTCAATTCCCTCATTGATTGTCTTGTCTTGTTGGATTGCTATCCAAGGAACGCTTTTGTTTGTGATATTTGATTCAGTTATTGAAGTGTTTTCATTAAATTCTTCTTTGTTCAATTATTCACCTTCTTCCCATATATTTAATACTTTCATTATGATGATGAGTGGCTAATTTCCTTGTGTGATTCTAGGGTGATTGGCTGAAGGTTGTGGGAAAAACAATGATAGAATAATCTTAGATTCCAGTAGGATCCTGAAAGTTCGAGTCTTTAACCTTAACCCTAAGCATCTCGTTCGGTTGATGAACATCTCGGCCGGGGTGGAATTCTTCTGACCGAGGTGACTTATCCGACCCTAAACTGAGAGTTAAGTGTTAGAGTTTGCCAAATCCTATTCTTATTACACCTTTCTGGTTCAAAGCAAGCTTAGGATGAGACTTACCCGGTAATTCCTTAGTTTGTGTACCAACGATCATAAGTGTAGGTAATAAAGGCTTGTCCTTTATTGGGGTTTGAGTGTGCTTCCATCCCATCTTTGTGAGTTAGCCTGAGACTTACCCGGTAAAGGTTGATTCTATTCCCTTAGATGGTGTGTTAGTTTGAGGTTATAGTTCTTTATCTTAATTCCTTGAGACTTACCCGGTAATAGGAGTTGCGGTTTAGGATTAGTGTGTAGTGAGACTTACCCGGTGATCTACTCCACTTTAGAAACGCCTTCCCCACGCAAAAATCTCAGCTTTGTCCGCTTATCTATAGATCTTGAGTTGGAACCACAACTAGATGCTTTAATCCCTAGAATTGCATGTTTGCTTTATTTGACATCTTATTCATCTTTGATTGTATTACTTGCTCTTGTGGTTAGCATTGACATTAGCATACTGTACTGGACTTTGTTTCACCAAGTCCCTGTGATCGACCCCTGGAATTTTCTTGCTTTTACTACGATTGACCCGTACACTGCGGGTTCGCATCCTTGTTTTAAGCTTAAGTCTAGGGTTATAAATTTAAAGCTTGCACACACCGTTTGGAGCGAACAAGTTTTTGGCGCCGTTGCCGGGGACTTGGTCTAGACCAAGCCGGTACGGTTTGCTCTTGGGGCATTTGCCCCTGTTGATACTAACTACTCTTTCTATGAGTTTTGTAGTTTTCAGGATTTCCGATGACTACATTTGATCCAGCCTGGATAGCAAGACAAAGTGCTAGGGCGGACCATTATGAATACTTGGAGGAAAAGTACTCCTTCTATTGGTTCAACAATGAATGGGAAAGAGAAGAGGCCATTCAACATGAACTTGCGATATGGGATGAGAAGAATGTCCCTAAAAACATTTATGAGCAACCTTTTGAAGACTCTCTCGAATCAAGATTGGAGAAGTTGATGAAGAAGGTGGAGGAGCTCAAGGAAAGCACCATATCCTATGCTAAGCCGGAAGAGGAGCATAAGGAAGTGTTGCACGTTCCAAGCATTCCTCTGGTCGGACTGGAAGCTTCTCCTGAAGTTTTTGTGGAAGAAAAGGATGTGGAGGATCTCGATCCGACTGTTGAGACCTCGGCCGAGATGGAAGAAGAATCTGCAAAACCAGAAGTGGAAGATGCAGAGAACCTTGGCCAAATTACTGAGATTGTGGTCAAGGTGGAAGAAAGACCAGCAGAACTGAGAGAGATTTCGTGGGTGGATTATCAACCCAACACGAAACTTGTCTCAAGTTTTGGAGAATTTTGCAAGGTACATTCTCCTACTTCATTTGAATTCCCTATTAATATTTCTGAATTTTTCAGGAAGGCACCGGAGAGTTGGAGGTCTCTTCCGAAAGAACCTCCTAAGATCAAGAAGAAACCTCTCTTGAAATTGTTGGAGGAAGATGCTCCTTGGATTATAAGGAGTGAAGTTAACAAGTGCTTCACCGCTAAGGCAACGAAGTGTTATTTGTTCAAGTATGGGGTCCCTCGCATGCTCAGGACCCTGTACCATCCCCAAGCTATAGATGGGGAAGCTGCTATGATTCTCGAGAAACTATTTTCTCGATCAAGGAAAGGATGGGACACGAGGAATGTCCCATTGAAGTGCAGGAAGTCTAGAAGAATTCCAGTGAGAATCAAACCGTACAAGCTTGTACGTGGGAGATCTTACCATTTGCCGGTGAAGTTAGGAACCGGAACCTTCTTGGAAGATTTTTACGGATGTGGTGAGCACTCCACGACATTCGAAGTGCATTGAGTAATCCCATGCCGCAGGGTCCAGCTAGCGACCTTAAACCAAGCGCTTCTTGGGAGGCAACCCGAGGTATTGCTTTCTTCTCCCTTTTCTAGTTTAGTTTAGATAGTTGCTTTGTTTTTGTTTTCCTCTAGACAACAATCAGGTATTCCAAAAGGAAGGATCACAGTTCAGGAGCTACACTGGAAGAACAAAATTTCGAGAAGTTGAGGAAACGAGCTTTACTGAGATACATCTCGGGTACTGTCAGAACACCTCGACCGAGATGTGCTTCGCCAACCGAGATGGTTTTATCTGGGAGCTGTTTCTTACTTATTCATGCAGTTTAGCTATGTTCGGTGAGTATCTTGTCCTTAGACTTATTTTGACCCATTGGGACAATGTGTCCCAAGTATGGGGTATGCGGATATGTTATTTGACTTTGATGTACGACTCTATTGACCGGATATTGATATTTATGCTTCGCTTTTGCATCTATATTTTTATCTGAGACTACATGCATACTTACAGGTTATTTGATTGAGAAAAACGTCGAAACTGAAAGAAAAATGGTTTTAAAAAATTTTTTTTTTGACCTCGACCGGGGAGAGTCTTGGCCAAACGAGGCATTTCACCTCGGTTGAACCAAGAACACCTCGACCGAGGTGTGTTAATTGAGAGTTTTCGAAAACGATTTTGTGCTACTTATCTGGATATGATCTCAGTGAAGATCTTGTTTACTTACTGGTTTTAAATTCTTTATGTGTTTGAAAGGTTTTATAATATGTTTAAGTTGCTAAATGCTTTGTTTGAAATTATTGGCATGTTTAATACTTTGTTTTTATCCAAATTATGTTGAATTTGAAGGTTGACACCGCAGGTTAAGTTCTCTCACTTTCTTCTTGGAAAGACCAAGGCAATTCATTCTCTTCTTCTTCTTCTTCTTGATCATGCTTAGCCCCTCATATACATTTTGCCTCCCTTTACCTATCCGGGAATTTGGAAGCAAGCGAAGTGGTGAAAGCAAGTGGAGTTAAAGTTGAAAAGTGGCTGGAAGTGAAAGTGTTAGAAAGCAATAATAGGTTTGGGGAAGTCAATCATGAAGATGAGTAACTCGGCACCATTCACATAGCCGGGTGTTTGTGTCTTGCCAAAGTCGGATTGAGCGATATTCCTAACGGGTCATGGTATGTGCATCAAGGGTTTGATGCATCTCAAGAAATTGATGATTGCGGATTTCCTAGGCTTCGGTTATTGTGCACCTCTGTCCATGCATCCCAAAAAGTAAAGTAAAAGAAAAAGTGTGAGATAAGCAAAGCTTATTGGTGGAAGATGTTGCAAGTCAAAGTGAAAGTGAAGTTCATCCTTTTCCCGGATTCTAGCACCACATTACCTTACATACATCCTTACCCTACACGTTTCTTGACCTTTCTTTTGGGAAGCCCTTGAGACCTTGAGCTTGTTGATTGACTTAGCGGTTTAAACTGGATTATACATGATTAATTTTGATAATTATGATTTATTATGCATTCTATGATTTTATGCAAAGATGAACAACTTTTCTATATTTATAAAATGTTTTGATCATATTTTGATTTTAAATTCCATGAAGTATTCTCTTAGAGTGATCTATGATTGTTGCACACCATAAAATGTTTTTGAAAGAGTTTTTCATCGATTTTATTGACTTATAATCCATTCTATCTTGATTTCTATATGAAGAACTTGCTTAGGGACAAGCAAGGGCTAAGTATGGGGTATTTTGATAGCATGAATTATAGTCTATATTTTGGGGTTTGTTTGGACGTTTTATCTTTCATAATCTGCATGTTTGTATGTACATTATGTGATTTTACTACCATTTCATCTACCTTTGCGAGAATCGAGGTCTACACCTAGTTTCGTTGTAATTGCAGGTAATATGGTACGTATTTCATCAAAAAGGAGCAAAAGGAGTCAAGAGTCATTTGGAGCTACATTCAGGAAGCACAACCATGGATTAAAGATTTACTTTGGACCAGTTTTGAGAGATTCTACATTCAGTTATGAGTCACCTCGGTTGACCAGAGATTCATCTCGACCGAGGCGATCCAGAGACGCCGACTCGACCGAGGCGAACACCTAGGACGCGGCGAGAATATTTTATTCTTGGCTGAGATCTTTTAAATTTGGAAAGTGATCTTATATTTTTGGGCTGAGCTTCTAGAAGGAAGGAGATATGCAGAATCATATATTTTACCTATATTTATGGGATAATATCTTCTTAAGATTTATTATCTTTGGAGGTTTATTTTTCCTATAAAAAGGGTTGGATTTCCACAAATCCAACATCACGCTATACCGTCGATCAGGGTTTATACGACGCAGCAGCTGCAGCCTACTCCAAGTTGGGAGTTGTTGAAGAACCTTTTTGAAGGTTGAAGGAAGTTAAAGATCATAGCTTTTTATAGCTTTTTGAAGGGTTTTGTAAGATTGTCTTCAATTCCTTCCTTGATTGTCTTGTCTTGTTGGATTGCTATCCAAGGAACGCTTTTGTTTGTGATATTTGATTCAGTTATTGAAGTGTTTTCATTAAATTCTTCTTTGTTCAATTATTCACCTTCTTCCCATATATTTAATACTTTCATTATGATGATGAGTGGCTAATTTCCTTGTGTGATTCTAGGGTGATTGGCTGAAGGTTGTGGGAAAAACAATGATAGAATAATCTTAGATTCCAGTAGGATCCTGAAAGTTCGAGTCTTTAACCTTAACCCTAAGCATCTCGTTCGGTTGATGAACATCTCGGCCGGGGTGGAATTCTTCTGACCGAGGTGACTTATCCGACCCTAAACTGAGAGTTAAGTGTTAGAGTTTGCCAAATCCTATTCTTATTACACCTTTCTGGTTCAAAGCAAGCTTAGGATGAGACTTACCCGGTAATTCCTTAGTTTGTGTACCAACGATCATAAGTGTAGGTAATAAAGGGTTGTCCTTTATTGGGGTTTGAGTGTGCTTCCATCCCATCTTTGTGAGTTAGCCTGAGACTTACCCGGTAAAGGTTGATTCTATTCCCTTAGATGGTGTGTTAGTTTGAGGCTATAGTTCTTTATCTTAATTCCTTGAGACTTACCCGGTAATAGGAGTTGCGGTTTAGGATTAGTGTGTAGTGAGACTTACCCGGTGATCTACTCCACTTTAGAAACGCCTTCCCCACGCAAAAATCTCAGCTTTGTCCGCTTATCTATAGATCTTGAGTTGGAACCACAAC
>BSUD01000005.1:120330879-120474670 GCA_033239045.1 Fagopyrum esculentum
GAAAAAAAAAAAAAAAAAAAAAATGGTTTTTAAAAAAAAAAAATTTTCGACCTCGACCGGGACAGTTCTGGCAAAACGAGGTGTTTCACCTCGGTTGAACCAAGAACATCTCGACCGAGATGGGTTAACTGAGAGTTTTCGAAAACGATTTTTGAGTTACTTATCTGGATATGATCTCAGTGAAGATCTCGTTTACTGACTGGTTTTAAATTCTTTATATGTTTGAAAGGTTTTACAATATGTTTAAGTTGCTAAATGCTTTGTTTGAAATTATTGGCATGTTTAATATTTTGTTTTTATCCAAATTATGTTGAATTTGAAGGTTGACACCGCAGCATAAGTTCTCTCACATTCATCTTGGAAAGACCAAGGCATTTCATTCTTCTTCTTCTTCTTCTTGATCATGCTTAGCCCCTCATATACATTTTGCCTCCCTTACCTATCCGGGAATTTGAAAGCAAGCGAAGTGGTGAAAGCAAGTTAAAGTTGAAGATGGCTGAAAGTGAAAGTATTAGAATGCAATTCTAGGTTTGGGGAAGTCAATCATGAAGATGAGTAACTCGGCACCATTCACATAGCCGGGTGTTTGTGTCTTGCCAAAGTCGGATTGAGCGATATTCCTAACGGGTCATGATATGTGCATCAAGGGTTTGATGCATCTCAAGAAATTGATGATTGCGGATTTCCTAGGCTTCGGTTATTGTGCACCTCTATCCATGCATCCCAAAAAGTAAAGTTAAAAGAAAAAAAGTGTAAGATAAGCAAAGCTTATTGGTGGAAGATATTGCAAGTCAAAGTGAAAGTGAAGTTCATCCTTTTTCCCGGATTCTAGCACCACATTACCTTACATACATCACTACCCTTCACGTTTCTTGACCTTTCTTTTGGGAAGCCCTTGAGACCTTGAGCTTGTTGATTGACTTAGCGGTTTAAACTGGATTATACATGATTAATTTTGATAATTATGATTTATTATGCATTCTATGATTTTATGCAAAGATGAACAACTTTCCTATATTTATAAAATGTTTTGATCATATTGAGTTTTTAATTCCAGGAAGTATTCTCTTAGAGTGATCTATGATAGTTTCACACCATAAAATATTTTTGAAAGACTTTTCACTGATTTTCTTGACTTATAATCCATTCTATCTTGATTTCTATATGAGGAACTTGCTTAGGGACAAGCAAGGGTTAAGTATGGGGTATTTTGATAGCATGAATTATAGTCTATATTTTGGGGTTTGTTTGGACGTTTTATCTTTCATAATCTGCATGTTTGTATGTACATTATGTGATTTTACTACCATTTCATCTACCTTTGCGAGAATCGAGGTCTACACCTAGTTTCGTTGTAATTGCAGGCAATATGGTACGTTTTGTATCAAAAAGGAGCAGAAAGGAGTCATGAGTCATTTGGAGCTACATCCAGGAGCATAGCCATGGATTGAAGATTCACTTTGGAGCAGATTCGAGAGATTTCACATTCTGATTGTGAGTCACCTCGGTTGACCATTGATTCACCTCGACCGAGGTGATCCAGGGACGCCGACTCGACCGAGGCGAACACCTAGGACGCGGCGAGAATATTTTATTCTTGGAAGAGATCTTTTAAATTTGGAAAGTGATCTTATATTTTTGGGCTTGGCTTCTGGAAGGAAGGAGATATGCAGAATATATATTTTACCTATATTTATGGGATAATATCTTCTTAAGATTTATTATCTTTGGAGGTTTATTTTTCCTATAAAAAGGGTTGGATTTCCACAAATCCAACATCACGCTATACCGTCGATCAGGGTTTACACACGCAGCAGCCGCAGTACACTCTAATTTGGGAGTTGTCGAAGAACCTTTTTGAAGGTTGAAGGAAAGTTGAAGATTAGCTTTTTATAGCTTTTTGAAGGGTTTTGTAAGATTGTCTTCAATTCCCTCATTGATTGTCTTGTCTTGTTGGATTGCTATCCAAGGAACGCTTTTGTTGTGATATTTGATTAAGTTATTGAAGTCTTTTCATTAAATTCTTCTTTGTTCAAATATTCACCTTCTTCCCATAAATTTTAATACTTTCATTATGATGATGAGTGGCTAATTTCCTTGTGTGATTCTAGGGTGATTGGATGAAGGTTGTGGGAAAAACAATGATAGAATAATCTTAGATTCCAGTAGGATCCTGAAAGTTCGAGTCTTTAACCTTAACCCTAAGCATCTCGTTCGGTTGATGAACATCTCGGCCGGGGTGGAATTCTTCTGACCGAGGTGACTTATCCGACCTAAAACAGAAAGTTAAGTGTTAGAGTTTGCCAAATCCTATTCTTATTACACCTTTCTGGTTCAAAGCAAGCTTAGGATGAGACTTACCCGGTAATTCCTTAGTTTGTGTACCAACGATCATAAGTGTAGGTAATAAAGGTTTATCCTTTATTGGGGTTCGAGTGTGCTTCCATTCCATCTTTGTGAGTTAGCCCGAGACTTACCCGGTAAAGGTTGATTCTATTCCCTTAGATGGTGTGTTAGTTTGAGGTTATAGTTCTTTATCTTGATTCCTTGAGACTTACCCGGTAATAGGAGTTACGGTTTAGGATTAGTGTGTAGTGAGACTTACCCGGTGATCTACTCCACTTTAGAAACACCTTCTCCATGCAAAAACCTCAGCTTTGTCCGCTTATCTATAGATCTTGAGTTGGAACCACAACTAGATGCTTTAATCCCTAGAATTGCATGTTTGCTTTATTTGACATCTTATTCATCTTTGATTGTATTACTTGCTCTTGTGGTTAGCATTGACATTAGCATACCGTACTGGACTTTGTTTCACCAAGTCCCTGTGATCGACCCCTGGAATTTTCTTGCTTTTACTACGATTGACCCGTACACTGCGGGTTCGCATCCTTGTTTTAAGCTTAAGTCTAGGGTTATAAATTTAAAGCTTGCACACACCGTTTGGAGCGAACATGTTTTTGGCGCCGTTGCCGGGGATCGGTTTAGGCCGAATTCGGTTATCGGTTGTCAAGCTTGGGAGCTTTGCTCTTGTTATTTGATATCTCTTTTGAGTGTTCTTGCAGGTTTGTGTTCTTAGGTACATACGAAGTTCTTGTTCCGGCAACGGAACATAGTTTCGCCAAAGAACAAGTTTTTGGCGCCGTTGCCGGGGACTTGGTCTAGACCGAGCCGGTACGGTTTGCTTTCGGGGCGCTTGCCCCTGTTGCTACTAACTACTCTTTCTATGAGTTTTGTAGTTTTCAGGATTTCTGATGGCTATGTTTGATCCAGCCTGGATAGCAAGACAAAGTGCTAGGGCGGATCATTATGAATACTTGGAGGAGAAGTACTCCTTCTATTGGTTCAACAATGAATGGGAAAGAGAAGAGGCCATTCAACATGAACTTGCGATATGGGATGAGAAGAATGTCCCTAAAAACATTTATGAGCAACCTTTCGAAGACTCTCTCGAATCAAGATTGGAGAAGTTGATGAAGAAGGTGACGGAGCTCAAGGAAAGCACCCTATCCTATGCTAAGCCGGAAGAGGAGCATAAGGAAGTGTTGCACGTTTCGAGCATACATCCAGTCAAACCAGAAGTTTCTCCTGAAGCTTTAGAGGGAGAAGATGTGGAAGATCTCGATCTGACTGTTGAGACCTCGGTCGAGGTGGAAGTAACCTCGGTCGAGATGAAAGAAGAACCTGCAGAACCGGAAGAGGCAGATGCAGAAGACTTTGGCCAAATTACTGAGATTGTGGTCAAGGTGGAAGAAAGACCAGCTGAACTGAGAGAGATTTCGTGGGTGGATTATCAACCCAACACGAAACTTGCCTCAAGCTTTGGAGAACTTTGCAAGGTACGTTCTCCTACTTCATTTGAATTCCCTATTAATATTTCTGAATTTTTCAGGAAGACACCGGAGAGTTGGAGGTCTCTTCCGAAAGAACCTCCTAAGATCAAGATGAAACCTCCCTTGAAACTGTTGGAGGAAGATACTCCTTGGATTATAAGGAGTGAAGTTCGCAAGCACTACACCGTTAAGGCGATGAAGTGTTTCTTGTTCAAGTATGGGGTCCCTCGCATGCTCAGGACCTTGTACCATCCCCAAGTTCTAGATGGGGAAGCTGCTATGATTCTCGAGAAACTGTTTTCTCGATCCAGGAAAGGATGGGACACGAGGGTAGATTATGTCCCATTGAAGTGCAGGAAATCTAGAAGAATTCCGGTGAGAATCAAACCGTACAAGCTTGTACGTGGGAGATCTTACCATTTGCCGGTGAAATTAGGAACCGGAACCTTTTTGGAAGACTCTTATGATGGATGTGATGAGCACTCCACAACGTTCGAAGTGCATTGAGTAATTCTATGGAGAAGGGTCCAGCTAGCGACCTTAAACCAAGCGCTTCTTGGGAGGCAACCCAAGGTATTGCTTTCTTCTCCCTTTTCTAGTTCAGTTTAGATAGTTGCTTTGTTTTTGTTTTCCTCTAGACAACAACCAGGTATTCCAAAAAGGAAGGATCACAGTTCAGGAGCTACACTGGAAGAACAAAATTTCGAGAAGTTGAGGAAACGAGCTTTACTGAGATACATCTCGGGGACTGTCAGAACACCTCGACCGATATGTGCTTCGCCAACCGAGATGGTCTTATCTTGGAGCTGTTTCTTACTTCTTCATGCAGCTTAGCTATGTTCGGTGAGTATCCTGTCCTTAGACTTTTATTATACCCACTGGGACAGTGTGTCTCAAGTATGGGGTAGTTGACGATGTATTACTTGACTTATTTGACTTCGATGTATTATTTGACTTATGATGTATTTTATTCTATTTCGGATATTTTCATATTTATGCTTCATTCCGCATTTATATGTTTATCTGAGATTGCATGCATACTTACAGGTTATTTGATTGAGAAAAACGTCAAAACCAAACCGAAAAAAAAAAAAAAAATGGTTTTTAAAAAAAATAAATTTTCGACCTCGACCGGGACAGTTCTGGCAAAACGAGGTGTTTCACCTCGGTTGAACCAAGAACATCTCGACCGAGATGGGTTAACTGAGAGTTTTCGAAAACGATTTTTGAGTTACTTATCTGGATATGATCTCAGTGAAGATCTCGTTTACTGACTGGTTTTAAATTCTTTATATGTTTGAAAGGTTTTACAATATGTTTAAGTTGCTAAATGCTTTGTTTGAAATTATTGGCATGTTTAATATTTTGTTTTTATCCAAATTATGTTGAATTTGAAGGTTGACACCGCAGCATAAGTTCTCTCACATTCATCTTGGAAAGACCAAGGCATTTCATTCTTCTTCTTCTTCTTCTTGATCATGCTTAGCCCCTCATATACATTTTGCCTCCCTTACCTATCCGGGAATTTGAAAGCAAGCGAAGTGGTGAAAGCAAGTTAAAGTTGAAGATGGCTGAAAGTGAAAGTATTAGAATGCAATTCTAGGTTTGGGGAAGTCAATCATGAAGATGAGTAACTCGGCACCATTCACATAGCCGGGTGTTTGTGTCTTGCCAAAGTCGGATTGAGCGATATTCCTAACGGGTCATGATATGTGCATCAAGGGTTTGATGCATCTCAAGAAATTGATGATTGCGGATTTCCTAGGCTTCGGTTATTGTGCACCTCTATCCATGCATCCCAAAAAGTAAAGTTAAAAGAAAAAAAGTGTAAGATAAGCAAAGCTTATTGGTGGAAGATATTGCAAGTCAAAGTGAAAGTGAAGTTCATCCTTTTTCCCGGATTCTAGCACCACATTACCTTACATACATCACTACCCTTCACGTTTCTTGACCTTTCTTTTGGGAAGCCCTTGAGACCTTGAGCTTGTTGATTGACTTAGCGGTTTAAACTGGATTATACATGATTAATTTTGATAATTATGATTTATTATGCATTCTATGATTTTATGCAAAGATGAACAACTTTCCTATATTTATAAAATGTTTTGATCATATTGAGTTTTTAATTCCAGGAAGTATTCTCTTAGAGTGATCTATGATAGTTTCACACCATAAAATATTTTTGAAAGACTTTTCACTGATTTTCTTGACTTATAATCCATTCTATCTTGATTTCTATATGAGGAACTTGCTTAGGGACAAGCAAGGGTTAAGTATGGGGTATTTTGATAGCATGAATTATAGTCTATATTTTGGGGTTTGTTTGGACGTTTTATCTTTCATAATCTGCATGTTTGTATGTACATTATGTGATTTTACTACCATTTCATCTACCTTTGCGAGAATCGAGGTCTACACCTAGTTTCGTTGTAATTGCAGGTAATATGGTACGTATTGCATCAAAAAGGAGCAAAAGGAGTCAAGAGTCATTTGGAGCTACATTCAGGAAGCACAACCATGGATTAAAGATTTACTTTGGACCAGTTTTGAGAGATTCTACATTCAGTTATGAGTCACCTCGGTTGACCAGAGATTCATCTCGACCGAGGCGATCCAGAGACGCCGACTCGACCGAGGCGAACACCTAGGACGCGGCGAGAATATTTTATTCTTGGCTGAGATCTTTTAAATTTGGAAAGTGATCTTATATTTTTGGGCTGAGCTTCTAGAAGGAAGGAGATATGCAGAATCATATATTTTACCTATATTTATGGGATAATATCTTCTTAAGATTTATTATCTTTGGAGGGTTATTTTTCCTATAAAAAGGGTTGGATTTTCACAATTCCATCATCCCGCCTACACCGAAAAGAAGGCTGCATACATCGATTAACATCCTACATACGCAGCAGCACAGTATACTCCAAGTTGGGAGTTGTTGAAGAACCTTTTTGAAGGTTGAAGGAAGATTGAAGACTATAGCTTTTTATAGCTTTTGAAGGGTTTTGTAAGATTGTCTTCAATTCCCTCATTGATTGTCTTGTCTTGTTGGATTGCTATCCAAGGAACGCTTTTGTTTGTGATATTTGATTCAGTTATTGAAGTGTTTTCATTAAATTCTTCTTTGTTCAATTATTCACCTTCTTCCCATATATTTAATACTTTCATTATGATGATGAGTGGCTAATTTCCTTGTGTGATTCTAGGGTGATTGGCTGAAGGTTGTGGGAAAAACAATGATAGAATAATCTTAGATTCCAGTAGGATCCTGAAAGTTCGAGTCTTTAACCTTAACCCTAAGCATCTCGTTCGGTTGATGAACATCTCGGCCGGGGTGGAATTCTTCTGACCGAGGTGACTTATCCGACCCTAAACTGAGAGTTAAGTGTTAGAGTTTGCCAAATCCTATTCTTATTACACCTTTCTGGTTCAAAGCAAGCTTAGGATGAGACTTACCCGGTAATTCCTTAGTTTGTGTACCAACGATCATAAGTGTAGGTAATAAAGGCTTGTCCTT
Source organism: Fagopyrum esculentum (assembly GCA_033239045.1). Lineage (NCBI taxonomy): Eukaryota > Viridiplantae > Streptophyta > Magnoliopsida > Caryophyllales > Polygonaceae > Fagopyrum > Fagopyrum esculentum. The sequence goes on from BSUD01000005.1 coordinate 120,338,230, forward strand.
TATTGGGGTTTGAGTGTGCTTCCATCCCATCTTTGTGAGTTAGCCTGAGACTTACCCGGTAAAGGTTGATTCTATTCCCTTAGATGGTGTGTTAGTTTGAGGTTATAGTTCTTTATCTTAATTCCTTGAGACTTACCCGGTAATAGGAGTTGCGGTTTAGGATTAGTGTGTAGTGAGACTTACCCGGTGATCTACTCCACTTTAGAAACGCCTTCCCCACGCAAAAATCTCAGCTTTGTCCGCTTATCTATAGATCTTGAGTTGGAACCACAACTAGATGCTTTAATCCCTAGAATTGCATGTTTGCTTTATTTGACATCTTATTCATCTTTGATTGTATTACTTGCTCTTGTGGTTAGCATTGACATTAGCATACTGTACTGGACTTTGTTTCACCAAGTCCCTGTGATCGACCCCTGGAATTTTCTTGCTTTTACTACGATTGACCCGTACACTGCGGGTTCGCATCCTTGTTTTAAGCTTAAGTCTAGGGTTATAAATTTAAAGCTTGCACACACCGTTTGGAGCGAACATGTTTGTACAGAAAAGCCAACGTCACAGAACCCCAACTGTATCGACCAACTACCTCTAGATCCTCCAGCAATGGGATGTAGCAATGGGAGGTACAAAAGCTGTATAAAGCCACCAGTGCTATCTGCAGACATCACTGCGCCCATGAGCAACAGTATATATATGCTCGACCATGACTGTGCACTATGACATCGTCAGCATCCTCTGGGAGACCTTGTGCAATGAACCTCCGTAGCCGTGAAAATTAGAAAGATGAACCCTTAATTTCACTCTGCTCCGGCCGCTCTCCAAGAAGCAACTCAATAACTCTCTCCCATTGGTAGTGTGCACTACCAGTCACAGCAGGTTTATCTATGTTAAGACCCAACAATACTGCAACATCCTGAAGTGTAATCGTTGTCTCACCAACAGCTAGGTGAAAAGTATGTGTATCAGGTCTCCATATCTCAACTAATGTTGTGATCAACTCATCATCTAACTGAAAGGAAGTTCCAAGACGATATATCCCATAAAAGCCAGCCAACTTAAGGTAATGAATTATCCTCTCATTTGGTGGAAGACATGCAACAATGTTTTGAAGATGCATCCTAGCAATCAATGGTTTTTGAGTCTGCAAATGATTAAGCATAATGCTAAGATTAAAAAATCAACAACAGATTATAAAAATTATCAATTTTAGTTTAGAGTTGTTCTTACATAAGGGACACGCGACCACACATCATCACTCCGATGCTCAGCCTGATGCCTAAGCAAATCTGGTACACGGGCGCCAGGATCCATCTACATGTGGTAAATAACTTTAATTTTGATTGACTAAACAATATCACAACAAACAAACACAACTTCATATTTCATTGATAAAACAACTTAATACAAAAACATACAACTTCATATTTCATTGACAACTAAACTTAATACAATAAATAAACAACTTATAATCTTTGCTTGATGACCCAACTTGATAACGACAACTCCTTCTATTATGACCAAGTTGTTCACAACTTCCGCAACGACTTTTTCCTCTTTCACTTTTATCAATTTCATTTTTGATTCTGGAGTTTCTATATCTTCCACTTGGGCGCTTAGAATTTGGATCTGGGACTATTAACGGTCCATGTACTATTGGTCATCTTGTTTGATCGCCAATAGGTTGAAAGTATGGGTTACACGTCTCAAGATATGAATGTGCGGTGAAAAATCCATCAATAAAGGGCTCAAAAGACCACTTGTGATAATTACAAACAACAAGTACGTGGGGGCATGAAAACTTCATCAACTACGAAGTATGACAACTACATTCACGTTGCTCTAAATGAACGGTAAAGTTGTGGCAACCGTCTCGGTCTAAACTAGGGACCTGTACTTGATATATTCCTTGCTAAATGTTAAATAGATTCACTGTTGTTGTCATAGCTACCTCCTTAAAGTTTTCAATTTTTTAAATAATATGTTGGGATACAGTTAAGCCGTCTTGTATGCGTTTAATAGCTCGACCATGCCTTGTGACAAAATGACTGTTCAAACGGGCGAACGTTGCTTGCACAATGTCAGTGACTGGAAGAGATCTTGTGCCTTTCATTACCCCGTTGAAACACTCAGACATGTTTGTGGTCATGCATCCATTTCGTAAACCACCATCATGATGTAGAGACCATTTTTCGAGGCCAATTTCTTGAAAAAACTCACGACATTCACGGTTTTTTTCACCAATTTGGTCAAACCCGACGAAAAAAGGACGTCGTTCATGGATGTATACAGTCACACCGACTAGGAATTTGAGTTGCAAATCTTTATAACAAGTTTGAACATTAGACTTAAAATGACGGATACAAAACCTATGATATGCATTTGGTGGACTCCCTGCGTGTCTATCAGAAATTACACACAAGCCGACTTTATCTGTCACATGTTCGCAAATACAACTCATAAACCATGACTAACTTTCTGTATTCTCCGCTTCCAAACGGGCAAATGCAAGAGGGAAAAGTTGTTCATTTGCATCAACAGTCGTAGCAATTAGCAGGACGTGCTTGTACTTGTTGTATAAGTGGGTTCCATCAATTGAGATCACATGACGACAATGCTTGAAACCAGCAATAGAAGGCCCAAATGCCCAAAAGACGCGTTGAATCATCCTCACTGACCGATCACTTATTTCTGTTGTGACCTAGTCAACCACTGTACCCGGGTTTGATTGTTGTAGGGCTTCCATATATCACAGTAAATCAGCATACGACTGCTTCCAATCTCTATAGATATCAGCAATTGCTTTTTGTTTGCCCTCTCACGCTTTCTTGTAACTTGAAATCACTTTGCATTTCATGCTTATAACTTCTATAATGGTTTGCGGTTTGATTGTCAAGTCTTGGCGAACAAGGTTATGTTTCTCATTGCTGATGAATCTGGAAGTTGCATTATGGTTAACGAGTTGTCGCGAATGAGAGACACAAGCAGGGATATGAGGCCCGTTATGCCGGTTTACAGACCACAAATCTAACGCTTGATGAACCCGATGAGCGGAAACTAGCCAAGTGCATCCATTTTTGCTTTTTCTAGCACGATAGACGGTGTAATAATATGCATCTGCTCTACTTGTCTTGTAAGAGTATCCACTTCTTAGGGAATAACTTCCATTCTGCATTTTCAAATCGCTCAATGAGTTGAAACATTGACCTATATAAAACTCATCAACGTCGTGCATTTGAATGGAAGCATAAGGATTCTCCCATAAATTCATCTGTGTTGATATTGGTTTGACGACGTTGTTCCAGTTTGAGTTGATGGCTTGAGCTCTTATTATTCGATCCGCGTCTGCTACGACTTGGTCATAATATGGTGCAGCGGGGTCATCGTCAACGTGACGATCTTCAGTTTCAAGAATCTCATCATCAGTCTCAACACCATTTTGATCAACGTGTATATCATCGTCATCAACTTCATTTCCATCTCCATGGCTAGAGGACACATGTGTTGTCGATGGTGCAATGGTGGGATGAGTTGTATGCATGAGAATATTTTCATCCCCGGCCATCACAGTTTGTGCGTACTCATTATCCATCAGTAATCATGTACGTTTCCATGTTTTGTCATAGAGGTAGTTATTGTTGTCATCCGTCTATTTCACATTACGTTAAATTATTTTACTTAATCAAAATAAAAATATTTCCTACTCAATATTCATAGTAAATCTATAAAATTTATATAGTAATCTTAATAAAATGTTTCATATTTAATATTTTCTTTTAACTAATCTATTTGGACATTTCTAAAAAAATATATTAGACTAACATTTTTTACCTATTCTAAAAAAATATAAACTAATCATTTAGACATTTCGTATTGACATTTTTAAAAAAATATAAAAACATTTTTTTACCTATTTTAAACTTATCTATTTAGACTAAAATTTGTTTATACAATTTCTATTTAATACTAATCTTAGCTAAAAAAATATAAACCGGCGGTAGTAGCCTGCCAAACCGAGAAAGCTGCGAATCTCTTTAACATTCTTCGGAAGTTGCCAAGAAGACACTGACTCGATCTTCTTCGGATCGACCTTAACTCCCTCAGCAGTCACCACATGGCCTAAAAAGGCCACCTCTGACATCCAGAACTCACACTTGGACATCTTAGCATAAAACTGGCTATCCTGAAATATCTGTAACACTGTCCTCAAGTGTCCGGCATGTTCATCTCGACTCCTAGAGTAAACTAGAACGTCGTCAATGAAGACCGACACAAACTGGTCTAAGAAGTCGATGAAAATCCCGTTCATCAACTCCATGAACACTGCTGACGCATTAGTGAGCCCGAATGGCATCATTACAAACTCATAATGACTATACCTAGTCTGGAATGCCATCTTAGGTATGTCCTGATCTCTCACCCTTAGCTGGTGATAACCTGATTTGAAGTTGATCCTCGAAAACACAAACGCCCCATGTAACTGGTCCAAAAGATCATCTATGCGCGGCAGTGGGTACTTGTTCTTGATAGTGACCTTGTTGAACTCTCTGTAATCGATGCATAACCTCATCGATTCATCCTTCTTCACAAATAATACTGGCGCGTCCCAGGGAGACACACTAGGGCTTATGAAGCCCTTTTCAACCAATTCCTCCAAATGCTTCTTCAGCTCAAGCAGCTCTATCGGTGTCATGCGGTACGGGGCCATCAAGATCGGTCTCGTGCCCGGCTCCAACTCAATGCTAAAATCAACGCTCCTTTGTGGAGGTAACTCTGGTAGGTCATCACTGAATACCTCTACAAATTCGCATGCAAGGCGTATCTCCTCTATTGTCAAACTCTTACGTTCCTTCATGGCATAACATCAGAAGGCTTCGCAACCCTGTGCTATCAGTCTTGCTGCTCTCACTGCATTGATAATTGTGCCGGACTTTCTGAGGTCCCAACCTCGGAACATCACTCCCTCCTCAGTGGCAACAGTCAATGTCCTCCTGTCAATGTCTAAGACCGCTCCATGTCTCGTCATCCAATCCTTCCCCAAGATCACGTTCTCATGTGCTAAGGACATGACTAGGAAATCTACCAGCCAATCTCGATCTCCCAAACGAATGGGGCAATCATAAATCTCTCGGGTCCCTCTGACCTTACTCCCATCAAGTAATCCTATCACAAATAGTATCCCCTCTACAATAGTTAAGGACAACTTATCTACTCATGCATCAGATATAAAGGAGTGTGTAGTACCCGTATCAAACAAAACTCGTACGGATAAGTCATGGATCCAGATAGTATATGTGGTCGTCGGTGCCTCTGCCTTATCAACACTCCTCAACTCAAACACCTGTGGCGGGGCTTCCCTGGTATCAGCTGTACTACCACGTCCCCTGCCCTGACCGAATCCCTGCATAGAACTCTGTGAGGGAGGATATCCTAGAGCCCTTTACGGCTGCTGCTGACCTGGAGCTCGGTACTGTTGCTGCTGACTCGGAGCTCGGTACTGTGACTGCCTCTGTCCACCCCCTGATAGACCTGCAGGGGAAGAACCCTGCTGAGATGGAGTATTGCCCTAGCGGCAAAATACAGGCCTATGTCCAGCCTTGCCGCACTGAAAGCAGGTCACTAACGGCTTCGTGCAATTCGATTGGATGTGTCCGTAGCCACTATAGTTATGACACTATGAACCCCCAGCTGGAGTCTGAACTGTAGCGGTGTGACTATGTCGTCCCTGAGTCTGACCCCGTCCAAAACCGGCTACTCCCATACTACCACTAGCATATCATGTCCTTTGCCGCTTATCCAATCTATCTGACTGAGCAGCTCTCCTCGGGACTGGCCCATCTCTCTCATATGCAGAAGCCCTATCCTGATGGTTTGACAAAGACTCGCAGTGAAATCCTGTCAAATAAGAACGAGTGCTCTCTCAATCTCCGTGAAAAGAGGTACACATGCTGCTCCTCAAGAGGTGCAGCTGGTCCAAGTAGCTCAAATCCCGTCTCAATGAAGTCTTGAAACTCTCTCTCCTCAACGAGGCAAGACAATACCTTTCTAATAATACTCCTCATTTGCTCCCAACTGGTGACTCGGCTACGAATGGTCCGCCACCAGGAATGAGTATCCTCCGTGAACAAGGTATGTACAAACTCTACACGTCGATCCTCTGGGCAACGTATCTCCTCTAGTGCAGTCTCTACGTGCCCTATCCAATGCTCCACCTCTAACCCTATCTCTCCATTGAATGAGGGAACTTTCTGGGAGTTGAAAGCCTTCAACCACTCATCCGGCCTCAAGGCTCTAGACCCAACAGGAGTTCTGTTAGCCTCAACTCTCCTCTCAGGCATAGCAGGCACCTGTGTCACTCTCTGTGTCACCTGAACTGACCTAGCCGGTACTGGTGATATCTGGGCAAGTCTCTCTGCTCTGGCAGGCTCCTCCATACGCTGGATATATGTTCTGCACTCTTTGTACTCAGATGCTCCAATAGAAACGCGTCCTGCCTCAGTCGAACGTGTTCCCTGTGTTCCAGACCTAGCAGCGGTCTCATTCCCGACCTCGGGAACAACACTCTCAGTCACCTCCTCCACTCCAGCATCTGGCATGCTCACAGTTGGATTAATAATTTTTATATTAAATAAATTATTTATGTAAATGAATTCCTTTAAACTTAAATGAGGAAAATTAGAAAGGAATAGAGATTTCCCAACAGGAACGAATGTCCGATAGGTTAGGGATGGGTACACCCTAATCCCAAGTGGATATAGGATGAGGTACATTCTGCTAAACGAAGTGGCATGCTGAACCCGTTGACACCCCTTAACTTACAAGGAATTGATTGACAATGAACACGCTTTCGACTAACATTTCCACCACAAGGTGAGTAACAAGTGCTTGATGTATCTAATATGGCAAACAAGAACAACTGAACAAATATCCCACTAGATACCAAAGAATATGATAAAAACACAACAAAAATTCACAATGAACAAGACAAAACGGAGACAAAATAAAGAAACTAGGTTAAAAAAATTCAAATACCTTTTTATGTGTGATTTTTGAACAATCTCGTTGCTGCGATAGTTTGTCACCGAAAGGCTCTACATAACAGAAAATGCCAAAACAAATTAATTATGTAAAATTGAGCAATAAACCGTCTAAACACAAATATAACAAGCATCTAGCCTATCAATAATTTCTCACACACTGAGCTATGTTTCATTGGTTTGCTATCTGTAGTGTCAAGTGGAAAGAGACTGAAATTAGATTTTCTTGTTGGAGAAATAAACAAGATTTGAAAACTATTTTTCGGAGAGCATGTTCAATAGTAGTGAAGATGGGGCAATTCAAACAAAAAGACAGTACCAAACTAATAATATGATTTATAAATCTAGAATAGCCAAAAATTGAAAATGTAATACAGATAAATGAGAAGAATCTGAAGGCACCTTCGCGCAAACATTCCGTTGGAGTCATTGCCAATTGGAGTCGTAGACCATGGCGGCTTCAGAGAAGCCACTTTCTCCCAGCCCATCAGTAGCAGGGCGTCGTAGATATAAACAGAGGCTATACACAATAGATCTGCACTTGAAGAAAGCTTTCTAGATTCATCGAACGAAGACTAGAAGAGAAAATTTACAAAATGCAGTCCAAGTAAGACCAAACCTGGAAGGGCGATGTAGAATTGATGCGGAAGCTCCGACGATAAGAAAGGGAAGACCGCTGAGGTAGCGGCGAAGTAGAAGTAGAAGTAGAAGTAGAAGAGAAGAGGGCTGAAATTTTAGGGTAAGTCACACGACTCACACGCATCCCTTTATTTATATATCCTTATTCCTTAATGTTACTTGTTTTACGCTTGCGATTGAAGAAGCGCATCATACATGCGCTTCATAACACGCATGTTATTCTCAAATTGGTTGTTTGCTTTTACTGCTGGGATTTGTGATGTAAAATACAGTTTGAATTCAAATTCTACTTGGGTGTCATTCTCACCGTGTTCATAGGTCGTTGCTAATGTGAAATAAGCGAACTTTTTATGTCCACGTTCATGTATTGCAATGGTTGGTCTAGTATTGCAATGGTTGCAATTCATCGGCGGCAGTTCTCCATCGATGTTGGTCTAGTATTGCAATGGTTTCCCTGTTTTGTAGTCCATCGACGGAAGTTTACAAGTTGGTCTACCTCCATCTGGAGTGTTTGGGGAGCTGGTCGAGTGGGGACGAGCGAGGTAGGCGAGAAGCGAACTGTTGATCTTCTATTCGCTGCCGATGACCTTGGAACTGAAGTAGAAAACTGGGATTGACAGCGCACAACCTCTGGATTCCAATTTTGTCCAAATTTAGGGTTTCTAGCAATGAAAGGCAGTGGCAAGCCTCCGACCGTGGAGTAGACATCACTGGCAAAGATCATGTTTTCGGCGGATCAGGTTTCCGGCTTCCAGCTTCATCCTCGTCTTCTTCACATCTCTTCTGTGTAGTGGTGCAGCGGCAGAGGATCCCGCGAGTAGCTGGAGGTGCAAGATAGAGACACAAATCGGGTTGATGAATGAGAATCAGGAGGTGAATTAAGACCGCAAGCCATTGAGCAACAAGCACACAGTAGAGACGTACTCAGCTTTTTCAAGATAGACCGCTCTCGAATACCCATGTTCAGTGGGTTTGCGGGCTTTCTAATTGGTAAGAATTTTGATGTTTACATTAAGCTGAAGTGCCAGCATACATTTAGGACTTGAAATTATGCTTGATTTGTTGATTGTTGTTTGTCTACGGGTTACTATTGTTGTCCGCTAAGTATTTGATTTTTGGAAAATTTTAGTTAGTACCCCTGTAGTATGGGGTATTTCGGATTTTGCCCTTAACTTTTTTAAAGTTCGGTTGGTACTCTTCAGTTTTCACATATTTTCGAAATTTGCCCAGCCGCTAAAAAACTCGTTAACATTAAGGTTTTTCATTAAAAAATAAAAGGAAATTAAAAAATAAAAAAATGAAACAAAAGAAAATTGAAAAGAAAAATGAAACAGATCTGCCCGTATGTTGCTGGAGATTTTATCAATTATTCAAAGTGCATTTTTAAACTAGCTGAACAAATAGATACTACAAATACTTCATTTAAGATGCCTAGACTGATTTACAAATGATGAGACACACTAACTGATTCAATCAATGTTTGATTCTTGAACATCGAGCAACCTGATTCCTATCAATGTTCGATTTGATTAACAAATCGGTGTTTGATTAACAGATAAGTGTTTGATTAACAGCTCAATGTTTGATTCTACTTTTTCTACACAAAATTTCTATATCCCCTCTTCACTTTAATTTGATTAACAAATGGAGGTTTGAGTCTACATAGAAAAAAAAGAAGTTGTTTGATCTGTTAATCAATGTTTGATTTGATTAACAGATCTTCTTGAGTCTACACAAAATTTCTCTATTCCTTCTTGAAGCATTAAGTCCACGCTGTTCAAAAATAAAACAATGGAAACAGATTGTAAGCAAACTGTGCAAGATGGTAAGCAAAGTGCAACAATGGCGGAGATGTGTTTCATTTTGTTTTTCAATTTCCTTTTGTTTCAATTTTTTTATTTCTTTTTATTTCCTTTTATTTTTTATAGGAAAATGTTAATGTTAACAAGTTTTTTAACGGCTGGGCAAATTCCGGAAATATGTGAAAACTGAGGAGTACGAATCGAACTTTGAAAAAATCATGGCCAAAATCCGAAATACTCCATACCACAGGGGTACCAACCTGAATTTCCCTTGATTTTTTGTCCTAAAGAAAAAATGTCTGTTGGTGATGAAAATTAAGGAGATTAAGATACAATTAGCACGTTGTTTGATGGATTGCCGCAATAAAATGTAAATTTTGTTTGATGGTGAGCTAAGGTTTCATATGACGACGGAGGTAAAGAGTTTTTTCATTGTCCGCTTAGTTCCTTTCACAGGTGTGGTGGTGGTAGAAGTAAGTAGAGGTTTTTCTTGTTTCGCAAGTCATTTGAAAAGACAACACCTATTTGTTGTAGAGCGTAAGAATGAAGTTCGGGACATCCTTGAGCGTGACTTTTATGTTTTTGGGGCGTTGTGGAGGTTTTTACCATTTGGAGATGTGGGTGTGTGGCCAGTGTATGGGTCTTCATGCTTTGAATCATGAGTGTCGTCACCTTGATGGCTCTATTTTTGTTTTTGGTGAGGATGGTGGATATTTGTGGGTAATTTGAGGCCGGTTGTAGGTATCTCGAGGCCGTTTGATGTAGAGCAGATTGTTGTTGATGGTAGGGTATGGTGTTTGATGTAGATTTGTTGGAGAGGGTTATGCGCGTTTCTATTACTTTTGTGAAAAGCATTCCTCATAGTTGACGTCTAGGCTTCTCTCAAGTGTTGTTGGGTGCTCTTCTAAAGGTGGTTGCTGAGCCAGGTTGTGTAGATGCTTGGGTTAGGTTATTTTTGCTTCATCGTTGCACGATGTAGGTGTTTAGGCCTATAAGTAGGCGAGACAAAAAGTCGGGAGGTAAAAAGTCGATCCAACATCAACAGATTTTGCAGGCCTTGTCTACTTGAGGAGAGGATGTTGATGGTGTTTCCAGTCTTGGGCAGGTGATGTTAGATGGTTCAATGCATAGGGTTATTGTGAGGGTGGATGGTGACTCAAGGAATGGAGATAGTCTGGAGAGGAACCCTAATATGAAGCAATGTCTTCGTAAGGTTTCGAATGGGCATTTTACGACTATTATTAAAGGTTTGTGTTACTCTAAAGTAGTTCCTTATAGCGATGAGACTTTGAAGGCGTTGGAGGCTAAACACCCCTACAAGCCTCCTCCTTCTAAGCCTTGCACTACATTTCTTGAACCACCCTCGTTGATGATGTTAATTTGATCTTTAAATGCATCAAGTTCTTTCTGAAAGGTACCTCTTGTGGTCGAGATGGTTTGAGAGCACAACACCTTTAGATGCTATGTGTGGTGAGGGTTCTACGATTGTCACATGTCTTTTGAGAGCGGTTTCATCAGTTGTTAATTTGTGGCTGGGAGGTAAGTGTCCGCTGAGTTTGGCTGAGTTTGTGGCTTCGGTGCCTCTTTACGCCGCTACTAGAGCCTAATAATGGGGTTCGACTCATTGTAGTGGGTATTGTTTGAAGGTGGTTGGTGTCCAAAGTCGCCATGAAGGGCTTGAAAACCCTCTCGGTCACCTTGACGCAAGCGTGACTCGCCTTGACGCGGTCTGACGGAGCTAGGGTGTCTCTCCATTGACTTTGATCACCATATAAGACAAGTCTAAATACATGTACAAATACCATGAGTTCTTTCAGTGGACAATTAATATCCCTACATTTAATCTAAATGTGTATATTATACAATCAACTTTGGACCTTTAAATTATTTCTCATTCAAACAAAAATCATTTAATTTATATGAGTATACAACATTGAAGTACTCGAATGCACAAAGTCAATGCTTCCATCATCCAGTGTTTATCATGGTCAGAACCCAGACACTAGAAAAGTGCATGAAATATGTACCAGTGACACGTGTATAAATGGGTTCCAATAAATATAACATTGTAAGGCAAATGTTAAATAACAATAAACAAATAACTATAGCTTGATTGGTATTATTGAGTTAATGCGTCGTGGAAGACCACTCCCTTAGAAGCAAAATGGACTCGACTTTGAGGCTAATCAAAAATTGACTTTAATAACCAAGGTTGAAGCACAACAACACAAAATCCTTTTTATATAGAAGACATAAAAAAAATCGACTTAATAATATTCCCTTGATTAGGATGATATAGAAAAAAAAACCTTTTTTTCCCTGGAGTACGCGCCCCATGCGCCCTCCCTCTCCTTCTCCTTCTGCCTCACATGCCGCTCTCCTTTCTACCATGGGAGGCACTAAACGCTCCAAGGAACTCTCCATTAAGATCTCCGACCTTCCACGCAACCCCTCACCCTTAGCCCTGCCCCACCTTCATCCACTCCCACCTCCCCGTATTGCTTCTTTCTCACTCTCTCCTAAAGGCATTCCCATCGTCGACCCCTCCTCCCAACCCATAGCCTTAAAAGATACTATCAAGAAAAAAAATTGGAACCACGTTCCCCTCACTTTTACCGCAGGGCTCGAGGATGTATTATCCCTTTCACCAAGGAGGATATTTATGATCTCAATAATAAATGGGAGTTATCCCTTGTTAGTATCCCAACCGGTAGCCCTATCAACTTCAAAAGACTAGAATCATTTGCCTCACTTGCATGAAACTTGATCCATCAACCCAAGATCATCCTCAACGACAAAGACATCTTCATATTCCACTTCAAATCTGAGGAGAACCTCAACCTAATCCTTCATAACAACCCTTGGATCATTAACGGCTCTTCCACCCTTCTCTTGAAATGTTGGTATCATCGCATGCAACTTGATTACTCCTGTCTTGCATCCCTTCCTATCTAGGTTACCCTTTCTAACCTCGACTATAGATTTTGGTCCCAAAATATGCTAGCCAAAATTGGATCCGCTATTGGCACTCCTATCCTCAATGACACCCGTTCTGCTCATCAAAATTGACTTGGCTTTGCTAAGATACTAGTGGAAATCTCAGCCTCCAAGCCCATCTTCGAGAAGTTCTCTTCAAAGACCCTAATGAGGAAGTTATCTCTCAAAAAAATCAACTACGAATGGCTCCTTGATCATTGCGCCACCTGCCAAGTCTTCGGTCACAAGTGTAGATCCTCAATCCCCGTCTACCCCCTTGCTTCCTCCTCCAAAACTCGTCTTAAACCCTCATCATCTCATCGTGAGCCTCTTCTACCCATGTAAGACCCTTCTCTTCTCATCTCCTAACTACACTAAAGGATGCTTCTACCCCCTCCCCTCTAACCCGATACCACTTCCACCATCTTCAAACCCCTCCCCCTCTATCAACCTTCCTAAGATCATCCTTAAACCTCCTCCTTTATTATGTCCCTCAGATAGCTCCCCGTTCTCTTCATCTTATCCTACTGGCCTCATTCGTCCATCTGATCCCATTTTAACCCACCCTCTTACACTCCTCCTTTCCAACACCGTCTCCGACAACAAGGCTTGTCATGAGATCACACAAACCAACCCTGATGAATCTTAAAATTTGTTCATTATACATCTGTTGTAACAATCACCCTAATAAACAAAAAGCTATCAAAGAGATAACTAAAAGGCATCAGATCGATATCCTAACCATCATTGAAACCCGTCTCAAAAAAAACAAGGAAGACAAGATTGTTTCCTACCTCTTTCATCAAAGGAAGAATCTCTCTAACGGCTCATATTTTCATAACCGCCAGATTTGGATTTGGTGGAACCCTCAAAAGCTACACCTCACCCCATCATCATTGCCGATCATCTTATTTAATGTCACATTACACTTCCTAACAATGCCCTCACTAGCTTCATCTCACCCCCACTCCTTTGAGTGCACCTTCATCTACACCCATAAACCTGTCTATAGATCCTATGCGGAACCGGGTGCAAGACAAGAGAAAAGAGGAGTGGCCCCAAAGGGTACCCTTATTGTACACTAGTATCCGATCAGATAAATCTATCTCCAATGTACAACCGGGTGGCCTGGTCATACAAGAAATCAACCCATAAGGAGATAGATGAACATCTACCTCTAGCTTCCCTAATTACATCGTCTTTAGTGTGTATATACACAAAGATAATATATATATATATATATATACTAATTGATCTGCGCTCGCGTCGGGTTCGCCAACGGTGTTTATTTGTGGTGCGTGGAGTTGTGTCAGGTTACATTTGGCGTTCTAATTTACATTTGTCGTTTTAAATTGCATCCTTGTTTTGTTGTTTAATTAGTTTCATCCTGAACGAGGGTCATCGTTGTGCCTGCGTTGGCGTTTTAATTCAAATTTGATGTTCTAAATTGCGTCCTTGTTTTGTTTGTTTAATCAGAACCTGAAGTAGGGTCATCGTTGCGTCTGCGTTGATCTGGTCTTTAGTACGTGCTCTCAGAGAAAGAGAGCAGTTGTTGTGTAGCAAACTTTTGGCCAAAGAAGAAGTATTCTCGGAGTAGGAATATCTTAACGTTATATATTAAGGTTGTGTTAGGTTTAAGTTGTTTTTGATCCAATTAGGAAGTTCCTTGATAGATCACTGAAAATATGTAAATGCTTTCTCTTTTCTATTGTCAAGATAATCAAAAAATGGTAACAATACGAAAAGACAATAATGCTCTCTCCTGGGTGAGAAGAAAAACCCTCAGGCCACCCACCGCCGCCCAAAAAATGGGCCTCTCCTTTTATAGAAGTTTTCAAACTCATCGGCTACCACCGTCCCTACTAAAACTCCTTGGCTACCACCACCTAGTCTCTCTACCATAGCTTGAGAAGAGATTGCTAAAGCCAAGCAAATGGTTATTCATTTGTTATCAGAGGGATGATGCACCATGTTAAAAAAAAACTATCGACAATAGAACGGCACCACCACTTTCCGCTACAAATGGAGAACCCATCGGCCACTGTTGGCAACCACACTAAGGTTGTGGAACCCTCTCTCGACGGATCTGACCAGATCCAGACCACCCGTGACGCTCTCTTTGCCGGTGATGTGCAAATCGGTATTATCAACTTGTTTCTTTACTGGTTTGGTTTCCTATCACCAATCCAAATTTGCCGGTGCGCCGACACGAGCGGTGTGTTAAGGATTGGGACCCGACGGTTGTCTCCCCTCTCTATGGATGGCATCCTCTTCCCTCCCATACAAATTTCTTGTTCCTACTCTCTCTTTTGGCCGTCTTAGATCCGATCCCTTCGTTTGCTTCAAATCTCCTTTTAGACCGATGGTGGTTGCCGGATCCTCCAAGACAAATCAAATTAAATAGGGGCCAAACCCCTCTTGAACAATCTAAATGTATAAACTTGTACACCCAGAAATCTCATGGTTTGCTACTCAAATCCATAAACTTCGACAAATGTGCTGGTGTACATTTTCTCTTTTCTTGGTGATCTTCAAAAGTACCCCGATTTTGATCAATCGATCTATTCGACAATTTTTTCAACAGGAAGACAAAGATCTCGTCTAATTTTGTTTTCTTTGGAACAAATTATTTTGGACCCGTAGCAACATGTATGACCTGCATTATTTACTTACTATTTTGAATCCTTTCTTGATTATTTGCTTGTGTGTTTATACTCGTGGTGTCTTGGTTTTTATTGTAACAAATTCTTCTTGCAATAATCTTGCGATCATTGTCTATGTTAACAATCTTCTCGGGTTACAACCCTTTGATTATGGGCTACAACCCACTCCACCCGGCTCTCTTACTGTGCTTTCAAAAGGTCCCTTGCTAATAGTGTTCGTTTGACTACCAAATATTGGGGTATTTTAAACATTGATTCTCCAGAAAAGGAATGGATACATCTCACAACCCTTCTCGTGAGTATTGACAATGCATCGGAACGTTGACGACTCTAGCTGGAGAAATGTGTATAGTATGGACCATTTAAAATTTTCTGGGATAATTCCATGCTTGTGTACGATTACCATATACTCATTTGGCGTTGATTTTTAATTAACAAATTTGTATTTATATGATGACCTCATCTTCTCTATATGCTTCAATACTGTCTTTTATGAGTTTCGATTGTAAAAAAAGCTCAAATTCTCGCAATTGATCAAACATATGGGAAACCCCCATACCTATATTGCTTACCCAATACAATATCTCATTATCACCAATGAGAGAATTTTTTGAACAAATCACCAATTTTAACTGATGAACTCATCACATCTACTAGCCCGGATTCATTTCCTTTCCATGCGACGAAACTAACCGAGTTTTTTTTGTGATATCAAAAAACTTCTAAATAAAATTAAGACCAATTGATTTAAGACTCAATTCTTTATGCTCCAAGACAATAATTGATTATAAGCAAAAACAAATTTCAAAATAAAAATCAGAACAAAATCGGAACATTTTTTTTATCACGATACCCGTGCACCCTTATAAATCGTACTCTTTAAACCATCAAAGTTTTACAAATTTATATCACGTTACCCGTGTGTTGTAGCTTCGTCTTCTCTGTTTTGATGTTGTCTTTGGTGGCATTTCGAGTGTTTGTCGAGAAGGGGGCGTGGATGTATGATCGACTCTTGACGGCTCTGTTGTAGTCCAAATCTAAGGTGTCCAAAGTTGTTCCCCAGGATTCCTGCCTGTGTACTTCCTTCGAAGATGAACGTTCACGCTTGTTGCTTCCGGTGGACTGGATCATTCTACTTTCCCTTGAAGACTTCCTGCTTTCGGGTTTTGTTGATGTATTTTTGTGTTTTCCTTTTTCTCTTATGTTAGGGTAATTCATGACGGTTTGTCCGTCTGCCGATCTCTTTCAGCCTTTCGATCTAATAGTCGGCGCGCCGTCTATGGGATCGAACCGCTTTCCGTTATCAAAAAAAATCAAAAAAGGGTTTCTATTCTCACATAAAAAAAGTTAAAAAAAACAACATTCTTCTTACAAATGTTTAAGGTATGGAAGTTTTGCCAGTGATTTGTGGAGAGCACCTGTTAGATCTTGTCCCTTGAGTGATTTGTTAAACAGAACCAGGATTTCCAATTACAGAAGGTGCCAATTACAAAAGGTGTCCATAAGTGAAGCAACACAATTCGTATTTCTCTTAAAATAGCGATATAGTGAGAAGAAGCTATTCAGCGTGATTAACACTAATCCAAAGTTAATCCAACCTACATATTAACGACATGCCATACTTTGGCTTCTCTTAATTACTTTGTGATCTCCAACTTGTATCATTGTTGCAAGAATTCACTAAGAAGTTCCAGTCTTTTTTTCCGATTGTTTTGCAATTATAGGAAGAGTGGTTAATGCAATACAAATACATAGTATATCTTGCATGGTTTCAGTAGCTTCAAATGAAAAATATCATAATAAAGTGAAGCAAAATGGTCCTTTGTCCCACTATAAATATGTCCATTGAGTTGACAACACTTACTCCTCTGTCATTGCTTGATCAAACATTTAATCAAACACCATCTGAGCATGATTAAACAAATCTAGTATAGTTGGTCCTAAAAACAGAATCTGACACTCGAGATTGTTGATCATATGTGCCTTGCTTTGGGGCTTAACTATTTGCTTACCAAAATGTGGAACGAAAGAACCTTAGGCGTTAGCTCTCTAAAATTTAAGTTGATGCAAAACATAATCAAAATTTTAAAATATCATGTATTCACCTTATTTCCAAATTGCTAAGTGGTCACTTCCTCGGCAATTTGACGAGAGAAATCTATATACTATATTAAAGCCAAAACATTTACTTCAACGTGGTTCTTCCTAAACCATAATATGCTACCTGTCATTTTCTTAGAATTTTAATTTTTAAAATTTTATATATATATATATATATATATATATATATATATATATATATATATATATATATATATATATATATATATATATATATATATATATATATATAGTTACCATATTTTAACTATCATATTGTAGAACTTATATTTATCTACTTACCAAACATGTCTTTTTATATATATACATATACTAGGTCCTTTTCCACATAATTAGGGTAGGGTTGTGAGGCGGAATCTAGACCGTAAATTACAATAACAATCAATGGCTGGGTGGAAGGATAACATTACAAGGTTGGCGGTGGCAAAATTGTAAATATCACACAACTTCAATTCGGGAGAAATCACGACAGATTGACGGATTGTTTCAACGAACAAGTTCCCTCTTGCTTCCATAGCTATGGATGATTGTTGTTGCTGAATCTCAAGCTTGAGAGAGAGAAATCAGACACAAAGCTTGATCAAATCCCATCTATTTTCCATCTTCTATGAGAAGCTTGAACGAGATCCAACAAGAATACTAATTAGGGTTTTTATTTTCAATTTCCCTCTTGTAAATCATGGATTTGTGGGTTTGAAACATCAAATTACTGCTTCGTTTTGTTGTAGTGGTCAATTTGTAGTTCTTATTGAGTTTGTGAAGCTTTAATTTCATTAGATTGGTGTTATTTTAAACTTGGGATTTTAAGGTCCAACAATGGAGTTTTAAAGTCCAACAATATGTTTTAAAGACCAACAATGGAGTTTTCACATAATTAATGGGTTGGTTTGGGGTTGTTGTTGAAAATGTGTCTTACTACAACTCATGAACTAATATGATGTGATATACGAGCTAGTACTAATTGTACCGTGCACTATTATTTGTAATACAATGAACTACTTCTTGTTGTAATGTGAACAAATCTTTGGAGCTTCTTTATTATCACTCTACATCATTGATAAACTACCAGCTCATAATTTTAGAGCTTTTGTTTTTAAAAGCATAAACTACTCGTTAAAATGTCATGAACTACTTGTTTACAAATTAGGAACTACTCTTATTTATATGATGAACTACCCTTATGTATATTGTGAACTACTCTCATAAAATTAATTAGTTGTTCTTATATGTACTTTCAGGTTTGCAACCCTTCACAGCGGAAATGTTTAGTGAGTCGACATTAGAAAAAAATGAGGATGCTGGATCTTTGTTGCACATTACAAATGACGGATCAAGAGAATGAAAGCCAATATGTTGTGATGAGATAAAACCTTGTATTGAAATTATATTCAAAACACTTGATGAAGCTCAACTATTTTATGAGAATTATGCAAAAGCTTATGGTTTTCATATCCGATGTGGATCAAAGCACAGGGACCGTGCACGTCAAGAAGTCGTTACTAGTAGGACATTTGTATGTACTAGAGAAGAGAAAAAAATTTCATCCAATACCACCGGTCAAAGAAGAACAATTTCTAATCAAGTAGAATGCAAAGTTATGTTGAGATTGAAGTACATTGGTCCACGTGGATATATAGTTACCACTTTTGTTGAGGTTCACACACATCCTATGTTGTCTAATCTATCTCGTGATTTTTCTAAGTCAAAGAGTGATATGACTATTGGACATCAAAAGTATATGCTTTATTGCTCAAAAGCAAACATTGGTCCTGCCAAGTCACATAGGTTACTTCAACAATTTGTTGGTGGTGACGTCGTGGATGTTGGTGCAACGGTTCAGAACTTTAGAAATTTCAAGCGAGATTTGATGGCTTTTATATCGGATATTGATGCACAATTGTTGATTGATAGACTCTTTAAAAAGAAGGAGGTGTGCGAGGGATTTTACTTCAGTTATGACGTGGATGAGAATGATCAACTTAGTCGTGTGTTTTGGGTGGACCCTCTTGCTCGTCGAAACTATGCTTTATTTGAAGACGTTGTTTTCTTTGATTCTACTTACCAAACTAATAGGTAATTATTTGAATTTGAACTACCTATGTTATACTTACACCCAGTATCATCCATTAACTGCTCCTTTATATATCATGAACTACCCCTTTATACGACATGCACTACACTTATATATACCATGCACTATGATTTTATATACCATGAACGATTCTCTCATATTTTAAAGTTAGTAATTATTTGAATTTGAACAACCTATGTCATACTAACACCCACTATCATCCATTAAACTCTCCCTTATATATCATGAACTACCCCTTTATATGACATGAACTACACTCACATATACCATGCACTATGCTTTTATATACCATGAACGATTCTCACACATGTTATAAATTATCGCATCTTGGTATAAATTCAGGTATGACATGGTTTTTGCACCGTTCCCGGGTCTTGACAACCATACAAGATGTGTGACATTTGGAGCTGGTCTTTTGTTGAAAGAAGATGCTAGTTCATACACTTGGTTGTTTGAGTGCTTCAAAGATGCAATGGGCCATGGACCTAAGATTCTGATGACTAATCAAGATGTTGCAATGAAGGTTGCAATTCCGATTGTCTTCGCTACAACCCGACATCGTCTTTGCATGTGGCATATTATGTAAAAGGTGCCACAAAAAGTAGGAGCAAAACTGAATCAATCGTTGGAGTTTAGGACAAAGTTTAGCAGCATGGTATGAAATGAGTATATTACTCCCCAAGAATTTGAAGAAAGTTGGGGCTCTATCGTGGATGAATTTGATCTTGATGTCAAATCATGGTTCAGTGACATGTTTGCTATTCGGAGCTTATGGATTCCCACTTATTTCCAAGATGTTATGTTTGGCGGTCTTGTAAGGACAATATCCATGTCAGAAAGTGAGAATAGTTTCTTCAAGAAGTATACAGGTCATTATTTCACACTAATTGAATTATTGATGCACTACGAAAGTGCCTTTGATAGTCAACGTTACATGCATAGCAAATTGGATTGTGATTGTGAGACGAAGACCCCTGATTTCAAGACTCCAATACGATTGGAGAGACATTGTGCCGAGGTTTTCACACTTACGTTATTCTATATTGTTCAAGCCGAGTTTTTCTGCATCTTTTGAATGCTACATTGTCTCAAGATGTGAGGACAACCCGGATGTCACTTTGTTCACCATAAGAGGTCATGGAAGTAAGATTACTTGGTTGAGTATTTTAATTCTACCGGGTATTCAAATTGCACGTGTAACATGTTTCAAAGGCTTGGGATTCCATGTTGTCACATTATGCTTGCCTTGAAGGACAAATATTTGGACAAGATGCCTATACCTTTAGTCATTCCTCGGTGGTCAAAATCGTCATTGTTGCCTCCGTTGTCCCCTACTGAAAGTGTTATTATGAAGCAAACATTCGAAACTATCGAAAGACATTCTATGTTAGGAGGTCTTATGTCCGATTTCTTTGGATGTGTTAGTCTTGTCGAGAATGACATTGGTCGTGTCAAAGAGTTTTCTAAAATGTTAAGGAATTACAAGACATCCTTATTGACTTCTCCGGGCTTATTTCAACCAAATAAGCGAGATTTTGTTGAAGCATTTGCGGGCAATAGTATACCTAGTGAAGTCAAGGTTTTTCCTTATAAGCAAACAAAGAACAAAGGTAGTCATGGGCGTATAAAGAGTGAGATGGAGAAGAAAAGGATTGGAAGTCAAAGGACTTGTGGAAAATGTCATCAACCGGGCCATAATTCAAGGACGTGCACGACTCAACAATTACCATGAAGTACATTTATTTGCACTATTTACATTTTGCATTGTAATGCCTTACGGTTTGAACTATGTGTTTACTATGAACTATGTTTATTATGCCTAATTGAACTGTTTATTTTGCACTATATTGTTTGATATCATGAACTATCACTTACTCATTTGTTTACTTTCACATATGAACTATCAATTCCTAATTTTTGAAGCATGATATTATGAACTATTCCTAGTTTGAACTACATTTACTTGTATTATTTCATTTGATTTTATGAACTATCACTTACTACTTTTTAAACTATCAATTCCTAGTTTATGAAGCTGTAAATTATGAACTATTGCATACTATTATATGAACTATCACATTCTGAATTTCGAACTACCACACATGAGAGATCTTGCCCAAAAATAGTAATACTTACAAAATGGTTGATAACATTCGTGATTCATCCAACATTCACATTCCAAATTCTTCTACAGTAATTTGAACAAAACATCAAAAAGTTACAAAATTCAAGTCTTAGACTAATCACATCTCACTTCGTCTATAATGCTATTTATGCACAATATTTTTATACATATTTGCGTATAGACTCTGTCTACATAACTTTTTGTTACATTTCATTCTATCTATAATTTTATTTTAACCTTATTTTCTCTTTTTCCCATAAAATATTTGAGAAAAATAAATTACAAAAAGATATTATTGGTTTATTTGTGAAAGAGTAGGACCCACTTTATTTTGCATTTTTGGAGGATGACGTCTATATTTGAACGGAGTGAAATTTTATTTAACTATTTATACATGGGATGTAGGAGTTTATTTTAAATATGAGTGTAAAATTTAACCCTTTTCACTAGGGATGTAGATAGTCTTAACATGTCATAATACTTCTAGCGTAAACGTAATTCATTCAAGTCCGATTGGATGATGGTTTCCAAATAGACCTCCTTAATTTTTATGATGTACTTCCCACTATTCCTTTTGAATCTGAGACTCCAGTTAGTTATGTCATTACCCATGTACGTCTCGAGATGTCTCATCACGTAGATTGCCCTATCATAACGGTTTGTCGGGTTCTGCCATGGGACAACAAGCTTCACTGTATCGACATCAATGGTTTCTTTGACATTCATATCCAACCATTTGCTTGAAAAGAATTATATTAGCATCTTCTTCTGAAATATAATCAAAATAATTAGTTATGCTTACAACCTATGCACTATCATATTATGATCTATGAACTACCATAATATGGTTTATGAACTTCCATATAGTGAGCTATGAACTGTCATGGAATGAGTTATGAACTATCATGTTAAAACAAATGAACTATTATTCGCTAATTTTTGAACTACTGAATAATGCTTACCAAAATTTGGGTTGCATAACCATATCGTTCACCAAAATCCTTTTCCTTTGTAACATGGTGATCAATGACTTCAATCACCTTCTTCTTCAAATTGAAGCTAACAACAAAGTATTGATTGCATACCACTTCTAGAACCGGGAATAAGACCTACAAATATTCGACAATATGATGGATAAGGAAGACTAGTATATTGTCTATCATAAGAAAGTAATAAATGTAGTATATTTACCATATCTACAATACTCAAGTCAATTGATCTCTTAAAAGTAAGCACCTCCATTTTTTTCCCAAAGATCTCATACATGACCTCATAGGAACTTTGTTTTGCACTAACAACATCAACTTTCTGCAAATAAGCATCACGTGTGACAAGCTTTATTTTCAACATTCAATTAGCTTGAATATTCACGTAAAATGCACCAATAACTTACCCAAACAAACGTGAGTCCAAACAAACGGTGTGGTGATTCTGGACTTCTAAAAATTTCATTCTCATTCAATATTCTCGTCTAAGTATCAACCCCATCTTTACTTATATAGGAATCGCCTTCAAAGGTCTCCATTTGAGACTTTTCAATCACCAAGTCTTTGTGTTAAACACTACTGTGCTGCAAATAAGATGTTTATGCATACAGTTCATTTCTTTACATTACATAGTTCAAAATTTGCAATGACATAGTTCACTTCTTTAGATTACTTATTCAAAATTACATTTATTTACTATAACAACGATAAAAACTTACTTGGGTGACTTGTTATTTGCAATGACGTAGTTGATGACGTCAATTTGCATTTTTGTGGTCCTAGTCCTTGACTTTACTGCTCGATCTTGCCATGGATTCTTCCGCTTATCACCGACATTTGTATCCCTTTGTTGTCGGACTCTCAGCGTCCTCTTGTTGCTTTCAGCTTCAAAAACCACAACCTTCCCTTTTCCTTTCTTCTTCAATATCATAACACATAACATTTAACAATACTAACATAATAACATTAATTTTTTTAAAGTGAGCTATATAACAATTGTTATACCTTTTCAACCATCACAACCTTCCCTTTCTTGCCACACTTGCTAGACTCTAGAATTTCAGAAATCAACTCTCAATGCCAAATAGCAACATCAACCACAACTTTCTCTTTTACTCTCTCCTTCAATATCATAACATGTAACATTTAACAACACTAACATAATAATGTAAAGTTTTAGGTGAATTGTATAACAATTATTATACCTTTTCAACCATCACCGTCTTTCGGAATCTCAAAATCCAACTCCTCAATAGTATTTTCAATTACCATGTCAGCCCACTCTTGTGTCAAGTCTAGAGAAAATGATGGAGCTGGAAAGCCTTGGTATATCTCCTTGTTCTTCTTTTAAGATTTCTTTATCTACGGCTTCAAGAGAGCGATGCAACTTGGTATATCTCTTTGTTTATCACCTTAATTTTGAATTTGCTTCTCACTTTGCTTCTCACCTTCCATGGAGAGATGAATGGGAAGGTAAAAATGAGCGCCATAGTGAAAGTAAGAGAGTCACCGGAATGGCTTGCGAGAACCGCCGGAATGGCTTGCGAGAATCGCTGGAAAAACGTTGGGGAAGGAGAGAACGAACCGGGATGAACGTCGTCTTCTGCGGGACTAGCGAGAAGATGGAGGAGAAGAGTTAGCTATTTTCCCTATTTATCCCTAATATTCTACTAAAATTACAAAAAAACCTCAACTAGTTCAACGGTTCAGATTTCTCTTTTTATATGTACTAGATAAATAGGGCCGTACCTAAACGGTACGGTAAACATACTTCAAATTATACTAATGAAATAATAATTCTATGATAAAACTTATACCAAAATAACTTTATGTATATAGTTATACATATATTTATCTATATTTATATATACCCAACATAAATTTGTAATATACGTATATATGTTAATGTATTTTTATTTTATTAAAAATCTATATTTATATCTATTTACTTATATTAAAGTGGAAGATATTCACACCTCGTGTCATTCATATATTGACTTCGTGTCACATGTCATTTTTCTCATAATTTTCATTTTATAATTTATTATTTAACTAATAATTACTAAATTACTAATATCATTAGTAAATAATCTTATCACAAATTCTAAAGATATTTTTTTAAAATATTTTCAATTTTATTTATAAAACGATTAGATAATTTTCTATTCTAACTTTACCTTACAAATATATTATTGTTTTTTTTTAAATAGTAAGTACTAACTAAATCAACAAATATATAAATTATAATAATATTAATGTTACATCTTCGTTGTTCTTTACGTATCATATTTTAAAATGACCTAAGAATTTTATAAAAACTTTTTAAAAGTTTCTATTTTTTAGCATTTACATTTCAAATTTGTCTTTCAAAATAGTTAATTGATAATAACTTATTTTTACACTTTTTATATTTATATAAAACAAAAAATAAGATATATAATATCATATAAATTAGTCTATTTTTATCGTTTATTTAAAATTATAATTAATTTAATAGTAAAAAATTTATTTTATTTTCTCATCGGATTAATTAAATAAAATCATTGCCATACGTCAAAAGTGTTTAATAAATTAAAATTTAAAGATTATAACCGTGCCATGTACGAAGAACTATAGTAGTATATATAAAAAAAAGGCTCCCCACCACTCAAGTAAGAAACCCACGGGAAAATCAGTAAGTGTAAAAGATGTATGAAATGATCAACAATAAACTTACTACAAAATCCACTTATGAATTGCGAAAAAGGTTAAAAGCATAAAATGAGCAACAAATTCAACCGTATTTCAATCAAATGCATGGATATGACAATGACATGTGAACTATGAAATAATCACGTCACAACACTATTCAGAAGGCAATAGTACCCTTGAATGATTCATTTGTAAATATGTATTGATTGACGAAAGAAAATAACAACAAACTTGTGATGTCAAATAGCAGTATAACATTCTGAACCAAATACAGTACACTGACTTCAAGAAGGTAAATAAAAATGTACAAAATACAGTACTCTACCCCTTCGAAAAATGAATCCCCTAAAAGAAAAAAGTCACGACTTCACCTCGACGGTTATCCCCAATAACCTGTCTATATGCGATGGATAAACTCTTGCTGCAAACAAATGGAAAAATTGAGCTTCAATTGCGAAATTACATCAATGAATTCATGGACATTGACTATTGAGCAGCCAAAAAAACTTAAGAAGTCCAGAAACCTCTTATACAGCCAAAAATTACAAAACGCTTAATGAAATTGATTTCAAATACTGAGCTATGATTGTATTTTATTAAATTGGATTAATAATTTTTATATTAAATAAATTATTTATGTAAATGAATTCCTTTAAACTTAAATGAGGAAAGTTAGAAAGGAATAGAAATTTCCCAACAGGAACGAATGTCCGATAGGTTAGGGATGGGTACACCCTAATCCCAAGTGGATATAGGATGAGGTACATTCTGCTAAACGAAGTGGCATGCCGAACCCGTTGACACCCCTTAACTTACAAGGAATTGATTGACAATGAACACGCTTTCAACTAACATTTCCACCACAAGGTGAGTAACAAGTGCTTGATGTATCTAATATGGCAAACAAGAACAACTGAACAAATATCCCACTAGATACCAAAGAATATGATAAAAACACAACAAAAATTCACAATGAACAAGACAAAACGGAGACAAAATAAAGAAACTAGGTTAAAAAAATTCAAATACCTTTTTATGTGTGATTTTTGAACAATCTCGTTGCTGCGATAGTTTGTCACCGAAAGGTTCTACATAAAAGAAAATGCCAAAACAAATGATCAGTTCATTATGTAAAATTGAGCAATAAACCGTCTAAACACAATATATAACAAGCATCTAGCCTATCAATAATTTCTCACACACTGAGAAATGATTCATTGGTTCGCTATCTGTAGTGTCAAGTGGAAAGAGACTGAAATTAGATTTTCTTGTTAGAGAAATAAACAAGATTTGAAAACTATTTTTCGGAGAGCATGATCAATAGTAGTGAAGATGGGGCAATTCAAACAAAAAGACAGTACCAAACTAATAATATGATTTATAAATCTAGAATAGCCAAAATTGAAAATGTAATACAGAGAAATGAGAAGAATCTGAAGGCACCTTCGCGCAAATATTCCGTTGGAGTCATTGCCAATTGGAGTCGTAGAACATGGCGGCTTCAGAGAAGCCACTTTCTCCCAGCCCATCAGTAGCAGGGCGTCGTAGATATAAACAGAGGCTATACACAATAGATCTGCACTTGAAGAAAGCTTTCTAGATTCATCGAACGAAGACTCGAAGAGAAAATTTACAAAATATAGTCCAAGTAAGACCAAACCTGGAAGGGCGATGTAGAATTGATGCGGAAGCTCCGATGATAAGAAAGGGAAGACCGCTGAGGTAGCGGCGAAGTAAAAAAGAAGAGGGCTGAAATTTTAGGGTAAGTCACACGACTCACACGCATCCCTTTATTTATATACCCTTATTCCTTAATGTTACTTGTTTTACCCTTGCGATTGAAGAAGCGCATACATGCGCTTCGTAAAACGCATATTATTCTCGAATTGGCTGTTTACTTTTACTGCTGGAATTTGTGATGTAAAATATAGTTGAGTGAGTCTATTAACATTGTGTAATTGAATATGTATGCCCATTGCATTTTATGTAGTTGATATTTGTGTTTTATGTATTAACATTGTGTACGGACATTATGTAATTGAAATTGTGTATTAATTATTGTGTATCGTCAAAAGAATACACGAAGTTTGATTATTCTAATTGATATAAGGGTGGGGGGTGGCTACTCGTCTAGAGTTCGAATCCTACCTTTGATTATTATACAAAAGGTGTCTTATTTCACCAATCTTCTCAATACAGTTTTACTTAAAATTTTAGGGCAAGGTTCATGCTTCCACAGGTTTTCTTCTTCACGGAAAGAATGATTTGCATTATCAAATTTCAAGCATAGAAAAAAATATATAAATGCAATTTTCTTCATAAGTCTCGCAAGAGGACTCGTTTTGATAAAATAGGATATTTAGAATTGTTCCACGACGAATTCAGCTTGATGATCTAAGAAGATGACTATAAATACAAGGTTATCCGGTCGCTTTGCATCTAAATCTTACTATAAGCTAAAACTCCAAAGGCAAACGTTAGAACTCCGGCTCTGTCGATCGCATGGTGGCTGGTGTGCAGTGTCGGGTCACGAGGGCCATGAACACGCTATGTCGCCAATGAACATGAACATGAGTCTGGCTCTGTTGATCACATGGTGGCTGGTGTGCAGCGTCGGGTCACGAGGGCCATGAACACGCTATGTCGCCAATGAACATGAACATGAGCCCCGATGACGATGTGCCCCGACTTGCGATCTCGTTTTGTCTAAGAAAGACTAAGGGAGAAAAAAAGAAGAAAAAACCCTCCTTAAACGGAACATGATACACATTGTTCTACTAGCTCATTTTGAAGAGGAAGGGAAGGAGGTACTTGAAATTCAAGGTTCAAGTCCCGCGAGTAGCAAAAAGTACTTTTTAAATTACGATCTATTTAGATGGAGAAATTTAGTGATGTTTATTATTTCATTAACTCTTAACTAATACAATAAAATTAATATAATATTTATTACAATAATTCATCAACCACTATCTAATTTATTTGACAATATATTTATAAAACAAACTAAATATATAAATATTTTTAAATTTATTTATTTATTTAATTTATAGATTTATTGTATAATTTCAAACTTAATATGCAACATATCTTATAAAAAAAAATTGTGCCCTCCAACGAAAATTTTCTGGCTCCACCATTGACGATGAGCACACTTAACTCTGACTCTCTAGCTTTCCCTTCGCTCATGCTTAGGCTAGTAGCTTCCCTTGTTTCCTTGGGTGTCCCTGCCACACTATTTGACCAGCTCACTCGCTTGTTCCTCTCTGAATACTTCTTCGTTTATATCCCTGTATTTGTGTACATATTATTTCAGTGGTTCATTTGCCATTGTTCGTATGTTATTAATATGTTGATTGCTTACGATTTCCTCTATTGCTCATTGGAGCCATTTCCTCTATTGCTCATTGGAGTCATTTGCTCATTGGAGCCATGTCCGGAGTATGTACTATGAAATAGCAACGGTGTATTCTCCTTATTATTGTAGTAGTGTCTGCTTCCATAAGCTGGAGTAAGCTTGGATTATAGGAAATATCGTAGGACCTAGAATTATTAGATCTTAGGGGAGATGTTTAGATAATATAAACTATACATAGCTTTAACGAATTTTAAACGAGGATAGTAGAGGGTGTGACACTATTTCCTTATTTGCTTATTCTCTTCTTATTACGAAGGGTTGTCGGCAATCAAAATCTCAGGGTACAACTATTGCACGTCACACTTTGTGTAACCAAAACTAAGACCTATGAGAACTGTAATCAATCGGCGACTCGGCGTACTTCCAAACGCGAGAAAGACAATAAGAGGAGAGGAGGATTGTAGAATTTAGATCTATGTATATTGTATGAGAGGAGAGGATGTCCCTTATATAGGAGTCTAGAAGGAGGTTACGCTGGTAACCAACAAGTAGAAAATTTTAGCATCCACATTTATCACGTAAGACTTGGTCAAGAATGTTTTATGTATATGCTCAACAGATACTTGCACTAAAGTGGCTTGTAGTGCGGATTTGGGTCAACCCGATATATTGTTAGGCGGCCAGTCCAACATTATCATGCACGAAGTCAATGCTTCCTTCATCCAATGTTTATCATGGTCAGAACCCGGACACTAGAAAAGTGCATGAAATATGTATCGGTGACACGTGTTTATATGGGTTATAGCAAATATAACATTGTAAGGCAAATGTTAAATAATAATTAACGAATAACTATAGTTCGATTGGTATTACTAAGTTATTGCGTCGTGGAAGATCACTCCCTTAGAAGCAAAATGGACTCGACTTTGGTGTAAATCAAAAAGCGACGTTAATAACAAAGGTTGAAGCACAACAACACAAAATCCCTTTTATATGGAAGACATAAACAAAATCGACTTAATAATATTCCCTTGATTAGGCTGATATAGAGAAAAAAATACCTTTTTTTCCCTGGAGTACGCGCCCCACACGTCCTCCCCCTCCCTTTCCTTCTGCCTCACTTGCCGCTCCCCTTTCCACCATGGGAGCCACTCAAGGCTCCAAGAAACTCTCCATTAAGATCTCCGACCTCCCACTCAGCCCCTGCTCTTCATCATGTCCACCACTTAGCCCCTCCACAACTTCGTCTAACCCCTTTGACCCCGTCCCAGAAGATCTCATTCCAAGCAATAATCACCGGTCTACTAAAAACCTTCCATCACCACCGCCGTTTGTCATCTCTTAGGAGCCCCCTTCCCCCTACCCCTATTAATCCTCCCCCACATGCTTTCACTCCCTCATCTCCATCAACACCCCTACCCTCCTCAAAAAATACATGGTACTATTCTATCAACAATTGCCTCTAAACCACCTTGCACCTATGCTCCCAAGTCCCAACCCCTCACCCTTAGTCCCACCCCGCCTTCATCCACTCCCACCTCCCCCTATTGCTTCTTTCTCACTCTCTCTTAAAGGCATTCCAATCGTCGACCCTTCTCCCCACCCATATCCTTCAAAGATATTGTCAAGAAAAAAAACTTGGAACCACGTTCCCCTCACTTTTTCCCCAAGGCTCGACGATGGTATTATCCCTTTCACCAAGGAGGATATTAATGATCTCATCAATAAACAGGAGTTATCCCTTGTTGTTATCCTAACTAGTGGCCCTATCATCTTCAAGAGACTAGAATCCATTTTCTCACTTGCATGGAACTCGATCCATCAACCCAAGATCATCCTCAAAGACAAAGGCATCTTCATATTCCACTTCAAATCTGAGGAGGTTCTCAACCTAATCCTTCACAACAACCCTTGGATCGTTAACGGCTCTTCCACCCTTCTCTTAAAATGTTGGTATCATGGCATGCAACTTGATTACTTCTGTCGTGAATCCCTTCCTATCTAGGTTACCCTTTCTAACCTCGACTATAGATTTTGGTCTCGACATATGCTAGCCAAAATCGGATCCGCTATTGGCACTCCTATCCTCACTAACACCCATTTTGCTCATCAAAATTAACTTGGCTTTGCTAAGATACTAGTGGAAATCTCAGCCTCCAAGCCCTTCTTCGAGAAGTTCTCTTCAAAGACCCTAATGAGGAAGTTATCTCTCAAAAAAACAACTATGATTGGCTCCCTGATCACTACATCGCCTGCAAAGTCTTCGGTCACTAGTGTAGATCCTCAATCCCCGTGTACACCCTTGCTTCCTCCTCCAAAATTCATCTTAAACCCTCATCATCTCATCGTTAACCTCTTCTACCCACTTCATACCCATCTCTTC
This sequence comes from Fagopyrum esculentum, assembly GCA_033239045.1. Lineage (NCBI taxonomy): Eukaryota > Viridiplantae > Streptophyta > Magnoliopsida > Caryophyllales > Polygonaceae > Fagopyrum > Fagopyrum esculentum. The sequence goes on from BSUD01000005.1 coordinate 120,369,097, forward strand.
TCATATCCTAACTACACTAAAGGATGCTTCTACCTCTCCCCCCCCCCCTAACCCGATACCACTTCTACCATCTCCAAACCCTTCCTCCTCTATCAACCTTCCTAAGATCATACTTAAACCTCCTCCTTCATTATGTCCCTCGGATAGCTCCTCGCTCTCTCTATCTCATCAACTTGGCCTCGTTGGTTCATCCGATTACCATTCTAACCCCACCCTCTCACACCCATCATTTCCAACACAGTCTCCGACAACAAGGCTTGTCATGAGATCACCAAAACTACCCCTGATGAATCTTAAAATTTGTTCATTATACATCGGTGGTCTCAACTACCCCAATACACAAAAAGCTATCAAATAGATAACTAAGAGGCATCAACTCGATATCCTAACCATCATTGAAACATGTCTCAAAAAGAACAAGGAGCCAAGAATGCTTCCCAACTTTTTCATCAATGGAAGAATCTATCTAACGGCTCATGTTCTCATAACCGCCAGATTTGGATTTGGTGGTCTGATCATACAAGAAATCAACCCATAAGGAGATAGACGAACATCTATCTTTAACCTCCCTAATTGCATCTTATTTAGTGTCCACACACACACACACACACACACACACACACACACATATATATATATATATATATATACACACACACACACATACACACCACTACTACAAAATTGTGTTTATAATCCATAACATATAATTCGGACGTGTAATATATGGATTATAAAATAAGAAATAGGATGAGTAAATAATTATAATCCGGATTTAATTATGATTCGGAATATAAACTTAACTAAGTTATGTGATAAGCATTACAAATACACCATAATATAAACGCCCGGATTATTTGATAACCCAAATAATCCGGTTTCCTGATAACCGGATTATTTGATAACCCAAATAATCCGGTTTCCTGAAAACCGGATTATTTGATCTATATGTCTAGTGAAATTGGAAATACGCCCGGATTAATAAGTTCCCTGGATATCAAAAATTAAAAAAACTCTCCCGCTTGCTTTTCCCTGCGCGCCGTAGCCCCTTTTTTCATCTATCTTTGTCGAAATTTAGGGTTCTTTCGATCGATTCGTTGGGGCTTTGAAAGACTTCGATCAATTGCTCCTTGAAGAATCTTAATCTAAGGTAAGTTTATCTCCATCTTTTCACTTCATGTGCTAATAGATCCTTTCGAGTCTAACAACTGTCCAACACACATCTTTGTTTGAGGTTTAGGTTTCAATTTTTTGATTGAAATTGTGGACACTGAAGAGGGTGGCGGATTCGTGCTTGAATTGGTCATTGAAGTTTCATAAATCAGTGGTAAAGTCTTCATATGCTCTGAATTGGTCATTGAAGTTTCATTTTTCTTAGAAGATTTTCTTTTTGAAAATTAACCGCAAACATTATTCTCCTTACTTGAGTTGATCCTAAAAAGTATCAAGAACAGGTTGTTCATAGGCAGGATTTTTGTACAATGAGATCTTGTTGCAGTTTCCTTTGAACAATTTGCTTTAAATAACCTTCTGATGTTTCTTCTTGTGTGTTTGTGAAGGTATATGTAATTGATTTTGGCCTTGCAAAAAAGTTCCGGGATCTTCAAACACATAAACACATACCTTACAGGTACTAGCTGCAATCTCCAAATCTGTGTTTCTGTTATCTGATAGCAAGTTCCTCATTCGGCTTTGTTATTTTCTTAGTTATCTTGTATTTGGTAGTTTGGATCAACCAGAGCAAAGCAATCTAACAAAGTGTTTCAAATCTATTTGGCTCTATCAAGGCGCTTCTCCTGATCTCCTAAAGTGCTTCTATTATCTGATAGCAAGTTCCTCATTCTGCTTTGTTATTTTCTTAGTTATCTTGTGGTAGTTTGGGTTAACTAGGAGCAAAATAAACCGAAAAAGTGTTTCAACTTTGGCTCTATTAGGGTGCTTCTCCTACTCTCAGTGCTTTGTGTCTTAAAATTGAGTTCCAGGAATGCACTTGCAATGCTAAATATTATACTTTGATTTTGCATATATTCTTTCTTAATTAAGGAACAAGTTCAGTGGTTAAAAGAAGATAAACTACAGGAATGATTTGAAAAGAGTTCTCGAATAAGTGATTGAATTATGGTGCTTCTCCTACTCACAAGTAAAGTAGTGAAAAGGAGCACTACTGGATTGAGACATAATTTTATTATAAGGATATTAGAAATTTTGATGTATATGCATTGCTGGTTGGAGTAAAATGGGTGGGGTAACGTACAAGTTATAATGTTGGGTAGGAGTTGGAACCCTAGCTACAAATATCATGTAGGTTACTTGTACTATTTGATTTCGATTTTGTATTCGTTTCATCGGCGCTGAGCATGATGAATTTCATGACCGAGGTGAGGTTGAATTTTCAGTGCTTTGTGTCTTAAAATGGAGTTCCAGGAATGCACTTGCAATGCTGAATATTATACTTTGATTTTGCATATATTCTTTCTTAATTAAGGAACAAGTTCAGTAGAATGATATCCGCCAACCACAAAATTGTATCCTCGTACTAAGCAAATTTATTAGATTCACTGTTTACATTTTAAGTGATTGAATTTCCCTCTTTGTTTTTGTGTTTTGACAGTACTTGGCTTAGTATGCAATGATTTCATGAACAAGCAGATTGGTTTGTACTTTTTCCATTCAAATTTCCCTTTTTTCTCCACACACATCAGAAGGCTAACTACTGAGTTGATCTCCGTAAATATTGTGTTGGATTTTCTAAACATATTACTCTTTTTTTTGAAAGTTGGTTAGTTAATATTATACTCCTTGTATTTAAAGTTAAGGTTAACTACTGAGTTGGGTTTTAAACATTGTCTAAACTTGTTTGAAGGATATTGCTAATATCTTTCACTTTGATGCCGGATTTTCTTGCTTTCCTTGTTAACATGGAATTAGGTTGTTCTGTGTTTTTTAAGTAAGGTTAACTCTTATTTTAGAGAGTTTTATCTGGAAATATTATTTTACAATTATAGTTTTAAATATTTTGGACCAATCATGTGTGATTTACGTGACATTTATTGTGTTTAGAGTACCAACTACGATCTATATTAAGATTTGATTTTAGATAATGTCTCAATTTTCAAGGGTGACTTTCAAATGATATTAGTAAAGAATATTCGATTTAGCAGCATCTAGCTATTTATGTATACTTGCCAATTTTCCACATTTGAAGGAATATAATGTAAGACCATGCAATCTTGCATCGTTAGACTCTGATCTGTCATCATTATTTTTAGCATATATGTAGTCCACTAACATTTGGAAGTAGAATGATAGCCGCTGTTGTGTTAAACTTCTATTTAGTTGTTGTAATTCCTATGCTGCTATAAAAATTTGATTTAGCAGCATCTAGCTCTTCAATTTGCACCCAAATGATTGTGTTAAACTTCTCTGATTTTCATTTCTTTGTAAACTTCTCTGATTTTCATCTCTTTTCATTCTTGCAATGTTTGCTTTAGGGTTCTTTTCTGTCTTCTGGTACTTGAGCATTGGCATACAAGCAACTGGAAAGCTGCAACTTGATCCAAGAGGTAATTTTCTGTCTTCTGGTACTCTATGTGTCCCTGTAATACAGTTTTTAATATGTTCTTGTGTTTTTAAGCTTTATTTTTGAGACTTCTAGATATATATATTTAGTGTAGTTATGGCAGTCTACTAATTTCTGATAGTACATAGACTTCACCAAGAATAATTAAAAATTATTTGGAAAATCCAACATACATAGTTTATTCCAATTCATTACTCCACCGGTTCAAGGCAATATATTATATACAGTAGACACATAATTTATGTATACAAAATATTAACTAAATTAAAGTTCATTATGTATATTAACTCCATTGCGAGCTTAAGAAACAACTTGTGAACCACTCTCCTCTGAGAAATGTTGCCTCCACATATGTCTTATACATACAAGATAACCGACAAACTGAAGCTACTCTAGATATCTGATGGGAGTGAGGGGAGCTGTAGATGGAAACTCTGGATAAGACAACTTCGTGTTGTGTTCGATCAAGGTCTCAGCCTCGCACGTTTCTAAACACATCCATCGGGATCATGTACATGTATAATCATGATTCAACCCCTGTAACACGCAATTGTTTTACAATATGGAAGTCGTAGCAATTTGGCCTGCAATCCGATACAGCAAATAAAGATTCTAGTTGACCATTGAAACCAAAAATACCATCAGCTCCACATATGATGGTCTTAGCCTGCGTACAAGTGAACGCCAATGGCAATAAGGAAGATGCAAAGGAGGCCAAAGTTAATGAGAGAGTGGAATAGAATCGCAGTTCCAAACTCGATGCAACGACGCCCTCCCTGGAGTCAGCAGCACCAACACCGTGAAATTGGTATAAAAAGTCTCCACTCTACCATGTATTGGGCTGCATTTTGTCATCTGAGAGAGAATAACTTGGCATTGTGAAATTGGTATCCAAATTAAGCAATCAATGAATAGTGCATTACCAAACACAACCAAATAACAAGGATCTGACATTAAGAGAAAGCCCAAAAGCACAAGAGTTGCTCAGCTTTGACAAACTGCTCCAATAATGCAATAAAAAGCTGAATTTAAAAAAGATGAATTCAACAACCTTGTTATGTATCCTTGGCTCAGCCTGAAAATGTCATTTTGCACAGCCTTGTTATGTATCCTACTATTTATGTATACTTGCCAATTTTCCACATTTGAAGGAATATAATGTATGTATCTCCATTAAAATCTTTAACTTTCATAAAATATACCAATGATGTTTTCGCATGAATCAAAAAACTTCATTCCTTTATCTAATTAGATTAGAATAGTAAAATTTAAAGAGTATACAAAATAAAACACATAAAAAAAAGTTTACTCCACCAAATACCTTCAATCTAATAATTATAAAATGTCTTCATTTGAATGAAGGAAAATTAATACTAATGTAAATAAATATAGTATATTAAAATAGATAGATACAGTATTATGATTATAAACAATCTACTCAAAATAAATAGGGTAATTCTAATGAAATATTTATAATCGAAATAAATGGATAAGTGGACCCTACTACTTAAATATCATATTTTAGTTTGTTAAAGTTATATTTGAACATCTCTATAATACTCAATCGAGTCAATCTTAATTACCGCCGACTACCCTTAATTATCACATTTTATAATATCAAGTTCACAATACCCATTTTGTTTGTCAGGCAGAGAATTGATGTATGTTATTGCATCTTTTTTTTTAGAATATATTAGATTTTTTGTTACTCTAATGAAATTTTAATTGCGATAGAAACTTCTATAATTACTGGAATATGTTTTGTTATTTTTTATTTGTTTATTTTTTTTTGTCAACTTTGCTTCTTTTTTTTCCTTCTGTTTTTATAAATTAGTGTTCTTTTTTTTTTTGGACTTAGAATGGGCGATCGATCATGGATGTTAAAAAGTCGATTATCTGATGAATATTCGGAAGGAGTGGAGGCGTTTATTACATTTGCGATAGAAAATGGGTGTGATCCTAATAGGATGATGTGTCCATGCAAAGATTGCTATTATGCTAGGTGGATTAAGGTTGACGAGGTTAAGGACCATCTTATATGTCATGGCATTATTCCTGATTACACACGATGGATATGGCATGGAGAGAAAACAGCTAGGCATTGTAGTATTAATGAAAATCCCCAAGACGACGTTTACAGTCATTTCGAGGATGATAGGTTGGATGATATGATGGATGACATTGAGGAGAATTTTACGGATGATCCCGAGGGGTTTCATAATTTGGTAAAAGATGCCAAAACACCGTTATATGCTGGATGTACAAAATTTACGAAGATGGTTGCGTTGTTGCGATTGTATAACCTGAAAGTGAGACATGGATGGAGCGATAAAAGTTTTACCGCGGTTCTTGAGCTAATTACGGAAATTCTACCAAAGGGTAATTGTCTTCCTGTGAGTACGTATGATGCAAAGAAAATTTTGTGTTCCATGGGCATGAATTATGAGAGAATACATGCTTGTCCAAATGAATGTATTTTGTATCGAAATGAGTATGCTTCATTGGATAAATGTCCGAATCCTGATTGCGGTACACCACGATACAAGAAGAAAAACGTTCCAGCAAAGGTGTTATGGTATTTGCCTATCATTCCAAGGTTTCGACGGTTGTTTGGCAATCCTAAAGACGCCAAGAACTTAACATGGCATGCAAATGGAAGATTGAAAGATAGTAAAATTCGGCACCCGGCAGATGCAACACAATGGAAAAAAATCAATGAAATGTATCCTGAGTTTGGAAATGAAGACAGAAACCTCCGCCTTGCACTTTCTACGGATGGGATGAACCCTCATGGCAACCTAAGTGCAAGTCATAGTACATGGCCAGTACTATTGGTGATTTACAATCTACCTTCGTCATTGTGTATGAAGCGAAAATATATGATGCTAACTTTGTTGATTTCTGGGCCAAAACAACCTGGTTTTGAACTTGACATATTTTTGAAGCCCTTCGTTGAAGACCTGAATTTAATGTGGGAACAAGGTGTTCAAGTATATGATGCACATCGTGGACACAATTTTCTTCTTCGGGCCATGCTTTTCTGCACTATTAATGATTTTCCAGCATTAGGAAATCTTGCGGGTTATACAGTGAAAGGCTATCTTGCATGTCCTATTTGTGGAAAGGATACATTCTCTTGTCGCTTGACAGAGTGTAATAAAATCATTTATGTAGGGCACCAATCATTCTTGCCTGAAAAAGACCATGCTCGTAGGTGGACGCGTTGTCCCTTTAATCTTCCAGCTCAAGGTTTAATGGCCCCCACACCACTAACAGGAGAAGAAGTGTTGGGTATTGTGGAAAAAATAGATGTGAGATTTGTAAAAAATTCAGAAAACAACACGTGCATAGATGGGTGGAAGAAGAAATCGATTTTTTTGATCTTCCTTATTGGAAAGATCTTCTTGTGAGACATTGTCTTGATGTAATGCACATTGAGAAGAATATTTGTGACAGTCTCATTGGTACACTACTGAATATGCCCGGAAAAACAAAAGATGGTCTTAAAGTTAGAGAAGAGTATGTCAAGCTGAATATTAGGAATGAATTGCATCCACAAGCAAGAGGAAAGCGAACTTTTTTACCACCTGCTTGTTACACATTGTCAAGGGAAGAGAAAACTATCTTCTGTAAGTTCCTTCGTGATGTCAAAGTTCCTGAAGGATACTCTTCAAATATTAGCAACCTTGTCTCAATGAAAGACTTAAAGTTAGTGGGTCTCAAATCACATGATTGTCATATACTTATGCAACAGTTGTTACCACTGGCTATCCGATCTATATTGCCCAAGGATGTGAGATATACCATAATAAGACTTTGTTTGTTTTTCAAGAAACTATGCAGTAAGGTAATTGACCGTGATGAGTTGCCTGCTCTACAGAAAGAGATTGTCATGGTTCTTTGCAAATTGGAGATCTATTTTCCACCTTCTTTCTTTGACATCATGGTTCACTTAACTGTTCACTTGGTACGAGAGGTTGAGATTTGTGGACCGGTTTATCTGCATTGGATGTATCCATTTGAGCGAGCTATGAAGTATCTAAAAGGATATGTCATGAATCGACAGTATCCTGAAGGTTGCATTATTGAACGGTATATAGTCGAAGAATCTATTGAATTTTGTACTGACTATCTTGCAAATGTCGAAGCCATCGGTCTCCCAAAGGTGCAGGAGTTTGGAGAATTCAGCGGGAGAGGAACACTAGGATATGAGACAATATTCATTGATCGTGAAAAGTTTTGGAAACCAGCCCACTTATATGTCCTACATAACATGAATGAAGTTGATTCATATGTAGTCGAGCACATGGACTATGTAAGGAGGAATAATCCAAGAAAAGCTGAGAACTGGGTTATAAGGGAACATATCAGAACTTTTGTTGATTGGTTTAAAAATTGAGTTATTACGCTCGAAAGTTCCGGAGTAGAAATCTCAAGAACCCTGAAATGGTTGTGTCGAGGGCCAAAGTTTCAAGTGATGAGTTATTCCGGGTTTGTTATTAATAATCATACTTTCTATACGAGGGCTCAATCTAATAAAAGCAAAACTCAAAATTGTGGCGTTACATTGGAATCAGAAGCGACACACATTTCTAGTGCAAAAGACAAGAACCCAAGGTATGGTAGTATGTCTTATTACGGTATTATCGAACACATATGGGTATTGATATACTCTATGGACTTTAAAATTCCGGTCTTCTGTTGCACATGGGTTGAAACCAATAATGGAGTCAAAGTTGATGAGTTTGGATTCACTTCAGTTGCTCTTGACAAAGTGGGACATAGAGATGATCCTTTTATATTGGCATCACAAGCAAAGCAAGTTTTTTATGTCCCTGACCTTCTTCAACCGGGTTGGTCTGTTGTCTTGTCTACCTCAAAGAGATACAACAATGAAGAAATTGACGATGTTTGTGAAGAAAGTAGTAGCTCAACAGTTCTGCTCACCACACCCGAGGATGCAATCGAAGAGGATATTTATGTACGGGAAGATCATCAAGAAGGAATTTGGATCAATGAAGAAAGTAACATAGAGAATGAATCATCCATTCAAGTGCCTACAAGAAAAAAGAGAAAAGATGACGAGATGTAGAAGTAGAAAAGTTTTCCAAATAAGGTTATTGGTTGATTTGTTGACATTAAGTGTTAATTTTTGATCTCCTCATACTTTGTTTTTATTTAGATGCGTTACCTTATCATTATTTTATTTTATTATAATATATCTTTTGTCATCAAATTCACCTATTTAAGATTTTTTTTGTTTTCAGATGGCTAGAAAGCGCAAGGAACCAATCACCCAAGCCACGCAACCGTCTGAGTTGCAACCGCTTGACTCTTCTCAGCCGTTTCAACCGTCTACGAAAGTCACTAGGACTAGAGGGGCTTCACTGTTGAAAAACTTTACCAAGCCTATAGGGGAAGGAAAGAGGTTTGACATACGTTTCAATAAACACGGTCAACCTGAAGGGGAACATGTATCAAAGTTGTCCACATATGTTGGCACTGTAGCAAAGAGGATTGTGCCAATTACGATTGAAAGTTGGAAGCATGTATCAGATGAGGACTTAAATCATATTTGGGATGATGTTGTGGTTAGCATATATTTATTTATGTATATTTGATATTTGATTATTTTGAAATATACTTCTAAGGTTCATATAGTTTATCTCATTTTCTTGTTGTAAAACATTGCAGGATCTTTTTGCAATTCCGGAAGAACATAAAAGTTGGGTTTGGAAAAAAGCAAATATCTTATGGAGTACTTTCAAAAAAGACTTGAGGAGAAATCATTTACAAGACAAGGTTAGTGGAGCTTTTCTGACTAGTCACCCAAGCATTTATGACTCCTACATCAGCCAAGATGAGTGGAAGAAATTTGTTCGAATAAGTCAGTCTAATGATTTTAAGGTACTCGTGATATTCTACTGCTTTTGTGTTGCTTGAAAATTGTCTTTTTATCGCTTGTCATGAAATCATCATACTAATCGATGTTCATATTTTTCAATTAGGAAAAAAGAGAGAAGTATAAACAACTCTCTCTAATGAATGACCATACTTATAGGGCGTCCAAGTTAGGTTATAAAGGAGTGGCAGAAAGATATGTATGTAATGAATTATGTTTTTCATTTCACTAATAATTTCATAATGTTGATGAGTTTTAATATGTTTAATCATTTGCTTGATATAAATCTAGAAACGTGAACACAAATTGGACGCTTCTTCCTCTGTATCACGAGCAATCTTATACAAGGAAGCCAGAAAATGTAAAGATGGTTCATATAGTGACAAGTCAAGGGAAGTGATTGATAAAATAGTAAGTATGCCATCAAATTTTATGACTTGTATATATTTTTCACTACAAACACTTATATTGTTATATGATAATTTTAGGATATGTACCTTGAACAAGAATCAACAGGGGAGCTTGTTACAAATGGTCGTAAGGATGTTTTGGCATTGGCCTTAGGCAAGCAAGACCACCCTGGGCGTGTTATAGGAGTTGGTCAAGATGTCCATATCAGCGGTTTCTTTGGTCATGCATCTCGTCATGTATCTACATTATCCACAGTGAATCTTGCGGAGGCTGCTGTAACTGAGGCATCAAAAAGACTTAAAGAGAGCATGAGGGCTGAAATTGAATCAATGTTTGACGAAGAGAGGCAAGCAACAAAACAATTGATCCAAACATTGCTAGATGAGAGAAAACAATACATCCCAGACAAGCCACTACCGGATTTGCCTTTCTTCTCTACTTCCATAACCAAGGATCCCATTCATAAAAGCGGTTATGCATCTTGCTCTACCATCAAAGATAACACTTCTCCATTGAACCCGAATGTAAGTACTACTTCAACTAAAAATAAATTTATTATATTTATAAAGTATATAGAACTCTTATTAGTATTGGTGTAGAAAAAGAGTCGTTGTCAGATATTTTGGCCTGACCTCACCAAAGAGGTGGCTAAAGGATTCGTGTACTCGAACGCAATAGTACTTCACAATCAGCCTTTGAAAAGTGGTGAAGTGAAGATTGAAGTAGTTACGGTTGCACAAGGTCAAGGTGAAGTTGATGTGCCATTCATTACCGAAGAAGTTCATAAATTGTCAGATTCAGTGGGTCAATACATCAAGTGGTATGATCATCTTGTGAAGCCTATCATGGTAAGTTATCATGAAAGTGTATATAATTTTACAATTAATCTTAGATTTTCTTTTTATATTTATTAATGTAATCGCTAATATGAAGGGCTCCCCGGAATCATTGAAGGAAGTAAATAAGGGTAAATCCTTGACCAAAGAATCTATAATCAAACCCTTGGATATGGATTCTGTTCCGAGTCTGGTTGATGACTTCCGTTGGATGTTAGAAGAATTTGCTGATGGTAAAACTTGGGATGTCCAAATTCCGGAAAATCTTTTTAATCATAAACATATTGGCTTCTCCATGAACGCGGAACCAGTTCAGGTCATGCTCGACAGAAAGCACATACAAATGTGTCATGTATCAATATATATGAGGTATGTTTCGACAATTTTTTTTTATGCACAAAGAATGAACAGTAATATATTACGCCGGACGTTGTTGCAGATATTTGTGGGAAACTCATTGCAAATCATGTGATATGTTCGGATTTTTTTGTCCGACTTTGATATCTCCTGAAATCAGTACTAGTACAATCAAACAACGGGCTACTTATATTGCTCATGGAAGGAAAGGCAATATTGAAAACAAGCTCTTTTTCGCACCATATTATTTTCGGTAAATAATTTTGTATTTATTTCATCTTAAATAATATCATTTTCACAATTATAAATATAAATGTTTATATGTATACACATACTAACAAACATACGTATATAGGAATCATTGGGTGTTATTGGTCTTACATCCTCACAAAGGTGTTGCATATTGGATTGACTCATCACATGGTGAACAAAGAGAAGATGCAGAGCAATTAGTTGAACTGTAAGTATATCTTGCTTTATTTAACTAATTATAAAATAAAAGTATACATGTTACTAACCAAACTTGCTTGACTTTTTGAAGGAGTTATGCTTTCAAATATTGCAATTTGGGAAAGAAAAAGCCGAGAACACAAATTTTATGGAATGTCATAAAGGTAAAATCTATATTTTTAAATTTTACTTACAATTTGATATCAAATATATTTCTATTGTTTTTTGTAAAATAAAACTTGTCATGATATAATTTATTAAATTATGTATTTATGTTGTAGTGTCCACGTCAAACAACTTTGATTGATTGTGGGTACTATGTGTCGAGGTTTATGCGGGAGATAATACTAAGAAAAAGTGACACTGTCCCAAAAATAGTATGTTCTCCAATCTTTTTTAAATAATATTCTTATTTTTCATCGTGCTATATCAATTTAACTTCTAATATAATTATATTATTTTACAGTGGTATGGTAGAAAGAGTACTTACTCCGATGGCGAGGTTGATCAAATCCGAAAAGAGTGGTTAGAATATTTGCTTCAACTCGTCTTTTAGGTATGTGAAAGTGATGTAATTTAGATAATGTTTGTTGTTACTTACTAATAAACAAATATTATAGTGGTATAGTATTGCATGACATCTCAAGTAACATCACATTTCTTATGTTTTGTCTCAACAGGAATTTTGACAAGTATTTATGCTTAATTTTCTTCACATACAGTGCTTATGACATCTATATTTTTAAGTTTGTTCTTTTATAGTTTGTCTCTATGTGACGTGTTATATAACTTTGTTTATTGCAGTGCTCAAAATTTTCTGCAAAGAGGTCTTTTGCGATGGCAAAATTTTACTTACGAGGTCCTTTAGAAGAATCAGAGTACCTTGAACGACTCATATTAGTAATTGTCTTTTGAATCTTGTAACTCATAGACTAAGTTTTTCTAGTTACGTTTGGAGTATGATTTGAAGTTTAGCAATGGCTGTAAACATGTTTTCATGGCACGTTTTAATTTATGACAATTAATGAGCAGGTTTATTATGTTTTGGTATAATTCAAATGTCTGAAAAATCAATTACTGGATTTAAATCAAATGTTACAGGTGGTATATTCGAAAAATAGAATGAAATATATAAAAAAAAATAGACAGATAATAATCCGGATATATGTTGGCGGTGTATAAAGTCAAAATTATAATAATCCGGTTGTAAGTATCCGGTGTATATTAACCTCACCCAATAATCCGGATGTTTTACACAACTATATAATCCGGATGTTCCTCCGGATTATAAAAAAACGAATATTCCGGTGTTTTACCCAACTATATAATCCGGATGTTCCTCCGGATTATTTGACATTTTATAATCCGGATATTTGCTCACTTATATAATCCGGATGTTCTAGATCCGGATTATATGTAGTCAAATATCCGGATTATAAAATGTCAAATAATCCGGGCAAACAAACAATCCAAAAAAGGGGCAAAATGAACTTAGCAAATACACCGGTGCTTGGCAATAACACGCCCGGATTATAAAACCTGTGGGCAAATACACCCCTAACCTTTAATCCGGTGCAGGTCCGGATTATAAACCCTCAACTAACCGGATTATAAAGTCGTTTTTGTAGTAGTGCACACACACATAACTAGTTGATCTGCGCACGTCGATTTCGCCAAAGGTGTTTGTTTGTTGTGCCTGGAGTTGTTTCAGGTTACATTTGGCGTTCTAATTTACATTTTTCGTTATAAATTGCGTCCTTGTTTTGTTGGTTTAATCAACTTCATCTTGAAATAGGGTCATTATTGCGCTTGCGTTGGGGTTTAAATTTACATTTGTCGTTCTAAATTGCGTCCTTCTTTTGTTTGTTTAATCAGCTTCAACCTGAAGTAGGGCCATCGTTGCGTCTACGTTGATCTGGTCTTTAGTGTTCTTGGAGGAAGAGAGTAGTTGTTTGTGTAGCAAACCTTTGGCCAAAGAAGAAGTATTCTCAGAGTAGGGAATATCTTAACGTTATATATTAAGGGTGTGTTGGGTGTAAGTTGTTTTTGATTCATTAAGGCAGTTCCTTGATAGATCACTAGAAATATGAAAATGCTTTCTCTTTTCGATTTTCACGATAATCAAAAAAGGGTTTCTATTGTCACATAGAAAAGTTAAAAAAACAAAATTCTTCTTACAAATGTTATAAGGTATGGAAGTTTTGCCAGATTTTTTGGGAGAGCACCTGTTAGATCTTGTCACTAGAGTGATTTGTTAAACAGAACTAGGATTGCCAATTACAGAAGGTGCCAATCATTAGATTTTATCGTACCCGTTAGAAGAAAAGAACTACAACAAACCGGAAACATTATTTGTTTTTATGGCATATTCCATTATTGGATGTCTTCTTTATTTTAAGATTTAATATAAGGGAAATACAAAGCTATAATGTCAGTTCCCTTGTAGCAATAATGTACATGTAAATGCTTATAATAAAGGTCTATAGTGAATGGTGTCCATAAGTGAAGCAACACATTTCGTATTTCTCTTAAAATAGCGAGAATAAGCTATTCAACGTGATTAAGACTAATCCAAAGTTAATCCAACCTACATATTAACGACATGCCATACTCTGGCTTCTCTTGATTACTTTGTGATCTCCAACTTGTACCATTGTTGCAAGGATCCACTAAGAAGTTCCAGTCTTTTTTTCCCGATTGTTTTGCAATTATAGGAAGAGCGGTTACTGCAATATAAATACATAGTATATCTTGTCATGGTTTTAGTAGCTTCAAATGAAAAACAATGTAATAAAGTAAAGCAAAATGGTCCCCTATTCCACTATAAATATGTCTATTCAGTTGACAACACTTAATCCTCTAGCATTGCTTGATCAGGCATTTAATCAAACACCATGTGAGCATTATTAGACAAATCTAAATATTTGGTCCTAAAAACAAACATTAGCAAAGCCAACAATCTAAAACACTATATAATCTCTAAGATATTTCACCAGCTTATCAAACCCAAAATGTTAAGTTTTGGTTACTCAAGTATTTAGTGGAAAACCGTGTAAGCATCATCAAACAAACATCAAAATCATCCCAAAATCTAACAAAAGGGAAACAATTCTCACCTTCGTCTAGAGCAAGTGAACTACCATATGAAGAACCAAGCTTGGCACACAAAAGACATAGCATATTATAGTTGTAGAAATGGTAGATCAAAGTCCCAAGTTAGACAAAAGATAGAAGGATTAAAATTAACGACTATCAATCAGTACAAACTAAATTTAGGGATATAAGCTCCAAATTTTCATCAAATCAACAAAAAAAATCACCAGTATAGAAAATGTGTGCCGAAAGTGGTTTTGAAGGCCAACAAAAGTGTTAAAGAACAAGGAAAGTTGAATTCGAGAGCGAGTAAGAAACTGAGAACAAGGGGTGAGGAACCTGAAGATGAGATCGACTGACGACGATTGCCCGGGGATGGATAGAACAAAGATACAATAAGAAATTACAATCGATTCAACAAAAAAAGAAGCAATTCGAGAACAACAAAAGCCAATGAAAGAGAAAGAAGAAAAAGGGATGTACATACCTAGCGACTAGAGAAAGAGAAAAACAGTCCGAACAAAATCACAAGTTCTTGAAGTCGAGTGACGGAGGTTTGAGATTAAGAGCTGCAAGAGAAGAATAAAGAAGAGAGGAAGAGCGAGGAATGTTTGAAGCTCATGGATAAAGCGACCATCAAAGCAAAAGAAGTGAAAGAAGCGGCCATGGAAGATCGGTGAAGATGAAGAAAAAAGGGATCGGTGAGAGAAGATGAAACCTATTGATATCAGTAGGAGAAAGTGACATGTTAGGGCATAAGGATTAAAATTAATGAAAAATTGAACATTCATTGGTCATACTCTCTCTTTTAAAGTAGTAATATAGGGCTTATATTATTTTAGCAAATTAATGATTAATATGAGATATAGTACCATAATGAGGAATTAAACACGAAGATAGATAGTCCATCTCGTAGTGAGTAGATTTGCATCTTCATAATTAACATTGTAAAGTTTACTTGAGAAGAAAGAGGCATGAAGAACATGATGACCTCCACGAAATGTAAAAATACGAAATGTTTAAAGAGCACAAGAGTAAGCTGTTTTTGTTACCATATCGTCTTCTACATTTTGGAATGGTGTGAGCATGTCTTTGAAGGTGTTTATACATATAGTATGAGTCTGTTTTGCATTATATGGGTATTCTTTTTCAAGATTTTTCGGGATGGAGATTCTTGAGATTGTTGGGGATGGAGATTGTTAGAGTTTTTATTGCAGGAAATTTAAGCGTTTGGTATTAGATTATTGAAAAAGTTTGTTTATGTAAAGATTACGACAATACCTCTAAATTTTCAGATGCTTCACATGTGACATTGAATCAGCCCTAAAATCTCCACAATTTTCTTCATCGTCGTATAATCGATTCTCCTTCGATGACGGACATGTGCTGATGTTGAAGGTAAAAATCGATTTTCCTTCGACGACGGACTTGTGTTGCTGTTGAAGGTACCCTCGATTCTCGTTCTCGTTTATGCTTTTTGCGTCTATTTCTTCTCCAACTATAATTGATTCTCCTTTTTGCAATTGATTTTTTTTCCTCCAATAATCGATTTGTTGATTCTTCATCGTCTTGTGTTTGTGCTTCTTGTTTCCGTTTTTTATGCTTCTCCAACTGTAATCGTTTATGCATCTTATTTTTGTTTTTTGCCCTTTCAAGGTTCTGTCTCTTCTCCAATTGTATTCGATTTCTAGTTTGTTGTTTCTGTTTATGCTTGTCGTTGTTGTTTCAATTTAGAATGGGGTTGTTTCTTCTCCAACTTGCAAGATCCTACATCTCGTTTATGTATTGAGTTTATCCTTCGAAATGCTCGCTGAATTATGTCGTTGCTGATTCATTCTTGTTTGTCGAATTAGAAGGAGGCTTGTTGAATCAGAAGGGGGCCGTTTCTTCATCATCTTATGTTTGTTGAATTATGCTTCTTGAATTATCTCGTTTTTATATTGAGTTTATCCTTTGAAATACTTGTTGAATTAGAAGGGGGCGTTTTTTAAGTTTATCCTTTGAAATGCTTGATGATAAATGTCGGTGCAAGTTGTATCATCCTTTCTAATGTTATTGACTATTAAATCATGTCTAGAAATTGTTGTAACATTTTCTTCAAAGTTGTCTGATGTTATCTTAAAGTTGTCTGATTTTATGTTTTCACTATTAAATCATGTTTATGTTGTAATATGTTCTCTATAAATTGTGTAATGACTACATGAATGAATTTGCCCATATGTGTGTTATGTTAGCTATTCAGTTTTAATGTTGTTGACTTATTATTTAGTTTTTGAATTATTTGGTTGCTGAGTTATTTGGTTCGATTTTTTACTTTTTTTGTCATAATATTGGGTTGAGTTTTCTTTTTATGTTGTTACACATTGGGTGGTTTTGTAACTTAGGAAATGACCAACATGAATGAAAAATTGACGCAATAAACCAAGGACAAGGATTACTATGCGTGAAATGATACATTGTTGAGGACCTTCTTAGAAATTTTATGTGAATTTTAAAGACAAAATGGACAAAAGAATGATTTAGCTGGATAGTTTTGACTTAACAAATTGAGATAAAGACCTCTACAAAATGTTCAAAAAATACTTTGAAGAACAAGTACAATTTTTTGAAAGGTTTGTGGAGATTATGGGTTAAACTTAAGCACGGTGATACAGGTATGAGATGGGACTACAAACGTAATTGTATTTGTGGGCAAAGAAGCTGCAGGTATATAACTGTATTTATGTTATCATTTACCGCTAGTTGTTGTCTTTAAAACAAACTTTGATGATAATGATGAGCCTATTGACTGAGATGATTTGAACGTTGCAGTTGATCTGCAAAACGATAAAAAAATGGATAACTTGCATTACCCCGATGAAGAAAATCAAACATCTTAGTTTCCCCTCAAGCCCCGTGGAAATGCTAAAAAGACGTACGGTACTAGTTCACAACGAGTTAGCAAGGGCAATGTTAAGAAGAAGTCTGGTGGAAAATCTAACTACATGGAGCATTTAAATTTATCTAGCGACGCCAACAGGAGGGTAATTGTGTTATGTGATGCTGAGGAGGCGAGGTCCATAGCAAAAGAAATTTAAAAAAACCATGTTGGACAAGTTCTTTCAATGGGTGTCCTCTTTGAGATGGTGATGCAAGGATTGTAACCAAGGGGTTCACCGATTTGGTGCTTTGCCGTGTCATTTTTGATGTTTGAACCTGTGTCTAATCAGTTTATGTTGATTCCTTCAAACAAGGAGAAAGTTCAATGGCTTGAGTGGGAGTACAAAAAAGAGATTCATAAGAGTACCTTGACTCCGTTGTAGTTGTAGGGAACTTGTTTGTTTACTTGTGAACTTTGTTTGTTAAGTGTTTGTGTGACCTTGTTATAGTTGAACCTTGTGTGTGTGTTTGAGTGTAAAAACTTTATGACTCATTATCATGCCATTAATTTAATTTTCAGTTGTTATGTACTTTATGTTTGACTACGTAATTGTTTCTTTAGTTTTACAACTTGTGGTCTTAGAAAATATCGTCAAACGGAAGACAAAAACGTTTGCAACGTATCCGAAAACTTGGTGATTTACAACACTAGTACAAAAGTAGCCTCTCTCAGGGGTAATTTCTCAAGGGTTAATAAAAACCTTTGTAATATAAAAACACTCTAGGGGTTTTTAGAATAACCTCTGAGAACATATTATGTATATTTGTTTTAATTTTTTTAAATATACTCTCAGGGGTTTTATTTAACCCCCTTGAACAAAAAATCTCGTTAAAATCTCGTAATTTATTTCTCTCGGGAGTTAAGTAAAAAACCGTTGTAAACCGTAATTTATCTTAGGTGTGGCCGGCCGGTTCAATCTAAAAAAACCGGCATAAACCCTAAAATCCCCCGTAAACCCTATATCGTACCCATCTTTCTATCCGTCCGCTTCAAACATCTCTCTATCCGGTCGCTTCAAACATACAGGAATTAGAATCGATCGACGATTACAATTGCTAGACCGGGAGGAGATACTCGATCGACGACTTCAACTCAAAGCTTTGGTTGCAGATCGATTGTTGTTCGATCGGTCTCGTTGGGCACATATCTTGATTCGTTCGGCTACGGATGTAGATCTCGACTATGGTTGCAAAGAGGAGATACTCGATCGACGACTGCAACACAGACATATTGCAACACAGATCTTGTTTCGTTCGGCTGCAGATCTTGATTCGTTCGGCTGCAGAACTTGATTCAATCGAATACGGATGCAGATCTCGACTACGGTTGTAGAGAGGAGATACTAGATCGACGACTACAACACAAATCTTGATTCGTTCAGTTGCAATGACTGCCTCGACTGTAATTCATTATGTTGCAAGACGTACTGCAATTCGTTCAAGGCACCTGTGATTTGCTCTTGGAATTATAGATGTTGATTATTTTGTCTACATGTATAATATTAATTCCTTATTTAGGACCTTTCTTCTACAAGTATAACATCAATTGCAAGACTTCAATTCATTCAGTTGCAAGACTGCAATTCGTTTAGGAGCTTTCTTCTGCAGGTATAATATTAGTTCCTCATTCTGAAATTGTAGTTGCTGATTTTTTTGTCTTGTGCAGGAAATTCCAACTGATAGTACTGGAGATTTTGACAAGATCTATGCTTTTCTAAAGGAGCAGTAGACATTGCTAAGTGGTTTGCTCTTGGAATTGTTATTTTTCAAGTAAGAATGACTTTCTTATTCTGTCTTCTCTTGGATATTTGTGAAAAACATTTAGTTCTGAAGGCCTTACAATAAAAATTATGGAATAAAAGTATGAAACTAGTAGATGAGGTACATCTTTTTCTTCCGTACTTAGAGGCTGCTATTGTATATTTATGATTTTGTGAGAAAACTAAAAGTCATGATTTTTCTTTGTTTCTTTAGTAAAGTGATATGTTATGAATCTACTCACTTCATATTCATCACTAGTTACTTACAATGACCTTCACATATCAGTTGGGTTGTTGATTGATGATCATCTGCACTGAACTTCTCTATAAGTGGATTTGTACTTGGTGAACATTTATACCTGCATGAGTGTAATTTTTCGGCCAACATTGATTTTTCATTTAAGTTGGAATCTGCTTGCTTGTTTCATTTGTCAACCGGTTTTCCCATTTTATGTTCAAAGACCTTTATGATCACACATGAGTGATCAAATAAAGATCTTCTTATTTTAATAAAGTTAGAGGTTTGTATCTTTCTTTTGGTTCAGTTGTTTCTCCATTGATCTAAAACTGAAATAATTTCCTAAAAGCCACATTTCCATAGTATACAGATAAGATACCATTCATAAAGTTCGAGTAGGCACAACACTAGGGATGTTTATAATGCCAATAGTGGGATGACTTTGGTTTGTTGCTATATTACTGTCCCAAAAATTATTTATGCATGCGATAACTATGATCGGAAGGGAGGAGGGCCTGAAAGGGTACTGGAAAGGAAATCTTCCTCAGGTTCTACTAAACTTTGTTTTAGAACTTTATCCCTCCTCTTTTTTCACTGTCATCGAATCTTTAGTTTCCTTTTACATCTAAATAATAAGATTTGTAACTAACTTTCCACATGATACGAGTCATACCATATAGTGCAGTGCAACTTTAGTTATATACAGTTCATAGTTTTTTGACATCTAATATCATGTTATTCATGAAATTGCAGAAACTTTTGGAGGGAAAGGATGGAAAACTTTCTGTTGTTGAAAGATTAACAGTTGGTGCTTGTGTTGGCATGACGCCAACCCTTGTGAGTTATGCCATGGCCTTCATATTTATTCTCGTTTTCATGTATATAGAAATTGACTAAAATTTTGTGCGTCTTTTCTCTAAAAAAGTTGATTCTCTATGCTTTTGTAGGTCAATTATTACGACTAATTTTTATGTACTCGGGTTTGTAATTAGAAGAAACTATGGATATCCTTCTTTACTAGTATTCTGATTCTTAATAATAATAATCAAGAACTGATAAACTCAAGAATTGATACTGAGAATCTTGATTTGAATCTATTAACTGGATGATTAAGAATGATTCATATTTATCAAGATTTTTGCTACTTAATTAAGGACTGTTCATATGGATTGGCGTACATTGAGCCCTATAACCTAAATCAAATTGTTATGTATTTTTGCAGGTGACATACCCTTTAGATGCGTTGAAGTTGAGGTTAGCTGTAGAGCCAAGATCTAGAACAATGAGTCACGTAAGTGAGCACAAACTTATTCTGCTCAAAATGAAAAATATATTGCCACGTGAACTAAATATATTAAATAACTGGCAGTTGCCTTGTGCATGTTAAGAGAAGAAGAAATGACTTCCTTCTTTAAGGGTCTTGGGTCATCATTAATTGAAATCGCTCCCTACATTGATGTAAACTTCTGCGTTTTTGACTTGTGAGGCCGGCACCTCAATGTCTCCCTTACGACAGAGTTGAAGTGGAAAAATCGGTCTTTGATTTAATTTTTAGTTTTTGTTTTATCATATTTTCCTTGACTTGTGTGTGGATCTCTTCTAATTGGAACCATGTCCCAAAAGAGACCAAAGAATTAGTTTGTGAAGCTGTAATGGTAATTAGTATTATATTTTTTACTTTATATTATGTTTTTGTAATAGAGTATCACATTGTTGGGGAAGTGTTCAAGTAAGGCCCATTATTCCGGTACGGTTGACACGTGTCCCGGAAAAAAAAAAAATTCTGAAGAACGAGTAAAAGTAATAGTTCAAAATTTATTATGGAATAGTTCATAACTTATAAATGGATAGTTCATGAACTATAATAGGATAGTTCATAGTGCAAAATTTATAAAGGAATGAAAGTAATAGTTCAAAACTTATTAAGTAATAGTTCATAACTTCTAAAAGGATAGTTCATGAATTATAATAGAATAGTTCATAGTGCAAAATTTATAAAGGAGTGAAAGTAATAGTTTAAAACTTATTATGGGATAGTTCATGAATTATAATAGAATAGTTCATGGATTATAATAGAATAGTTTAAAGTGCAAAAATTTATAAAGAAGTCAAAGTAATAGTTCAAAACTTATTATGGGATAGTTCATGAATTATAATAGAATAGTTCATGGATTATATTAAAAAGTAATAGTTCATGGACTATATGGGAATAGTTCAAAGTTTATAGGAGAATAGTTCATAAATTATAACATGGTTGTTCAAACAAATTTTCATTCGTTTCCGGAAAAAAAAATCGTTTCAGAAAAGAAGAAAAAAAATAATTTCGGGACACGTGTCGCCCGTACGGTCGGCCGTACGACCGTACCGCAATATATGGACCGTACCTGAACATTTACCCACATTGTTGTTATAAAATATTTTTATGTTTTTTTGTTTCTGCATATTCAAAGTATCATATTTTCGTATTGATTATGGATGTTGAAAATTTAATAGATGAAGTGTATTTGTTATTACGACCGAGTTTGGTGAAAATATTGAAATTGTATTAAAAAAATATTGATTATTAGTAAAATACCCAAAATAAAACCCATTAATTGTTTCTATTTTTGAAAGCCCTGTAATTTTTTTAAAAAATCATTATTGCGATGTTTCTCAAGGGTTTTTTAAAAAACCGTCATCCTTGCCCCTTATTTCTCAGGGGTTAAAAATAATCCCTGAGAAATATTTCACAGGGAGATGTATAAAGGGGAAGGAAAAACCGCCTTCCCCTTCAATAAAAAACCCTTGAGAGAGGCTATTTATGTACTAGTGCAAACTGGGAATAATCTGATAGCTAGACATTACTTTACACATGTTTGCAAGAAACGTGTGTACGATACACCATGCAACGGTTCTTAGTTGATGGGTAAAATACTAAACTCAAGTACGAAGACAAGATGTTTCAATGCGTTCCGAATGGAGAAGCAAGTGCTCAAAGATCTATGCAATCTTTTGGTGAACAAGTATGGGTTGTGTGGTTCAAAAAATATGCGTCTCGTGGAGAAGATAGACATATTTGTGTACATCATGGCTCGAGGACTTAACTACATTACTATTTCGGAAAGGTTTCAACGCTCTACCTCTATTATATCGAGCATTGGACGCGAGATACTAGATGTCATTGTCGGTCACCGTAAAGGGTTTTTTGGTATGTCAAGAGACATAATAAAACTTGTGGATCCTTCATTTTTAGAAGTGTCAAATTACTTCACGAATGACCCGAGATATTCTCAATACTTCAAGGGTGCAATTGGGTGGATAGACGGTACACATATCAACGCATTCATACCAAAGGCTGACCAAATTCCATACAGAGGTCGGAAAGGGATTTGAACGTTCAATGTGATGACGATTTGTGACTTTGACATGTGTTTCACGTTTGTTTCAGCTGGGTGGTAGGGCTTTGCTCACGATGCAAAGGTATTTGAACAAGTGGTTAGTACTCCGGCTATGGGTTTTGCACACCCTCCACTAGGTACAAAATCATCATGTCAATTCAACATCTGGTTTCTTATGCTCAATTTATAACAACCTATTTATTGCACATTTAATGTAATAGGTCACTACTATTTAGTGAACAAGAGTTACCCAAACAAGGAGGGGTACATGATTCCGTATCCAAAGACACGGTACCATTTGTCACAGTTTGAGAATGTACCCCCGGATAATGCAAAGGAGGCTTTTAACAAAAGACATTCATCATCGCAAAGTTGCACTGAGAGGTCCTTTGACGTTTTGAAGGCATGTTGGAAGATACTCAAAGTTATGCCAAGTTACAGTTGACATTATTATGGCATGTTTTGCGTTACATAACTTTGTGATAAAGTCACGTAGTACAACACGGGGTGTAGAGGTTGAATTGTTTAGTACGGTGCATGTTGACGATGACTCGGACGAAACTATCCAATCAATGTTGGGGAGACTAAAAAGATACGAGATGATATTACGGTTATGTTGTGGGCTGAAATATGAGGTTCTACATTCAACATGTTTACCAACTTCTTATGAGGTCATTTTGCGTAGCAGCGTGTTATATGAACCTGAATCGAAAACTTTAAATGATTATGGATTTACATTTTTCAGCTACGTTTTAAGTTGCTGAAATTTTGAACTTGTTGATTTTTTTAAACTGTACATTCAGCTGACACGTTTAGGCTTGAAATGAGATCGGATAGGGAGGAATTATTGATATGTCTTTCTTCATAATGTATTGCAATTGTAGTGAAAATTTTGAGTCATTTCAACCGGTAAATAGGGAGTTATGATTTTTTTCAATATTTGCTTGGAAAATATGTTTGTTGATTTTTTTTTATTATGCTAATTTTTTTGAACTTTAACATCCAACTGACACGTTTTGGCTTGAGATGAGATCGGATCAAGATGAATTTTTGATATGTCTTTCTTCATAATGTATTGCAATTGTTTTGAAAATTTTGAGTCATTCCAACTGGTAAATAGCGAGTTATGATTTTTTTCAATATCGGCTCTAAAAATATGTTTGTTGTTTTTTATTATGCTGATTTTTTTGAACTTCAACATTCAGCTGACACGTTTTGGCTTGAGATGAGATCGGATCGAGATTAATTTTTGATATGTCTTTCTCATAATGTATTGCAATTTCTGTGAAAATTTTGAGTCATTCCAACAGGTAAATTGCGAGTTATGATTTTTTCAATATCGGATCTGAAAATATGTTTGTTGTTTTTTTCATTATGCTGATTTTTTTGAACTTGATGAATTATTGATATGACTTTCTTCATAATGTATTGCAACTACTGTGAAAATTTTGAGTCATTTCAACCGGTAAATTGCAAGTTATGATTTTTTTCAATGTTTTTCTTCATAATGTATTGCAATTTATGTGCAATTTTTGTAAAAATTAGGAGCAACAACTGCTGATCAATATTAGTCGGTAAATCCAGCATACAAATTGGTATTTGGTCAATCCAACATACAAAATACAGCTATTAAAAAAAGAATTACATAAAGGTCTTTTGCTATGAAACTTATATATATGCACAAACAACAAAAAACTACATTGATCAAAAAGTAAATATATACTTAATTTAGTATGAGTAATAAAAATAAATGATTCAACTACTAACTACTTCATATCAGAAGCATGCCTCAAAGAGAAGGATTTCAATCGTCTTAGCCCTACTTCTAGCTATGTTGGCTTTAGATTCATTCATTTCAACCAAGGGCAAAACCATGTAAAGGCTATCAATCCACAAACAACATTACTTATTCAAACAACATTCTCGAGCATCAAGAAGTTGTTGTAAATAACATCACGCAACATGTATTCAAGACACTTATAACCTTCTGATATCTGGCCTATTGAACAATGATACTTATTCAATATGTGAAGCTCACAAACAACTTCACTTAACAGAATAAAGTAGAAGTTGTTGACTTCCTCTGTCAGTCAAGCATAGAGCATGAACCAATAAATGCTATAGAAGTTGTTGCCTTCCTCTGTCTATGGTCACAGAGAAGTGAAAACAAATTTTACAAACCAATATGAAAATACAGATCAGCACTTTAATTTGTCAGTCAAGCATAATGTGTGAAGATAGAAATTTGCTTTTTCATTAGCAAATTCAGATCAGGTTCGGTTGGAGAATAACCCAACAAGAACATAAAATTAAGTGAAAACAACTTTTAATTCAAAAAGAGTTCCTGATCACATTACATAAAAGCTTTTTACAAAAACAGTTCAATTGAAATTGTCAAAGCAAAATAAACATTACTTTAAAGCGTAGCATATTTCAACGACAACTTAGCGTTCATAGTTGCTACCATGATAACAACTTAACTTTTACAAACAAATCCAACTACAAGAACGATACAAATGAAAGACAACGCGAAGAGCACGATCCACATCTTCTTTATTAATGACCTAACATCCGAGTAATGTTTGTTGCACCTCGCAAGTAAGTTTGTAATCTCGTACTTCTTGCAGTGATTATTCATTTCATTTATGGCATTCTTCAAAAGCCTTCTCATTCAAAGCTTCACATTGCGCCTGGAGTAATTCATTTCAGGCTTTGACAATATCAAATTGTGTCTTGTTGCGCTTGTTGATTGCCACAAGCCTTTTTACGTACCATTAATCTTGAAATAGATACTAAGGATCATCAACATTCTTAGGGGAAGAATCTAGTTCCTCCACTGGCTGAGATGATTTGGGAAACTACAACACAACATAAATGCATGTTAGAAGCATGTTTTATCTAATAAAAAATTTACATGTGTTAATGTGAGTGATTTACTAGCGGGACTGCACGTAATACGTTAGTCCCATGAACCTCAACTAAATGTTATGTGTCTTCGATTTCAACTCCATACCTGTTACGAATCAAATTACAAACCTATCAAACACATCAACCAAACTACATCAACAAATATTTTGTCAATAGGATCTATAAACCATAAACAAGTTGGGTTTCCATATCAAGTACTAAATCCAATCATAAACCCTAAAAAAAAGGAAGAATTGACATTATGAGCCTTTTACACCATAGAGTTGAAAATTAGGGTCCTCCCATTTTCTAATTGAGAAATTGGACCGTGTATAATAGGGTAAATAAAAAATAGTACAAAAGTGGGGAAAAAAAGTGAACAACCTATCCAATTTGACTAGTAATAGTTTTGATGGAAATTTTGGAGTGAATTTCTGTCCCAAAAAACACAGCTCATTTGAACCTACTTCCCTCTTCCCTCTTTTTGTACTATTTATAAACTCATTTACCTATTCCAATACAAAAAACTCCATGGATACATTGTTGGATAATTTGAAAGAAACTTCTCATCTCTGTTTTTTGTGAATTTGAAACCCTCAAACTTCTTGAGTAATCTCAAACTACTGAAGTTACTACTTCTATTTCTCGGTACGCAGTAGTGTTTGTCATCATTCTCCTACCTTGAGTTAGATTTCTCCTATTTCTTTCAATGTCATTGCCCACTCCTCCCTCCTCCGTTAATGTTATTCTCCTATTTCTGGGTAACATTGTCTGACTTTGTAAGGTTGATGGGTATGCTGGGTAATCGGTTGGATAGCAACGTTAACAATCGCATCCAGAATGACATACCCAATATCAGTCAATACACAATCTAACCATACCCAAATATGGTGAAAAAAAATTACATACCCAATTTACTAAACATAATATCAACTCTTACTACTGATTTCTAAAGCCCATAGTACATAGGTACTTGGGTAAGTACATGTTTTACCAAACATAAAAACATGCATACCCACAACACATTTGTACTAAACATAAACCCCATAGTACTTGGGTAAGCACATATAATCAATCAAAAAAATGCATACCCATACAAACATGCATACCTAAAACACATTTTACCAAACATAAGTTGAAAAAGGAAAACACAAATGAATACCCAAATCAAATCTGACAAAAAAAAACATCCATACCAAACTAGGTACATGCCCAACTCAAGCAAAAACACATTCATACACCAGCACAAAATCTTACAAAAAAAACCTTACCCAAGGCAACTATTAACAATTTCGCATATCTTTCATAATACATACCCAAAACAACAACACGCATAACCAATTCATAACAAAACCCAGTAAATACATACATGGAGTAATCAATTACATGCAAAACATTCATATATACTTGGATAACATAAAATACATACATGGAGTAATCAATTACATGCAAAACATTCCTATATACTTGGGTAACATAAAATACATACCCACATAACAAATACATGAATCCAAACATAACCAATATTCATTATTGTGAACCCCAAATTACATACTCAATATACAGTGTATATATAGTGTATACAGTGCAAGCTTACCCACCTATCCTGCAAAATACATCCCTACATACTTGGGTAAGATAAAATTCATACCCAAATTTAATACCCTAATTAACCAATAAACAAAAAAATTCATACCCAGAAAATCATGCATACATAAAACATCCTTACCCAACTAGTTACATACCCAACTGAGATGATAAACATGCATTCACAACACAAGTCTTACCGAAAAACATCCTTACCCAAATCAAAATATTAACAAGCTAATCTTTCATAACACATATCCAACACAACAACACACAAATTTAATTGAAAACAATACCCAAAATACACACATGAAGTAACCAATCACTCAATCCATACTCAAATCAAATCTTATCAAGCATCTCTTTCATAATACATACCCCAAACAACAACACACAAAATCAATTGATAACAATACCTAGTAAATACATTCATGGATTAATCAATTACTCAATCCATACCCAAATCAAATCTTACAAAAGCCTATCTTCAATAATGCATACCTAAACTGCACACACATATACTCAATTCAAAGCAATACCCAAAAAATGCAAACGTTAAGTAAATACATTCATGAAGTAATCAATTACTCAATCCATACCCAAATCAAATCTTACAAAAGTCTATATTTAATAATGCATATCCAAATTGCACACATATATACTCAATTCAAAACAATACCCAAAAAATGCAAACATTAAGTAACCATTTACTCAATTCATGGTACTCAAGGGTAGTACGGCTTACCAATTCTTCGTCAATGGCGTCATCGGAAACGCTACCCTCTACATCCTCATCGGAAACGCTACCCTCTACATCCTCATCGAAAACCCTCTACATCCTCATTGGAAACGCTACCCAAAAAATGTTACCCTCTTCATGGTTTGACTCATCATATCTCATGGTTTCCGGCTTTTAGCAAAAGAGGAGAAGTATAAGTCAATACTTGGCATAATGAATGCAAAGGGAAATGACCGTAATTATATTCCACTCCATTCCTTTCCGGATATTAGCATAAAGAGTGAGAGCATCTTATGGATGGGACCATAAATGCATTGGACGATTTAATCTCAATATTGATATACAAGATCAAGTGATAAATGTGGTGTTTCTAAAGTACAATAATAGAGAAGAAGTTTTGGCATTAAAAGTAGGTTTGAAAACTAATGCATTATGTCAATTTAAACATAATTTTCAAGTATTTTTTTATAAAATTGGGTTAATACTTTTATATTAAATGCATTATTTATGCAAATGAATTATTTTACTTAAATTAGGAAAATTAGAAAGAGATGGCAGGGTCCAACAGCTTGGATCTTTCGCCGAAGTAAACGAAACTTCAAAAGAATTTTCTGTTTTAACCTCGGAGTGAAATAATTCACCAAAATGCACGAGATTTGTGTTTCGGAGTAAAAGCGCGGTCTTAGACCGCACTCTTATTTGTAAAACGCGTTGTCGAGAACGTCATTTTAATATTCAAAATAAAGATAATAAAAACACAAATAGAGGCGCGATCCTATGGTGTAACATTTTTGAAAAAAAAATAAAATAAAAAAACGCAGTTATAGATGCGCCTATAGGGCAACTTTTTTTAAAAAAATATATATATATAAGTGTAATGTTTTTTTTAAATAAAGATAAAATAAACTTACATGTATGAAATAGATAAAATAAACTTACAATAATATAATTAAAATAGATAAATTATATTTATAATGTATGAAATAGTTTATCCATAATATAATCGATGGTTAACATTTCAAACAAACTAAACATCATTCACTATCTTCATCCATTTCTTCAATAAATGGCATGTTTCGATCAACATTCTCTGTAGACGGATCAACATGTCTAATAAGATCGATGTAGCTAGATCGAAATAATTGGCATGTTTCGATCAACATTCTCTGTAGACGGATGAACATGTCGAATAGGATCGATGTAGCTGGCTTGACGAGGAAGAGAAGATACAAAACTTTGTGATGAACTAGGATATATATGTGGCATAGTCCCAAGCGACGACATGTTCTCAGATGGGCACGACTGTGACACACTCACCATAAGAGTAACAAATCTTGTGTTGGTTTAATAGCATGATATAGAGGGTGAAGTACCACCATATCCTGATGAATATCATGTGAGATAAAATGGAGGAGTACTGTCCAACAAACTGATAACATGTCCCTGTGGAGTAAAATGCTCATGAGGAGTAATATATGGTTGACTCTCGGGCTGAGAATGCGAAGGACCAGTTTGTCCGAATGATGTACCATATGATACGGATGTGAACGATGATTGCTGATAGTAAGATGGATCAAATGGTAGCTAACTGAGTAAATCAGCGCCTTCTAAAGTCACATATTGACAATACCCTGAAACGTTACTCATCAAATCCCCATACTATTGTTGGGTGTGCATCCGAGTTGTCGAATCAATAACTTCCCTTCCTTTTCTTGTCACATCAAAAATGTATTAACCTTTAAAAAAATGAAATTTTAAAATGAATTTATACAATAACAATTTATGTTATAGTTTATGTACATAATCAAATACTCACAGTGGCATAAAGATTTGGAGTCACGGGTTGGTAACAAGCTACTCTCACAAAACAATGTAATGTGAATGAAAATTGGCTCAATTTGTTTGATGTTGGCCTCTCCTATCGGTATCGTGCAAGTCCTTGTTATATTCACAAGAAATAGGCAGAAGTTGCACTTCCCCGAATTGCTTAAGGATACGCTCAGGACAATGAATCTCTACAATGTCGAAGCATATCAATGAAACTGAGCTCCTCCAAAGATGTCGACTATCGTATCAAATGCGGTTTAGGGAAACCAATATGTCATTTGTATATGACTTCCAAACAAACTACAAAAAACAAAAACAAGACAACATTAGAAAGATGTCAAATTTTCAATTATTGGTGTATAGATAAAAAAAGCTAACCTCTTCAACACTTTGTCTGTTTAGGACATCTCGATAAAATGCCAGATTTTTAGGGCTATGACCGTTAGAACGTTGCTAGGAGTCATAGAAGAAGAAGAGGTGCAATTACGGACAATACTTTGGGCGGTGTGTTGTTGATTGAAAACTCGTAATTCTAAAACTCTTTTGTTTAAAGGGAAAATAACCAAAAATAATATGAACTATCAATTTTTAACCAAAAATAATCCGAACTATCAAAATTACCATTTTATATACCAAGTATACACTAATTTATCAAAATTAATCCAAACTATCAAAACCACCATTTTTACACAAACTATACACTAATTTATCAAAAATAATCCGAACTATTAAACACAGTTTTTCATTATTAACTCACAAGTATTTCTTCATGCAAAAATATTTAATATAAAATTTTAAATTGTTAAAAAATTGATAAAAACTAAAAACTTTTGTAGAAAATTGTATTTGAACACTAGAGAAACAAAAAAATAGTTTCTCGTGAATATGTCATCAAGTAAAATATTTATTTATAGGGAAAAAATTATATCTTTGATTAATGAAGTGATTTTTTGCATCAAATTTGTTTATTTGATGACCAATTCATCGGAAACTAATTCTGAGTTTTTTAGTAAATATTATTTTCTCATAACTGTTTTTTATTTTCCAACAAAAAAAATAGGCTTACTATTCGGGCGGACTCGCGCCTTCATAGAGGCGGAGTCCGCCCGCGCCAAGAGGGACGTGGAGGCGGCCCGCCTCCGCGCCAGTCCGCGGGCATGCGGACTGGGCATGCGCGAGGAATGGCGCGACGGTGGACTCCGCCTCCGCGTCCCTTTGCCCGTTATATTTTTAAATAAAACAACTGTTGGATTATAGCCGTTGGGGAATATAGCCGTTGTAGATTTTTTGAGCCTATATAATAACATGTGAAGTCATTGTATCATTCACTTTCATCCAAACCTTAACAACGTAAACAAAAAAAGTCATTAAAATGTCGTCGTATTCCGAGGAAGTAGATGAAGAATCCGATGGTAAAAGCTCTATGATACCGTTCGATATTGAAAAATATAGTGACCCAGAAGAAATTCTCGCACAACTTGAAGTAAGTGTACAAACTCATTTATACTTTACTTTTATGTCGTTTTTTTTAGTCGGAATTGTAGAATTATCAAGGTTATAATAGAGAATCGAAATTGTAGAATTAGCAATGTTAAAATAGAGAATCAAAATTATAGAATTAGCAATGTTAGAATAGATGATCAAATTATAGAATTAGCAATGTTAGAATAGAAAATTGAAATTATAGAATTAGCAATGATAGAATATAAAATCGAAATTATAGAAATAGCAATGTTAGAATAGAGAATCGAAATTGTAGTTTAGACATTTAAGAATAAAATGATGTGTATTTTTAAAATAATACTCTTTGGTATTTTTATTTAGGATCTTATGGATTATTCTCGTGCTCTCGGTACCAATTATTCCTCAAAATTTGAGCTTCATGGATATTTTGCGGATAGAGAGAACTTATTGGGGTGGACTCGGTCTATCGCAAACGCTATGAATATGGTGTTGGTCATTAAAACATCAGGGTTGAATAGAAGGGGTTTTCGTATCCTACAATTGAGTTGTGATAGACACGGAGTACCTAAAAAAGAAAAAGATGTAGATCCCGATCATGCTCCAAGTTCTAGCCGGAAAAAAAACTCGAAGAAGTGTATGTATTTGTTTGAGCTTCTAGGAACCCAAATTGGAGAAGAAAAGTGGACGGTGAGGGTTGTATGTGGAATTCACAATCATATAATTCCTTCGGTGTTAAGAGGTCATGCATATGTTGGACGTATGACTCCGAAGCAGAGCCAAAAGGTGGAGCGTGAATTGAATTCTAGCTTAAAATCGAGACATATATTAAAATCCGTACAATTAGAGGATCCCGACAATGTTACCTCCATCCGTCAAGTTTACAACACCGGTTTGAAGATTAGAATGGAACAAGCCGAAGGAAGAGATTCATTACAACAAGCATTTCACACGTTTACGGAACGTGGATACTATGTAAACACTCGAAAAAAGTCAAGATTCCGATGAGGTGATTGATTTTTTTATCTCACATCCCGACTCGAGACATTTGCTCAACATGTTTCCCTATGTTATTGTGATGGACTCGACATATAAGACCAATAAGTAAGTTTCAATTCAAGGCACATTTTTACTTTATTTTATACATTTTTACTTTATTTCATACACTCAATCATCTTTTCTTTAAAAATTGTAACTCAATCGTTGTTTTGTATTACTTTTAGGTACAATATGTCATTGTTGGAGATCGTAGACATCACTAGCACCAAGAAAACATTCGCAATTGTTTTTGTGTTCATGGCACAGGAGAATAGAGATCACTAAGAGTGGACTTTGAGGAGGGTCCGTTATTCGTTGTACGGAAAGACACCTGAGGTGATTGCCATTGATCGTGAGCTTGGTGTTATAAGCGTCTTGGGTGTAGTATTTCCCGATGTGAGGCATATATTGTGCACGTTTCACATAAAGTGCAGTATAGTTAATAGAGCGGCCCTTGTTTTTGCACAATAAGGAAGCGGAAGTACTCTTCATATCTCATTGTCATGCCTTGTTCGAGTCAAGATCCCCTGAAAGCTACCAACGCCGTTTGCTGAAAATGAGAGACTATTGACAATTATCCCCGAGGTTAATGGCCTATCTCGAGACGACTTGGCTTGACCCGTACAAGGAGGCAATCGTTCGAGCATGACTGACCTACATCATCATTTCGGCAGACGAACGACAATGCGTAAGTTATTTAAACATTCACTACATCGTTAAACATTTCTTTGTTTTTTGTAATAAACTTTTCTTCTTAGGTGTAAGTCCGCGCGTAAGTTGTTGAAGCAAACACTAGATTCTAGTGTTGGAGGATTTCAGCTTGTTTGTGATAGCATACATTTGATGGTCACGGACCAAGTCCAGAAGTTACAAGCTTCTGTAGAGATGTCACGGGAGAGGATTCCACGAGAGGTGGGTATACCAAAATTTAAATTGATGTAAACATTGTTAAATATTTATTTGGTATGTAATAAACCTTTTTTCTTAAGTGTGTATACCGATATTTGACTTGCTCCGTAATTACGTAACAAATGAGTGTTTCACGCTCTTGTAGAACAATTACACCAAAGCTCGACATACAAGAGATGATGAAGGATGTCAGGATAGTTATTGGAGAGAGGTTTATGACGTGCCATGTGTGCATGACTTTAGACTAGCAATCCGGGCTCGTAGACCCATCTATTTGTCTCAGATACACCCATTTTGGAAGCAAGTTCACTAAATTCCGGTTGTTTTTTTCCGATGGTAATATTGGTGATGATGATGACAATCGTTCGAGCCCTAGTCAAGCGACGCTGAACAAGTTTAGAGAAAAAATGAACTTAAATATGTTAAGTCCGAATGAGCAAGATAAAATTGCATCTTTTCTAGAGGAAATGGAAAACCCCGAGGGTACGACAATGAAGGAGCCGACACAGAAAGTCAAAGCAAAAGCACGACCTCCAACCCCGAGATCAACTAGAAGAGAGCCTAGTTCTTTTGACATTCTGCTACACATGGTCCTGAACGTCCGAAAAGAAAGAAAGCTAAAGATGTAAATTCTACACCGGAGTTGACTCCTACGAGTAAAGCGCGTCGTAAAGGAAAACAACCGGCGAAAGTCGGATTTTGTTTGAGGGAAGAAGATTTTTCAAAGTTCATGGAGCCTTATGCATCGAGAGTAATGTTTTAGTCGTTTGAAATAGTTGATTGAAACTTATGTGTAATAAAAAAGCTAAATAAACTTAGAAAAACATCAAAACTAAAAAATAATACATTCAAGTGTATTATCCATCCAAAATAAAATAAGAGTATCAAACTACAACTACAAATGTCCTGGAGGATTCTGTGAAGCCCGGACCTGAGATGGAGCCACAACAGGCATACGTCTAACTACCTCCTCTATCATGGAATCTACATCATCAGCAGAATACGGAAGACCGCGAGTCTGCATCTCTCGTAGACGACCTACAAGAATGTGAAGACGCTGCAATACAAAAAATAAAATGTTAAAATAATTAAAAATTACAATAAAGAGTAAATTAAGGATTACAAACAAACGTACTCTTTGATGAGGAACCGGAACAAGTGGGAGACGGTCTATAGGTAACTGGAGTGCAATGGATATCGGCAAGACGTATGGATGGCAATGGACCGTATACCAAGACATGTACGCATCATCGACGAGCCACGGAGCTGGTATCAATTCAACTAGTGAAATTCTAGTCTCCTCTAGATGGCGGGCTGCCCAACGATCGTATGTGAGAGGATATGAAAGCTTATATCCATGTCCGTTCGCCGGACGAATCTCATGAAGGGGAGGAATCTGGGGTAGAGGCACAGTTTGTACGTATCCAAACTGTCGCAAGAATCAGTACGACATATACGCCTCCTCAATGTCAGATATCCGTATGATACCTGATACCGAGAAACACCAAACTCTACGCCAAAATCAAGCAAACGATCATCATACGGGGTAAAATCACATCCTCCGCCCTCAACTAACCAACTGAGCTCGTAATGAGTGTAGCCTCTCTACGCTAATAGACGAAGGATTCGGGACAGAAAGCCTCGAACACCACCGTGCATGACCAAGCAAATCCGGATCCTCCACGGCGGCAAATCTCAATAACGGGAAATGGGCGTAAATTCAAAACTGTACAAATTATTTAATTAATTTCAATCTTATCAATAAAGTTACGTTATATAAAGAAAAATATTTATAACAACACACCTGTAACAGTGTTGTACATTGTGTTCCGGTGCCCCAAGCATACGTCTTGGTCCTCAAATGATCTCGTACTAGATCAATAAGTCATCCTCGCATCCTGTTGGTAGACTTGTCGACTACCAAAGTCGACGATATGAATAATAACAGATATACAAATGCAATAGTGTCATGTGGAATCTCTAGAAGGTCCAACATCTGAGTGGCTCTGCTCCTAATAGTCTCGCAGAATAGCTGTGAAGTCTGACGTCTAGCCTCTGCTGGTGATAACTCAAGACGATGAACCATCCAATCATGTCGAGCACTATTATCGACGGAAGTAAGTAATACATCTCCATCAATTGACGTCTAGCCTCTGTTTGTCTCTGGGTGCCATCTTTCGACAAACGCTGTAATCAGATAATGATTGACGCCGCCAAACTATACGTCCTCCAAATCCGTGAGTCCGCTGCGTCTAGCTAAACCAAACCATGAAAATGGGTCATCTACATCTCGTCGTCACTCACATAATCTATTAAATGCGTCGAGTCTTCGAACAACTCTAATCACGAAGGATTATGAGAATAAGAAAATGAAATGAGAATTAGAGAATAATGAGATTATGAGAATTGAAAATTTGAGAGTAATTGAATATTTAAATGTAGTAAAATATAAAATGAATAATTAAAAAAGAAATTAGGGAATGAGAATATGAGAGAAATTAAATGTTAAAAAGGGTTAGAATTATGGAGAAATTGAGAAAGTGATTAGATGATTGTATAGAGTTGGTATGATATGAAATGATTGCGTATGGGGTATTTATAGAAATATTTTTTGGTTAACTTTAATTGTTTTTTATATTTTATTTTATGTTTGTTGCCCAACGGCAACCCTAATGGCTAAAATAGCCGTTGGGTTTAATTTTTTTTTCAA
The DNA here is from genome assembly GCA_033239045.1 of Fagopyrum esculentum. Taxonomy (NCBI): domain Eukaryota; kingdom Viridiplantae; phylum Streptophyta; class Magnoliopsida; order Caryophyllales; family Polygonaceae; genus Fagopyrum; species Fagopyrum esculentum. The sequence goes on from BSUD01000005.1 coordinate 120,405,198, forward strand.
AACCTGACCGTTGGCGGGTTATGACCCGCCGGGTTTGCGGATAAGGATGACCTCGATCCTTACCCGTAACCCGACGGAACCCAAACCCGTCATGACCTGAACCCGCCGGGTCACTGACCAGCCGGGTTCACGCCGGATCGAAACCCGTCAGGTCACGAGTAGCTCGTGACCCGTGAACATATTTACCCTTAATATAGGGTAAGGGGCATTATGTTAAATGAAGATGGACATGTCACCCACCCTACGAGACAAACCGTTGACACAATGACACTTTCAACTCACATGGTGAGCAACAAATGCTTGATGTATACAAGAACAAATATCCCGCTAGATACCGAAGAATATTATAAAAACGACAACAAAAATTCACAATGAACAAGACAAAACGGAGACAAAATAAAAAAACTAGGTTAAAAAAATTCAATACATTTTATGTGTGATTTTTGAACAATCTAGATGCTGCGATAGTTTGTCACCGAAAGGCTCTACATAAAAGAAAATGCCAAAACAAATTAATAAAAAGTGACTGAAATTAGATTTTCTTGTTGGACAAATAAACAAGATGTGAAAACTATTTTGATCAAAACTGAACCGTTTCGGAGAGCATGATCAACAGTAGTAAAGATGGGGCAATTCATACAAAAAGACAGTACCAAACTAAAATATGATTTATAAATCTACAATAGCCAAAAAAAAATGAAAATGCAATATAGAGAAATGAGAAGCTTTTGAAGGCACCTTCGAAAACATTCAATTGGGAGTCATGGTCAATTGGAGTCGTAGACCATGGCGGCTTCAGAGAAGCCACTTTCTTCCAGCCCATCAGTAGCAGGGCGTCGTAGATCTAAACAGAGGTTATACACAATAGATCTGCACAGGAAGAAAGATTTCTAGATTCATCGAATGAAGACTCGAAGAGAAAATTTGCAAAATACAGTACAAGTAAGACCAAACCTGGAAGGACTATGTAGAATTGACGAGGAAGGTCCCACCTGGAAAGATGGATCATAAATGGAAGACCGCTGAGGTAGCGGCGAAGTGGAAGAGAAGAGGGGTGAAATTCTAGGGTAAGTCACACGACTCACGCCCAAAAGATAGTCCATTTTATTTATATATCCTTATTGCTTAATTTTACTTGTTTACCCTCGCGAGTCGCGATTGATGCGCTTCTTAAAACGCGTGTTATTCTCGAATTGGCTGTTTGCATTTACTGCTGTGATTTGTGATGTAAAATACAGTTTGACTTCAAATTCTACTTGGCGTCTTTCTCACCGTGTTCATAGATCGCTGCTAATGTGAAATAAGCGAACTTTTTATCTCCATGTTCATGTATTGCAATGGTTGGTCTAGTATTGCAATGGTTGCAATCCATAGGCGGCAGTTCTCCATCGATGTTGGTCTAGTATCGCAATGGTTGCCCTGGTTTGTAGGCGAGAAGCGAACTGTTGATCTTCTGCGATTCGCCGCCTAAGCGCACAACCTCTCGATTGAGAGATTCCTTTCGATTCGCCGCCGATGACCTTGGAACTTAAGTAGACATCACTGGCAAAGATCAGGTTTTGGGCGGATCAAGTTTCCGGCTTCCAGCTTCATCCTCGTCTTCTTCACATCTCTTCTGTGTAGTGGTGCAGCGGCAGAGGATCCGACGAGTAGCTGGAGGTGCAAGATAGAGACATAAACCGGGTTGATGAATGAGAATCACGAGGTGAAATTAAGACCTCAAGCCATTGAGCAACAAGCACACAATAGAGTCGTACTTAACTTTTTCTAGATAGACCACTCTCGAATACTCTTGTTCGGTTTGCCGGCTTTCTAATTGGTAAGAATTTTGAGGTTTACATTAACCTGAAGTGCAGCATACATTTATGACTTGAAATTAATCTTGGTTTGTTGATTGTTGTTTGTCTACCGGTTACTATTGTTGCCAGCTAAGTATATTATTTTTTTTGTCCTAAAGAAAAAATTGTCGTTGGCGGTGAAAAAGAGGGAGATTAGGATACAATTAGCACGTTGTTTGGCGGATTGCCACAACAAAACGTAAATTTTGTGTGACGGTGAGCTAAGGTTTCATTTGACGACAGAGGTAAAGACTTTCTCCGTTGTCCGCTTAGTTCCTTTCACAGGTGTGGTGGTGGTAGAGGAAAGTTGAGGTTTTTCATGTTTCGCAAGTTATTTGAAAAGACAACACCTATTCGCGGTAGAACGCAAGAATGAAGTTTGGGACATCTTTGTTGTGACATTTATGTTTTTGTGACGTTTGTGGAGGTTTTTGCCATTTTCAAGATGAGTTTGTGTGGCCGGTGTATGAGTCTTCATGCTTTGAATCATGAGTGTCGTCACCCTGATGGCTCTGTTTATGCTTTTGGTGAGGATGGTGGATACATTGAGGGTATTACGAGGCCGGTTGTGGGTATCTTGAGGTCGTTTGATGCAGAGCATATTGTTGTTAATGGTAGGGGTACGGTGTTTGATGTGGGTTGTTGGAGAGAGTTATGCGCGTTCCTATTACTTTTGTGATGAATCAAAGCTTAGAGATGAACTATTCCCTCATGGTAATGCGAGGCCGGCATTGGGTGTTAAGTTTTTGGATGAGGCAGTGAGTAAAGACGGCGAGTTTGTTTGAGAGCTAGCCATGAAGAGAGTTGTTAAGGTGATTGAGTTTATGCACCTTCTTACACAGTTGCGGGACCCGCAAAGTAAGCTTCTTTTGCTTATGTCTTGTATGGTTGTTGATAAGATGTATTTTAGGCTGAGAACTTGATGGACTTGGACAATGTTTGTCTCCTATTGAGTATCTTGTGATCCTTAAGTATCGCCTTGTGATTCATTTGTTCTTGTTCGATGCGATTTGTCCTATGCCCAATTGTTGGAGGTTTTGTATGCTTTTAGGGAGCATGCAATTCATTATAAAGAACTCCCTCATTTCAAATATAGGCATGATCTAGTTCGTGATGTTTTATGTTACGTGTTTAGGATAGCAGGTGTTTCGGCTAAGAAGGAGGCACATGTGACCTTCTTGATTGATCCGCGTGAAGGAAGGTCCACGTGAAGGCCGGTGGATGTGTTAGTATTTGGATGGGTGGGCGGCAAACATGCTTTTATTGATTTGAAGGGGTGTCCTCTTTGGTTTGTTTGTGTAGCGGGCCTTTAGTGGTGGGTAAGGTGACCCTCAACGCGGCCTCGCGAAGGTGGTTAAACATGAAAGAACTTGCATCGAAAACAAACATGTGTTTCTTCCGTTCGATTTTAACACGTTTGGTTTTCTTGCGCCAGATGTCGTTGAGATTATCAAGAGGGTGCAACGGGTCTTGCATGGTAATGTTGTGTCGCCTAGGTCTTCAACGTAGTTTTGAGGAAGATTGAGTTTGCTATTCGGAAGGGCTTGACGGCACAACTTGTTACCCGCCTACCTTCGACCTCAATATAAATATTATCAGTTACTCATACACGGGTGTAATTTAATTAAATTTGCAAACTTTAATCTTATAAAAAGTATTTTTCTTCTATGTTAACTAATTCCAGCTATGTAATTGTTTTAGTATATTTTTAAGAACGAAAAAGCTAAATGCACAAGGTTTGTTTTACTAGCGTAAAAAACAAACGCATTCCGATGGCGCTCAACAAGTAAAAAAAAAAAAAAGAATTTGAGCGCCAGCGCCTTCCGAAGGCGCTCAAATCTTTAAAAAAAAAAGGCAAAAAGTAGGAAGGCGTTCAAATCTTTAATAAAAAAAGGGCAAAAATAAGAAAAAACAGGGTTTTGGGCGCCGGCGCTCAAAACCCTAATTTCCCGAATTTTTGCCTACTTTATTTTTATTTAATATTTGAGCGCCACCGCAAGCACATTGGATGAGTGACAAATAATATTCGACCGACAACATGTACAAATTAGTTTGTAGTTTACTTTTATATCCGTCTCAAAACCTTACTATGTGGATGTGGAGGAAACATCCGGTGAACTACACATAAGCACACGGATTTCATCCTACAATCAATTGACAATATGAGCAATAACTCATTAGTTTATATTTTAAGTTCACAATGTCTTGTGTTATCGATGTGAAACATTTTCTTCTTTTACAACTCAACACTCCGCTCAAGTGTTACTGAATTAGTTAACACTTGACATATGTTGAGCATCTCAATCTCTTTGTACATCGCACATAATTTTTCCGACGGCTTTGCATCTCATTATCTTTTTACGTAATCCTTGTAGCCAGGATAACGGAACCTGGCCATATCTTCTCTTATTTAACAATGAAAAGTTAAAAAACAACAAAAACAAATAAATTTGAGAGAATAATTTCAAAATATATGGTTCTTAATTAGAAATAGTGACTAAAATCACTTATGAGTTAATAGTTTACTGAGCCCCGTTATTTCTCAATTTAGATACATATAAGCTCACAAAAAAAAGGAGCAAGATTCATGCTAAAACCACATGTTTTCTTCTTCACGAAAAGAATGATTTGCATTATCAAATTTTAAACATAGGAAAAAAATCTATAAATGCAATTTTCTTTATAAGTCTCAAGAGGACTCATTCTACTTGATAAAATAAGATATTCCTATATTACTCATTGGAGCCATTGTATTCACTTAGATGTTTAGATAATATACACAATACATAGGTTTAACAAATTTTGAACGGAAAAAGGATAGTAGAGGTGAGACACTATTTCTTTATTTCTTAATTTGCTTTTTATTACGAAGGGTTGAAGGCAATCAGAATCCCATGGTACAATTATTGCATGTCACACTTTGTGTAACCAAAATTTAGACCTATGAGAACCGTAATTAAGCGGTTTAGTATCAAACACGAGAATTAAAATCAGAGGAGAGTTGCAAAATTCGGATATATGTGTATTGTACGAGAGGAGAGGATGTCCCCTTATATAGTTGTTTAGGAGGAGGTTACGTTGCTAACCAACATGTATAAAATTTCTAGCGTCCATATTCATCCCATAAGACTAGGTCAAGAGTCCTTTATGTATATGCTCAACATATACGTGCACTAAAAAGGTTTGTAAAGCGAATTTGGATAAGCCCAATATATTGTTAGGTGGTTAGTCCAACATCGTCTTTGTAAGGCCCTTAACCCAAAACCATCCACCACGAACTGGGAAACCGCTAATGCGACTCGCCTTGGCATGGTCTAACGGAGCTAGGATGTCTCACCATTTTTATTTTATTTTATTTTTGTTATAAAGGAAAGCGGTTCAATGCACTAGACGACACGATGTTATTAATATATCGAAAGGCTGAATAAATCGGCAGATGACTAACCGTAATGAGAGAACCCAAACAAGCAAAAATGAAAAAGAAAAACACATAAAAAAGAAAACTTCGATCACAACGGGTCGATGGAGGAGGAACTCCAAGAGAAGAGTCAGACAAGCAACGAGAGGAAGAACAACGAGACAATAAAATTAGAAGCATTGCAGAATACAACTCTCAAGGATCACCGGTAGAAACCTCGTATTTGAACTCTTTTTTAAGTGTTCAGATTTTTTATACATATGCAAATACCATGAGTTCTTTCACTGGACATTTATATCCCTATATTTCATCCAGATGTGTATATTATACAACCAACTTTGGACCCTTAGATTATTTCTCATTCATTAGGAAACATTTAATTCATATGAGTATACAACATTGACGTACTCGAATGCACGAAGTCAATGATTCCATCATCCGATATTTATCGTGGTCAGAACCCGGCCACCAGATAAGTGCATGAAATATGTACCGGTGACACGTGTTTAAATAACAATAAACGAATAATTGTAGGTTGATTGGTATTACTGAATTGTTGCTTCGTGGAAGATCACTAGCTTAGGGGCAAAATGGACTCGACTTTGTTGCAAATCAAAAAGCGAAGTTAATCAACAAAATTGACTTAATAATATTCCCTTGATTAGGAATTTAATTGTTGAATAAATCACTTTGGTTAAAACAGTATTATCTTTATCACAAATTTAGTTGGCTATACTATGAATCAATTTAACTTAAATAATACTTGATAAGAATAAGTAGAGAAGTTTACGGAAGAATAACGTATATTATCAACCAATAAAACTCGAGTAACAATATCCAACGAGCCACTTTGAGAGCTTGCATAAGTTAAACTAAGATAGAGTACGAATGAATAACATTGTTCCGGGCTAGTGTTTGTAATATAAATAAGAAAGTCAGTTAACCGTCGATACCATGTTCAAAGATGAACGTCTCTCTCTCTCCCTCCCTCCCTCTCCCTCTCCCTCTCCCTCTCCCTCTCCCCATAGCCAATGGCTCACCAACGCATCTCTCAATCCATTAGGGTTTTTGGCAAGGTTTCATGTTTGTATATGTTGATAGAATTTGGTGGGGAAAACCACACGAATGGCGGAGGTAAAATCACATCAATGGTGGAGGTAGAACCACACTGATACTGAGTTTATTATCACCCTATTTATAGGGTTAGAGGAGAATAATAAAGATTACACGATATAATATAAAATAGATACTATACTAAAATAATAAGATAACTTCTCTAAATATAATATAGCATATCTTCCAATACGCTCCCGCTGTCAAAGCGTGCGTACGCAAACGAACGTTGAAGACTGGCCTTCATTGACAATGAGCAAAGAAAACACTTCGATCAACAATGAGCGGTGACACGAACACCACTTGTAAAATCGATATGACCACTAGTAAATCGGTGGCAATGTATGACCACTAGTAAATCGGTGGCAATGTAGATTAAGAAGCCGATAAGTTGTCGAGGAGTTGAGGTCCCGAATCGAACCCGCTCTGATACCATGATAGATTATGGTGGAGGAAACCACACGAATGGCGGAGGTAGAATCACATCAATGGTGGAGGTAGAACCACACTGATACTGAGTTTATTATCACCCTATTTATAGGGTTAGAGGAGAATAATAAAGATTACACGATATAATATAAAATAGATACTATACTAAAATAATAAGATAACTTCTCTAAATATAATATAGCATATCTTCCAATATATGTACCTCATACAACGGACCTTAAGCTCGTCGTTTTACTTTAGTGAACCGGCTAGCTTAAGTACAATATAAGAATCGAACAAACCGAACCCGAATCACCTCATAACGGATCAACTTGCAACATAACACATGCCCAACAATGAAGCATGCTTTTCAACTATATACACAACCTATATCTAACATATACTAATAATACAAACAACTAAGTATTAGATAATCTACCTCTAAAGAGGCATTATAGCATCTCTTAATCTGTTGCTACCAAAACTAGATGATTTCTCATCTTAGTTAGCAACATATGAAATAAGAGTCACCTATAACATATCTTGAGCATATTATATAACATTCTAGACTTAGGTATGTTACATGAGTTACAATCTTGCATGCTCTTACAAAATGACAACTTATTACAATTTGTACATGAACCAAAATAATAATAACTACCCTCCCGATTCATGTAATAATTGGTTTTGTCTTGATCACCAGTAGCAAATTTGGGAAGCTCTCATGTTCATCATCATTCCAATGGTAATCAACTTTTGGAACATCCCACAACTGTAGATAATTCCTGTAAAAGATGAATTTGTAAGTATGGACAATTTTAGTTCCAAAGTCAATATGGTTAACCTCACCCGTAATCTTTTAATCCTCAAAGTGTTTATTTCCAATCTCATCCCTAACAAAATGATATCTTACATCTATATGCTTAGATCTTTCATGATATACAAGGTCCTTACAGAGATATAAAATATTTCGACTATCTAAATGCAAAACAAGTACTCATATCTTGTGTTGGATTTCAGAGAGTAAGCCTTTAAGTCATATAACTTCTACATCAACTTTATATTCAACTTTAGTAGAGGACAAATCAACTATAGATTGTTCTTGAGATTTTTAGGATATACAATTATCATCCCATGTATAAAAATATGGTGTGGTAGATTTTCTAATGTCCTTGTTACTAGCATAGTCAGAGCCCACATAACCCAAAACATTTTGATTTACTTCAGAAAAAACAAGAGACACCATTTTAGTTCTAAAATGTATCTCAAACAATATTTCATAACAATCCAGTGTTCAAGTCCATGATTAGAGATAAACCTACTTATAACACTTCTAACAAAGGACATATCAAGTCTAGTGCACAACATTGCATACATAACAAGTCCAACACCATCTTAAAGAATATTAGACATTTTATTTATCTCACCGGGAGAGCTAGGACAGTGTTTCTTTGTGAGTTCTAAGTGCCCTCATTAGGACACAAGGGTAGGTTTAAAATCATTCATATTAAACCTATCAAGCACTTTCTGCAAGTAATTATACTAAGAAAGCCTCATTTTATCTTTAACCCTATTCCTTATAATCTTGTCACCTAGAATGTTCTGAGCTGGGTCAAAAGCTTAAGCGCCTTAAACCTTCTCTGAAGAAATTTCCCAACGTTAAGCTTGAAGACCTCTACTCCTCAATCGAGAACCTCAAAACCACTCTCTCCAACACACAAACAAACTTACAATCTACCCCTCACGATCATGATCTTTTAGACTCTGAGCGCATTACGACCACTAAGTTTAACAAAAACTGGATATGTTTTGTGTAACCCTTGCCCAACTTTATAAGAAAGCTTGGTCTAAGCATGGGGACCAATGCGGTGCATTCTTTTTCAAGAGTATAACTACCAGGAGAGTTGCAAATGATATTAAAATCATTTATGATCCACACGATCTTGCAAAATGACCCATCCACAACCCCACAAAAATCGGATCCATTTTGCTAAAGCATTTCTCCGATCTCTTTAACCCTCCATCAAATCGAAATCCCAACAACTTCCCTGAATGCACTCTCCCCTCTTTAACCCTTGAGGATAAGATCTTCCTTTGCAGTGAGCCCACTATCGATGATATAAAGAACGCCATCTTCAACATGGTTGATCAAAAAGCCCCAGGACTTGACGGATGTACCACTTTCTTCCTTAAGTATTCCTGGAACATCACTGGTGAAGATTTCACTAATGCCATCATGTAGTTCTTTACATCGGGTAGATTTACGAACCAGATTAATCACACCTCGATCTCTTTGATCGACAAGAAAGAAAATCTCATTCTCCCTTCGGATTTCAAACCCATATCCTGTTGCAATACCTCTTACAAAGTAATGGAAAAGATCCTAGCCTCCAAGTTAAACGTAATTCTCCCCTCAATCATTGGTAACTATCAAGGAGCGTTCATTAAAGGCCGATCAATAAAGCACAACGTGCTCATCTGTCAAGAGATCTATAAGAAGTATAACCAACGACGCATATCCCCTACATTTTCTCTTAAGGTGGATTTATCGAATGCGTTTAATACTATAGATCACAAGTTCATATTGAGTAGTCTTAGAAGAATGGGGTTCCTTGAGGAGTTTACCGGTATAATCGAAAGTTGCATCACTATCCCAACTTACTCGATCAATCTAAACAGGTCTCTTAATGGCTTCTTCAAAGGAACTCGAGGGCTAAGGCAAGGTTGTCCCCTATCACCCCTCTCTTTGTAATCTCCATGGAGGTGCTCTCTTCAATGATCCAGACCAACACAATCAACCCTGACTTCAACATTCACCCCAAGTGCGCCTCCCCCCGCATCACCCACCTTTGTTTTGTTGACGATCTTATGTTGTTTTGCAGGGGTGATATTACGTCTATTAACATCTTGAAGGGCACTCTAGACTTGTTTGGTCATTTATCTGGTCTTCTTTTAAATCCGGATAAATCTGCTCTTTATCTCAGAGGTCTCTCCTCTTAAGACTATGACCTCTTTTCTCGCACTATGGGGCTGCCGCTGGGATCTCTTCCTTTCACTTACATGAGCATACCTGTGGGGAGCAAACGAATTTGTACTAGGGAGTACCTACCACTTATCACAAAGATCACCAACATGATCAACTCGTGGAGTGCTAGGAACCTCTCCTACGCCGGAAGAAAGCAAATCATGTCCCTACATCTCTATTGGTGCTCCATGCTACTTATATCTTCAACGATCATTCTCAAAATCCAAGGACTTATTCGTTCCTTCATGTGGTCGAGTAAAGCTTCTAGCTCTCGTGCTTTAGTGGCTTGGAAGGTTGTATGCAACTCTACTGCCAATGGTGGGATCGGATTTAAAGAGCTACTTTCCTAGAATAAGGCTTGTATCTCAAAACTCATTTTTGACCTTGATCAGAGCAGAAGCCACGACAACCTATGGACCGATTGGATCAACAAGAACATACTAAAAGGTCTTTCTATTTGGAATTACCCGGCTTCATATAAGCATAGCTTTGTCTGGTGCATGATCTTACAAGTTAGGGACAAGATCATTGATTCCATGAGTGGCCCAAGCTTTGCCAAACTCTCTTCTGATCCCAGTGGACGTTTTTCCACCACCTCTGCTTACAATATGATCTAGAAGCCTCCCCCTCTCACTAATCCTTACATGCTGAACATCATTTAGAAGGGAGTTAACGTGCCAAAATGTAGCTTCATCTCTTGGATCGCTAGACGTTCACTTTATCCAAGCTCACTCAGTGGAACCTCATTCAGGATAACATATGTAAGCTATGCTCAAACCATACCGAGGATGAAGACCACCTCTTTCACCACTGCATTTACTCTTCCCTTGCTCTTGATGTAATCTCAAGATGGTCCAGAACTCCCCCTTTACCCTTACAATTATAATATATGGCAATGGCTTCGCTCCCTTAAACCGCAAAAGAATGATATGATCACCCATATCCGGATCTCCTCCATCATTGGCTTCATTTAACTTGTTTGGAAAGCAAGAAATGACATATTATACAACAATTGCTACACGCATGCCTCCAATGTGCTCAGAACGTCATCAACTCTACCAAGAACTTCACATATAGCAACCGGAAAGACCGCTCTCCCAACTCTCTAATGCGGGCGAAGATTCTCGGCATTTACTTAGATTAACATCTCCTCTATTATGTGTTTTTTGTACTTCATATGGTCAAGTTTTCCCTTGACTGAAGGTATTTCTATGGTCGTCTATACCCAATCAAAAGTAAATCCCAACTTAGCACTAAGAACAAGTATAGTAGATAAGTAAGGGTCGAACCCAAGAGAGTTAAGGTGTTTTAGATGCAATTATCGATTATAGTAACAAGTAACAAAAGGGGGGGGGGGTTGGTTGAATTGATGCACACAAAAACTTAAGAAAACGATTAACGCGACAAGTAAGACAATGATGGGTGAATCTACACTAGGTTGATTCTAAGCATGCAATTGCTACTTTGGTGCGTTCTTTTTCAAGTTTTTAAGTAATCTCCCATCTTGATCATATATATGTGTTGAGCCAACCGGCATCATTACAACTTAACAGGTTAGTGTTCCGTAAACCTACAAGAACAAATAACAAGTTAGCTTTCAAACAAAGACTAAGGGATATAAAGAGAAGATTAAAACCGTTAAACTTATCTTTATATTTGTGTTCCTTTTCTTTAAGTAATTACAACCCGTTATTACGTAAAGTCGCTACTATATTAAAGACCCGAACCTGGAACCTATTAATCCTAGTTGTTTACATGCACTTTAGAAACTAAGGTGATCAATCTCAAGCAATAGTAAACATGCAATTAGACAATGGAGATCAAGGAAACACAAAGCACTAATGAATAAAAACTTATATTAAAAAGAACTTACAACCAAAGTAACAACGCAGCTTCAAACCAACCCAATGTAGCAAGGGAGTTAGCAACTCATTACAATGGAAAACTCAATTCTAAAATGGATTTTTGTGTGGAAAAACATGGATCATTCTAGTAATCAGCCAAGAAATATTTATACTACAAAAGACACTTAATTAGGAGTAAATGGCCGGCCTTAAACAACCACCTTTAATGTCATAAAGGTGGTGTAAACAGGCGGAGTAAAGCTTCTGGCGTTAAACCGCAGGGGCGGCCTTCAGGAACCGCATGGGCGGTTTAGGCAGAATCGGTTGATCTTCTTCAAGGCCGCAGGGGCGGCTAAGAAATTCCGTTGGGGCGGATCTTTAATGCTCTTCAACGTCTGACCCTTCGTCTTCCTGGCGTTTTTGATGCCAAGCCGCAGGGGCGTCCATATGTCAGCACAGGGGCGGTGACACAGCCTCTTCGTCTTCCAGCTCCTAGGTTGAGGCGCAGGCAGGGGCGCAGTGGGAGGCGCAGTGGAACTGGTCTTCGTCTCTTCAGGGCAGGTCACCGCAGGGGCGCCAAGACAGTGGCGCAGGGGCGGTGACACACTTCATGGCTGGCGCTGGTGAAGGCGCAGGGGGCGCTCCGGTGTAAGGCGTCACCCGCAAGGGCGGGGACAAGGCTCCACTGGGGCGGTGAGGCAACAGAAGCTTACTTCGTGATCGATCTTCACTCCTAAGTGCTTATAACTCCTTCCATAGCTTCTTTTAGTCTTCTTCTTCTGGATCAAGGAGTTAGTAGCATAAACCGACACAAATGTAATAAAAAGACTCTAAAAACTACCCTAAATGATAGTTGATTCCATCACCTATCAAACTCCCCCATACTTAGACCTTTTACTCGTCCCGAGTAAAAACAAATGACAACACTAGACTCAAAGGCCTCAAGAAGCATGGGCAAGCAGAAAAAACAATGAAAACAAGAGAAAAACCAAGAAAGAAAGAAGGAAAAGAGAGGAAATGTGAGAAAAAGGAATACTACCATCCTTATCGCTCCAAGAGTGACTTACCCGGAAAACCTCCTTATGACTCCCCTTCTTATGTCGCCAAACGTTGGAAGGGAAACCTACACTCGGTGTCGCTCATTTTGCCAAGGCGCCCTTTTGGGTTTTTACCTTGCCACTCTTCTTCTTTTCTCTCTTGAACTCACATCCCTCAAGTCCAATTTTGTACCAATCTAAGGTTGGTCGGACTACCTTCTTTTTACCTAAACCGCCCTTTCGGGTTTTCGGTTTATCCAAGGATTTCATGCCTCTTTTCACTTTCTTTGGCTTTTTCTCTCTTTTTTTTTGAATATCAAACTGAAATAAAAATGCAAAAAACAAACTCAAAAACAACTTGGTGAAACTATACATGCAATGATATGTCCCTCCCCCATACTTGAAGTACACTTTGCCCTCAAAGTGGAAATGAAGCAAAGATAAATGTGGGGAAAGGGAAAAGAAGTATACCCCTCAATGGGATGGTCTGGCTAGACTGTCCGGACCCTTCTCCGGTGGGTACGGAAAGTGGCTGAAGAAGTGCTCCTGCTGGCGGTAGAGCGTGTCGATGCGGCCCTCCTGAACCTCCATCCTCTCTCTAAATGAAGTCTCATAGCTAGCTTGCCAAGCCAGCTGCTGAGTCTCCAACTGATGCTGATGAGCCGCCTTCCAAGCATCTTGACGGCGGTCGAAGTGAGTCGTCATAGAGGAGGCAAAGCTGGACTGCCATGCCTGCTGCTGCTCAAGCATGGACCGCTGGTACTCGGTCTGCCATATGCCTGATGTTGTATAGTCAAGGCTGCCATCTGAGCCTACAAACTCTCCATGGTCTGACTGTCGTGTGCTGCCGTCGGCATCTCCTCATCAGTGGTGTGGGCCCGGCTTGAGCCTGCTGCGTACCTCCCAACAATATCTATCTGAGGCCGTCTCGGAGGAACTGGGTCAGCTGGTACATACCGATCGGAGAGCTTGTCTCCCAATGGAAGTCGTCGGGGTAGGTATGTGATGTGACTCCCATCTGCAAGTGAGATCCAAAAACGATGCTCTCCGTCTCTCCTGAGGAACCTGCATCTCCTCATCAGACCTTCAGTATATAGTGGCGCCTCCAAACCTTCTTCCAATGCAGGAAGATCCATCACCTGTGCAGCCAATAAGGATATTATCCCACCTCCCACGATGTCTTGAGGCTCATTCTTCCTAATCCGTTTTAAAGCGGTAAGGAAGAGATATGGCCAATCTGGCACCTAGTCGTTCGTGGAGAGGCAAGCGTATAGCAATGAAAGGTCTTTGAGAGCGACCTTATTCTCCTCCTTGTGTCCACAGAAGACACTCATAAAGATCTTCGAGATGATCCTCAAACAAGGGTGAGTGAATTTGTTGGAGTACTCACCCCCTGCATGAAACTCCGACCTGGTGGCGGCCTGCCAAAATTCCAGCAAATCGGGTGTCGGAATGGGTTCCCACCAGTCGTCGGAAGCTGCAATAGTCACCCCTAATGCCTCCTGTAGTTGGGTGTAATCCAATGTGTACTTCTTTCTGTTGTACTTGAATGAGAGTCCAACACAAGTGGTCCTCCGTTTCCATTTTGAATGTAGCAATGAATTGGCGGCTGAGGTCGGGGTGTGTTGGAGCACTTCTTATCAGAAAACCCCCCAACCCGGCATTGTTGAGGAATTCGTGCATACTCTCTAACATGCACAGATTTTCCAAGGTGAGAACGTCTAGGAACCGAGTTGCATATACTTCCCGGCTTTGAGCAATCCTATACCGATCCTTCTCTCCTTCTGATAACTTGTATTTCTTCTGATTCTCCATCTCTTGTAGTTAATCAAGTAAAGGATTTAGAAAGTTCAGAATTTTTGATCAAGAGACGAACCTACTCTCGTGATTTCCGCAGGGGCGGCTGAAGCAGGCGCATGTACGGCACGACGCGGGGGCGGAAGCTTGCAGGTGCAGGGGCGGGCGAAGGGCAGAGGGCGATTTTGGAGTTCGGCAAAGGTGGTGGCGATGGGGCTATTCCGGTGTCTTCTTTTCTGTTGCAGACGTTGCCGGAGGTGGGACAGTGGAGGTTGGGAGTGAGAGGATCGAGGTGGTGTTTGTGTGAAGGTGGTGGAAAGTATTGGTGTCGCAAAGGGTGTGGTGACACTAGGTTTCCGGAGGTGGCGCAACAACGTCTGGACAGGGCGGTGCGAGAGCTTCCAGAGGGTGCGAGGGCATGGGAGGCGAGGCGGCTAGGTTTCGAAGAATGAATGGAGAAGGAGTGAAGAGGGCGGTAGATGTAGGTTATTTTTGGAAAGTTTATTTTTTTTCTTTCCTTAACAGAACCGCAAGGGCGGCGTTTGTCAGCGAGGGGGCGGTGACAAGGGAGATGGGGTACGCAGCCTCAGTGCCGGGGGCGGAGCTGAGGATGTGTGTCAAGTTTGGCCGCCGCAGGGGCGTAGGGATGTCACCACGGTGGCGGTGACCAACGTGAGCAGACGCTGGCCAAGCACCGGGGGCGGTGCTGGCCATGGGTGTCACCGCAAGGGCGGGGACTCAGAGCCGCAGGGGCGGTTTTCTTGACAGAAGCTCCTCTTCTTATTCCTTCGGGTTGCCTCCCGAGTAACGCCTTTGTTTTACGTCGTTGGCTCGACGTAGGGACTCTTCCTCTATGATTGAGCCTCTTCCAGCATCACCTTTGGGTTTATAACCGTTTGAGAAGGTAATCCACCGGAGGCCCTAGTTTCAATTCTTGTAATGGCTTCCGTCATTTGCCCAACCTGTTTTTCAAGGTTCTTGATGCTAGATTTTGTTGTTTGGACATGAGTAGCAAAGTGTTTAGTCAAAACCTGTAACATATCCTCAGTTGATTGGTACTTACCTTGACGGGGCTGCTGTTGTTGGTTTTGTTGATCTCTCTAACGAAAATTCTGTTGGTCACGCCAGTTTGTCATGAAATTCTGCGCATAGGGATCGTTCCTAGGCCTCTGCTGCTGTGGTTGTCCATAACCCATTGCTTTTACTTTAGCATCGTCATCCTTGACTTGTGGACACATGTCCGTTGGATGGTACGAGTCAGCACATACTCCACAAGCTTTGAGTTGTTGTGAGGTTGCCATAAGTGTTAGCCTCTTCACCATTTCCTTCAATTCCGCGAGCTCGATAGAAATCTCGCTCTTCCCGGAACTCACAGCATGAACTCCTTTCTTAGCCGGGGTTCTTCCAAAGTTCCGAGTTCCTTCCGCTAGTTCCTGTATCTTTTCCAAAGCAAGGTCAGGAGTATAGTTAAGAATATTACCTCCGCAAGCTGCATCAACGATCCTCCTTTCATTGTCTAGCAAGCCATTGTACAAGTACAAGACTAGATCTTGAGTTGAATATCCGTGAAAAGGACAACTGGATCGGAGACGTGAAACCTCTCGAAGTACTCATAAAGAGTTTCGTTCGCCTCTTGCTCGATGTTGCTTATAGCTTTCTTCAAGCTATTGGCCTTCTTGGCTGGAAAGTATTTCTCCAAAAACGCCTTGTGGAGGTTCTCCCAAGTGTCGATACTCCCGGATAGAAGGTGGTAATACCAATCATCCGCGGAATCTTTGAGTGTGAAGCCGAATGCCTTCATCTTGATTTGTTCTTCGGTAATGTTGGCCGGCTTCATGCTCATACACATAGTATGGAACTTCCCAAGGTGCTTGATGGGGTCTTCACCACTTAGCCCATGGAAGGATGGGAGCAAGTGAATGAGGCCCGACTTGAGCTCAAAGTTGACTCCTTCCCCTAATGCCGGTATAGTGACCGCAAGAGGGTTTTGAGCCAAGGTGGGTTGCGTAAGTTGACGAAGAGTACGGTCAGCCATCTCTTGTTGAAGTTGTCGTTGTCTTCGTTGCCGGATGTGCGTCCTCTCAATTTCTGGATCAAAGGTAGGTTGGGGTTAGTAGCACGGGTTTGAACCATAAAAATGGTTCAAACCAATAATCAACAATAACAATAAAACACTAAAAATCCCTGGCAACAGCGCCAAAATTTGACTGAAGGTATTTCTATGGTCGTCTATACCCAATCAAAAGTAAATCCCGACTTAGCACTAAGAACAAGTATAGTAGATAAGTAAGGGTCGAACCCAAGAGAGTTAAGGTGTTTTAGATGCAATTATCGATTATAGTAACAAGTAACAAAAAGGGAGGGGGGTTGGTTGAATTGATGCACACAAAAACTTAAGAAAACGATTAACGCGACAAGTAAGACAATGATGGGTGAATCTACACTAGGTTGATTCTAAGCATGCAATTGCTACTTTGGTGCGTTCCTTTTTCAAGTTTTTAAGTAATCTCCCGTCTTGATCATATATATGTGTTGAGCCAACCGGCATCAACACAACTTAACAGGTTAGTGTTCCGTAAACCTACAAAAACAAATAACAAGTTAGCTTTCAAACAAAGACTAAAGGATATAAAGAGAAGATTAAAACCGTTAAACTTATCTTTATATTTGTGTTCCTTTTCTTTAAGTAATTACAACCCGTTATACTTAAAGTCACTACTAGATTAAAGACCCGAACCCGGAACCTATTAATCCTAGTTGTTTACATGCATTTTCGAACCTAAGGTGATCAATCTCAAGCAATGGTAAACATGCAGTTAGACAATGGAGATCAAGGAAACACAAAGCATTACTGAATAAAAACTTATATTAAAAAGAACTTACAACCAAAGTAACAACACAACTTCAAACCAACCCAATGTAGCAAGGGAGTTAGCAACTCATTACAATGGAAAACTCAATTCTAAAATGGATTTTTGTGTAAAAAAACATGGATCATTCTAGCAATCAGCCAAGGACTATTTATACTACAAAAGACACTTAATTAGGAGTAAATGGCCGGCCTTAAACGACCACCTTTAATGTCATAAAGGTGGTGTAAACAGGCGGAGTAAAGCTTCTGGCGTTAAACCCCATGGGCGGCCTTCAGGAACTGCAGGGGCGGTTTAGGCAGAATCGATTGATCTTCTTTAAGGCCGCAGGGGGCGGCTAAGAAATTCCACTGGGGCGGATCTTTAATGCTCTTCAACGTCTGACCCTTCGTCTTCCTGGCGTTTTTGATGCCAAGCCGCAGGGGCGTCCATATGTCAGCGCAGGGGCGGTGACACAACCTCTTTGTCTTCCAGCTCCCAGGTTGAGGCGCAGGCAGGGGCGCAGTGGGAGGCGCAGGGGAACTGGTGTTCGTCTCTTCAGGGCAGGTCACCGCAGGGGTGCCAAGGGAGTGGCGCAGGGGCGGTGACACACTTCATGGCTGGCGCTGGTGAAGACGCAGGGGGCGCTCCGGTGTAAGGCGTCACCCGCAGGGGCGGGGACAAGGCTCCGCTGGGGCGGTGAGGCAACAGAAGCTTACTTCGTGATCGATCTTCACTCTTAAGTGCTTATAACTCCTTCATTAGCTTCATTTAGTCTTCTTCTTCTGTACCAATGAGTTAGTAGCATAAATCGACACAAATGCAATACAAAGACTCTAAAAACTACCCTAAATGATAGTGATTCCATCACCTATCAACCCTTCATGTAAATCCTTCTTATTCTAATACATTAACCTTTCAAATAAAATAAAATAAAAATAAAAAATTTAAATGTATGTTTTTGAGTTAAAATAAAGGAAAAAAAAGTGTGGGTAAGATGGTTCAAAAATAAAACTCATTGATGAAAAGAGTAAAGTTTGGTATAAATATTAGGCTAAACTAATTTATAAAGATAGTCCAAGATCTCGGGTTTGAGATGCTTGGATATAAATATGTCCTTGTACCACATGTCAATAAGTAATATGAGTTTTTTTATTATATTTATTGTTTATTATTAACTCAATAAAATTAAATATATTTTAAAAAACTTCAAATACTTGACTTGACAAAATCATTACGTGTAGTTTTACGTAAAACTAGTTTAGATAAAAAAACCCTAATCTCATGACGGCAGCCCTGGCTATTCCCGAGGTGACATCCCCCTCCCCCCCCCCTCCAACTCCGGCCGCACTAGATCCCGATGGAGAAATCCCCACTGGTGCATCTCCTATTTTGGACGATAGTATGCAGGATCGGACTCCCCCTCCCGTGGATGCAAATGAACAGCAGCATCAGAGCACCCCAAAAGTGATACCCTCTTGGAGTTCCATGCTATTTGGGGATGCGGCTTGGAAGCAGATGCCGTTACTTCCGGATAACCTTCTGGAAACGGGCAAGATTATCATTGACTACCCCCGAAGGAACAACTCAACACCAGTAATCAATATTGCGCCATATTTAGTTTAAGTCTTGAATGCCCCGTGGCGTAACTCCATAGTAGTGAAGTTACTTGGCCGAATGATTACCTACTCGGCTTTTGAAAGAAACCTACGTCAGTTATGGAAACCAATGGGAGGATGGTCAGTAATAAATCTACCAAATTATTTCTTTATCAGGTTTGAGAAGGAATCGGAAATGCTTGATGTTCTCACCAACGGCCCTTGGAAGATGTACGGGCATTAACTTATGATGTAGAAATGGGATGAGAGCTTTGATCCGATTCTATATGTGATCAAGACTACGGGGGTTTGGGTCAGGATTTCTAGGTTACCATTCGCGATGTACAACATCAATGTCCTCAGATCCATTGCCTCGGCCATTGGCTCACCGCTAAGAATCGATGCTAACACACTGGGAGTGTCAAGGGAGAAATGTGCAAGAGTTAGTGTCAATGTAGACCTTACTCGGCCTCTCAAAAGGGATGTGATCCTCAACGGGAAGAGGTTGTTACTAGAATACGAGAACCTGCACACAATTTGCTTTTCGTGTGGATGCTATGTTCACCTGCAAGAGACTTGTGTTTATGTTGAGAGAAGTGCCAGAAAAGACAAGGAGGAAATGACAGTGCATAGGGACCATGAGGATGCGAACTTGCCTGTGGAGATTGCAAGCAATCAACGAGAATTAGAAGAGGATGATGGACTTGCACAAGACGGTCATGGTCCATGGATGGTTGTCCCGCGCAGGAAACCTCGCAATTCAGACAAACCCCAACATGGTGCTAGAGGTCAAAGTGAAGTCCGGGTTGCTCATAAGGATCATGTTATGGATAGGGATACACATGGTCTACAACAACGTCCTACTGGAGGAAAGGGGAAAGAGATAGTACAACCGGTCTCAAAGACGGCTGTGGCAGGAGATATAACTCACCCTGACCGCAAGAGGGTGAGAGGTATTGGGAAAAACCAAGAGGAAATATCGAATGGCGTGTGTGTTGAAAAAGGGGAAGCTTTGAAAGTCAAACAGTTGGGGGTTACATTACCTACAAATATCAGAAAGATAGTAGTGTGCCACATGTTAAGATCCTCCATAGATCAATACCGCAGGATGTGAATTTTGTCGCCCAGGTGGGGACCAGAACTGGACATGATAATGACTGCATTATGGTTCAACAGAATCCTGACACGCAGACAGGCTTTGGAGTGGGCCTTGATTCTCAGGCGTCGGTGGTACCGAACTCCCAGGACTGATTGCTATGGCTGGGTTTCTCCGCTTCTTTATTAGTCATCATTGATAGGTATTTGTTGGAATAGCTTCGGAACGGTGAAGAGCAGTTTCCGAAGATCTATGAGATACATGATGTGTAAACATAAACCGAATTTTGTTGCACTTTTTGAGACACATTGCTTGGTGATAGCATGAATTATAGTCTATATAATGGGGCGAGTTTAGACGTTTTATCTTCAATAATCTGCATGTTTGGATGTATATTATGTGATTATATTGTCGTTTCATCTACCTTTGCAGGAATCGAGGTCTACACCAAGTTTCGTTGTAATCGTAGGTAAAATGGCACATTTTGGGACTAAAATGGAGCTAAGGAGTCATAGGAGCTACATTCTGGAGCTTAAAGAGAACTCAGGAAGCAATGAATTAATGAAGAAGATTTACTTTGGACCAGATTTGAGAGATTTCACATTCAGCTGAGATTCACCTCGGTCAGCTACAGTACCACCTCGACCGAGGTGATCTTGAGGAGCGTCTCGACCGAGGCGAACACTCTAGCACGCGGTGAGATATATTTTATTTGGCTGAGATCTTTTATTTTGGAAGAAGAGATCTTATATTTTTGGGCTGGATTACTGGAAGGAAGATCATATATTTAGGAGATCTATTTTAGAGATAAGATATATCTTATTAGGATATTATCTTTTTAAGATATTATTATCTTTGGAAGATATTTCTCCTATATAAAGGGCTAGATTTTCCACAAATTCAGCACCCCGCTAACCCCGCACCCCGCTATCCCGGCTACACCACATTCTAAGCTGTAGTTAGGAAGGATTTTTGGAAGTTTGAAGGAAGATTGAAGATTGAAGAAAGGAAGTTCATAGCTTTGTTATAGCTTTTAAGGGGATTTGTAAGATTTCTTAGATTCCCTTTGGTTTCATTGTCTTGTTGGATTTGTGATCCAAAGAACGCTAATTTATTTGATATTTGATTCAGTTATTGAAGCCTTGTTCTTAAGGTTTTTGTGTTCAAATATTCATTCTTTTCCCATATATTTGATCATTGCTTTCATGATGATGAGTGGCTAATTTCTTAGTGCGATTCTAGGGTGATTGGCTAAAAGTTGTGGGAAAGACGATGATAGAATAATCTTAATCCCAGTAGGACCCTGAAAGCTCGAGTCTTTATCCTTAACCCTAGAACATCTCGTTTAGTCGATGAACATCTCGGCCGGGGTGGGATTTGACTGACCGAGGTGACCTTTTGATCCGTAACTGAGAGTTAAGTGTTAGAGTTTGCCAAATCCTATTCTTATTACACCTTTCCTGGTTCAATGCAAGCCTAGGATGAGACTTACCCGGTGATTCCTTTGTTTGTTCACCCAAGATCATAAGTGTAGGTAATAAAGGTTTATCCTTTATTAGGGTTTGAGTGTGTCTTCATCCCATATTTGTGAGTTAGCTTCAGACTTACCCGGTAAAGGTTGATTCTATTCTCTTAGTTGGTGTATTGGTTTGAGATTATAATTCCTTTCCTTAGTACCTTGAGACTTACCCGGTAATAGGAGCTTTGGTTTGGGATTGTGAGTAGTGAGACTTACCCGGTGATCTATTCCACTTTAGAAACACCTTCCCTTCGCAAAATCTCAGCTTTGTCCGCTTATCTTCAGATCTTGAGCGAACAAGTTTTTGGCGCCGTTGTCGGGGACTTGGTCTAGACCAAGCCGGTTGCGGTGGGGCATGCCCTTGTTGCTATTAACCATTCTACTTGAGTGTTCTTGCAGATTTGTGTTCTTAGGTACATACGAAGTTCTCAACGGCATAGAGTTTCTCCAAAGAACAAGTTTTCCTATGAGTTTTGTAGTTTTCAGGATATTCGATGACTACATTTGATCCGGCCTGGATAGCAAGACAAAGTGCTAGACGGACCATTATGAATATTTGGAAGAGAAATACTCCTTCTATTGGTTTAACAATGAAAGGGAAAGAGAAGAGGCCATTAAGAAGGAGCTTGCGATATAGGATGAGTTGAATGTCCCTAGAAAGATTTATGAGCAACCTCTTGAAGACTCTCTTGAATCAAAATTGGAGAAGATGATGAAGAAGTTGGAGGAGCTCAAGGAAAGCACCCTATCTTATTCTAAGCCGAAAGAGGAGCATAAGGAGTACTGCAAGTTTCAAGCACTCCTCCAATCGAACCGGAAATTTCTCCTGAAGCTCTTGAAGAAGAGGATGAAGTAAAAGATCTCGATCCAACTGCTGAAGCTTTGGCCGAGGTGGAAGAGAGATCGGCCGAGATGGAAGAAGAATCTGTAGAACTGGAAGTGGAAGATGCAGGGAACCTTGGCCAAATTACTGAGACTGTGTCCAAGGTGGAAGAAAGATCATCTGAGTTGGGAGAAATTTCATGTGTGGATTATCAACCTAACATGAAACTTGTCTCAAGCTTTGGAGAACTTTATAAGGTGCCTTCTCTTACTCCCTTTGAAATTCCTACTAAAGTTCTAGATTTCTTCAGGGATGCACCGAAGAGTTGGAGGTCTCTTCTGAAAGAGCCTCCCAAGATCAAGATAAAACCTCCCTTGAATGTGCTGAAAGTAAATGCTCCTTGGACTGAAAGAAGTGGAGTTCACGAGCGCTTCAACGCTAAGGCAACGAAGTGTTATTTATTCAAGTATGGGGTCATTCACATGACAAGGACTTTGTACCATCCCCAAGCTAAAGATGGGGAAGCTACTAGAATCCTCGAGAAGCTGTTTTCTCGATCAAGGAAAGGATGGGACGAAGGACAGAGTTATGTCCCATGGAAGCATAGGAAGACCGGTAGGATTCCGGTAAGAACCAAACCGTACAAGCTTGTACGTAGGAGATCATACCATTTGCCGGTGAAATTAGGAGCCGGAACCTTCTTGGAAGATTTTTATGATGGATGTGATGAGCACTCCAAGATATTCGAGGTAAATTGAGTAAATCCATGAGGCAAGGTCCAGCTAGGGACCTTAAACCAAGCGCTTCTTGGGAGGTAACCCAAGGTATTGCTTTCTTTTCCCTTTTTCTAGTCTAGCTATAGATAGTTTGCTTTTGCTTTTGCTTTGCTTTGTTTTTGGCGTCCTAGACAGAAACCAGGTACTCTCTAAGAAGGAATTACAACTCAGGAGCTACATGGAAGGACTGATGTTCGAGAAGTTGAGAAAATGGGGCTTGACTGAGACACATCTTGGGTGCAGTCACAGGATCTCGACCGAGATGTTATTCGCCAACCGAGATGGCCTTATCTGGGAGTTGTTTCTTATTTATTATGCAGCTCGGCTAGGTCTGGTGAGTTTCCCGTTCTTACTTAACTCTTATTTGACCCATTGGGACAATGTGTCCCAAGTATGGGGTATTTGGATGTATCTTATTTGACTATGTGTATACTTGTATGACCCTACTTGGAAATTTATGATCTTATTTATGCTTCATATGATTATCTGTCATTACATGCATGCATAAAGGTTTTTGTTTGAGAAAAACGTCGAAAACTGGTTTAAGAAAAAAAAAATTTATGACCTCGACCGAGGTGATTCTGGCCAAACGAGATAAAGCACCTCGGATGACTTAGAACATCTCGACCGAGGCGGTTTAACTGAGAGATTTTTCGAAACGTTTTGTGCCTCTTTTCTGGATATGACCTCAGTGAAGATTTTATTTGCAGATTGGTCTTGAAATCTTTATATGTTTGAAAGGTTTTATAATATGTTTCAATTGCTAAATACTTTGTTTGAAATTTTGGCATGTTTAATACTTTGTTTTTATCAAAGTTATGTTGAATTTGAAGGTTGACACCACATGATGAGTTCTCTCACTTTCTTCCTGGGATGATTAAGGCAATTCATTCTCTTCTCTTCTTCTTCTTGATCATGCTTAGCCCCTCATATACATATTTTGCCTTCCCTTACCTATCCGGGAATTTGGAAGCAAGTAAAAGCAAGTGAAAGTGAAGTTGAGATGTGGGTTGGAAGTTAGAAAGAAACAAATAGGTTTGGGGAAGTCAATCATGATGATGAGTAACTCGGCACCATTCACATATCCGGGTGTTTGTGTCTTGCCAAAGTCGGATTGAGCGATATTCCTAACGGGTCATGGTATAAGCATCAAGGGTTTGAGGCATCTCGAGAAATTGATGATTGCTGATTTCCTAGGCTTCGGTTATTGTGCACCTCTGTCCATGCATCCCAAAAAGTAAAAAAGTAAAATAAGCAATGCTTATTGGTGGAAAATGTTGAAGTTCAAAAGCAAGTGAAGTAAAGATCCTTTTCCCGGATTCTAGCACCACATTCCTTATATACATCCCACCCTTGCACGTTTCTTGACCTTTCATTTGGAAAGCCCTTGAGACCTCAAGCTTGTTGATTGACTTGGTGGTTTAAACTGGATTATACATGATTAATTTTGATAATTATGAATTATTATGCATTCTATGATTTTATGCAAAGATGAACAACTTTCCTATATTTATAAAATGTTTTGATCATATTTTGATTTTAATTGCCATGATACATTCTCTTAGAGTGATCTATGAGTGGATCACACCACTAAAATGTTTTGAAATATTTTTCATTGATCTTTATGACTTATAATCCATTCTATCTTGTACTTAAGATTTGAAACTTGCTTGGGGACAAGCAAGGGATAAGTATGGGGTATTTTGATAGCATGAATTATAGTCTGTATTATGGGGCTAGTTTAGACGTTTTATCTTTAATAATCTGCATGTTTGGATGTATATTATGTGATTATATTGCCGTTTCATCTACCTTTGGGGGAATCGAGGTCTACACCAAGTTTCGTTGTAATCGTAGGTAAAATGACACATTTTGGGATTAAAATGGAGCTAAAGGAGCTAAGGAGTCATAGGAGCTACATTCTGGAGCTTAAAGAGAACTCAGGAAGCTAGGAATTAATGAAGAAGATTTACTTTGGACCAGATTTGAGAGATTTCACATTCAACTGAGATTCACCTCGGTCAGCTACAGTACCACCTCGACCGAGGTAATCTTGAGGAGCGTCTCGACCGAGGAGAACACTCTAGCACACGGCGAGATATATTTTATTTGGCTGAGATCTTTTATTTTTGGAAGGAGAGATCTTATATTTTTGGGCTGGATTTCTGGAAGGAAGATCATATATTTAGGAGATCTATTTTAGAGATAAGATATATCTTATTAGGATATTATCTTTTTAAGATATTATTATCTTTGGAAGATAATTCTCCTATATAAAGGGCTAGATTTTCCATAAATTCAGCACCCCGCTAACCCCGCAACCCGCTATCCCGGCTACACCACATTCTAAGCTGCAGTTAGGAAGGATTTTTGGAAGTTTGAAGGAAGATTGAAGATTGAAGGAAGGAAGTTCATAGCTTTGTTATAGCTTTTAAGGGGATTTGTAAGATTTTCTTATATTCCCTTTGGTTTCATTGTCTTGTTGGATTTGTGATCCAAAGAACGCTAATTTATTTTATATTTGATTCAGTTATTGAAGCCTTATTCTTAAGGTTTTTGTGTTCAAATATTCATTCTTTCCCCATATATTTGATTATTGCTTTCATGATGATGAGTGGCTAATTTCTTAGTGCGATTCTAGGGTGATTGGCTAAAAGTTGTGGGAAAGACGATGATAGAATAATCTTAATCCCAGTAGGACCCTGAAAGCTCGAGTCTTTATCCTTAACCCTAGAACATCTCGTTCAGTCGATGAACATCTCGGTCGGGGTGGGATTTGACTGACCGAGGTGACCTTTTGATCCGTAACTGAGAGTTAAGTGTTAGAGTTTGCCAAATCCTATTCTTATTACACCTTTCCTGGTTCAATGCAATCCTAGGATGAGACTTACCCGGTGATTTCTTTGTTTGTTTACCCAAGATCATAAGTGTAGGTAATAAAGGTTTATCCTTTATTGGGGTTTGAGTGTGCCTTCATCCCATCTTTGTGAGTTAGCCTGAGACTTACCCGGTAAAGGTTGATTCTATTCTCTTAGTTGGTGTGTTGGTTTGAGATTATAATTCCTTTCCTTAGTACCTTGAGACTTACCCGGTAATAGGAGCTTTGGTTTGGGATTGTGAGTAGTGAGACTTACCCGGTAATAGGAGCTTTGTCCGCTTATCTTTAGATCTTGAGTTGGAACCACAACTAGATGCTTTAATCCCTAGAATTGCATATTTCCCTTGATTGACTTTAGTATCATCTTTGATTGCTTTAATCGCTTTTGTGGTTAGAAGTTGCATTGACTACCTATACTTGCTTAGGTTTCACCTAAGTCCCTGTGATCGACCCCTAAAATTCTTGCTTTTTACTACAATTTACCCGTACACTGCGGGTTCGCATTCTTGTTTTAAGCATACTTCTTGGGTTATAAATTTAAAGCTTGCACACACCTTTTGGAGCGAACACTCGGGTGCATAGGCGGATACTATTTGTGAAAAGATCGGTTTCGATTCTTTTGATAGAGTGGAGGCTATTGGACAAAGGGGTGGAATATGGATCCTCTAGGACTCAACAAGATGCATTATTTCGGTTTTGAAGAAAGATAGACAATTCATTTATGCTGTGGTAGGACAGGGAGATTTGGCGTTTAATCTAATAGTTACGTATATCTCACCTAATCCACTAAGAAGGGAGAGGCTATGGGAGATGATCTCCTCTATTGTGCAGGAATCCTCTCTTCTAGTTGTGCTCGGTGGTGATTAGAATGTCACTAGATGTCCGGAGGAAACTCTTGGCAGAGCTATGAGATTAACTCGCTATTCCTTGGAGTTTGGTCATTGGATTAACGAGAATAATCTCATTGATGCGGGATATGTTGGCTCCCCCTTCACATGGACGCGTGGCAGATCGACTCAAAACCAGAATCTCCAAGCGACTCGATAGAATCTTCTAGACCCCTAGCGGAAGAATTAGGTGGCCATCTGTGGAAGTTAGACATCTTCGGAGACTGTCCTCGGACCATAACCCTTTGCTCCTTACGCTTGACAAAGTGAGTCGGGCTAACCCGAAGAGAAGGCCAGTCCGCTTCCAAGCTGCTTGGTTAACCCACCCAGAATTTAGTAGCATTATTGAAGGAGCGTGGGTTAGGCTGGAAAACCTCCCGGCTGCATTACGAACCTTATATAGCTTTTTGATTAAATGGAAAAAAGACAGCTTTGGCGATATCCATCAGAGGAAGGAGGCCCTTATCCAACAACTGGAAGATATCAACAATCGGTTGCTTACAAATACAACGGATGAGCTCATTGCCAAAGAAAATTGATGTTGGGAGTGAGCTCGAAAGGGTCATGGAGCAAGAAGAGCTTATGTGGTGCCAAAAGTCGAGACAACAGTGGATTAAATGCGGAGATAGGAATACCACATTCTTCCACCTTTCGACCATCATTAGGCGCCAAAGGAATCGAGTGGAAGCGCTAAAACTTGACAGCGGGGAATGGTGTCTTGACCGGGATACTTTGGAGAAGCATGTTGTTGCTTTTTTTCAAAGAACTCTATGGACCTAATTGTTTACCTCCTCCTATGCAGATCTATAAAGGTGGGTTTCCCTTGATGAATAATGCACAAGTCATGCCACTTACTCAATCTTGTGAAGAATGAGAGGTAAAGAAGGCTTTGTAGGAGATGGGTGCCTTGAAGTGTCCGAGGCCAGATGGGTTTCAACCCATTTTCTGTCAAAGGCTATGGAGTACGGTTGGAGATTCCCTAACTCAGTTTGTGCGGGAGTTTTTTGTCACCGGGAATCTCCCAACAATCTCTAATGAGACGTTACTGGTGCTCATCGGGAAGGTGGCGAAACCGGAAGTGATCCAACAATTTCGACCAATTAGTCTTTGTAATGTGAATTATAAGGTGATTACGAAGATTCTTGTTAATCGCATCAAGCCCCTTATGAGTTCCTTGGTTAGTCCGATACAAGGGAGTTTCATTCCATAGAGGTTAACTTCGGATAATGTTGTCTTAGCACAAGCATTTGACGAAGAAGAAGAAAGGGAAACGGGGTTGGATGGTTTTGAAATTGGATCTTGCGAAGGCATATGATAGACTCCGGTGGGAATTTGTGAAGGACACCCTCCAGGACATGAACTTACCGGTTATGTGGGTTAACTGGGTGAAGAAGTGCATATCCTCGAGCTCAATGAGCTTGTTATGGAACGGAGAGCGAACGGAGAGGTTCAAAACGACTAGGGATATTAGGCAAGGTGACCCGTTGTCTCCCTATCGCTTTGTGCTTTTCTTGGAACGACTTGGCTACTTAATCGAGAACGCTATTGAGGAGGGGTTGTGGAAACCAATGAGATTGACTAGAAGGGGTCCGACAATATCCCATTTGTTCTTTGCGGATAACATTCTGCTTTTTGTGGAGGCATCTACTAACCAAATCAGGGTGATTAAAGGGTGATGGATGCTTTTTGTGGGGAATCGGGCCAAAAACTTAGCCTCACTAAATCTCGTTTGTACGTTTTACACAATGTCAAAGGAGTCCTTGAGAAAAGACTTAGTGAGGCTGGCGGGATACATGCCACCAGGAACCTTGGTTTGTACCTTGGGATATTACTGATTCATGATTCGGTCTCCAGAGATGTCTTTAACCCCCTCGTTGCACGGGTCACGAGCCGTCTTTCAGGATGGAAGGCACGAGCCTTGAGTCTGGCGGGCCGAACGACGTTAGTCAGATCGGTGTTGTCTACTATACCTCTTCACTACATGAGTACCTTCCTTCTCCCGGTGAGTATTACGAATGAGTTGGATAAAATTTGCCGTAACTTCATTTGGGGAAGTGTTGATGGACGCAGGAGAATGCATTTGCTAAATTGGGGAAAGGTGTGCCAAGCAAGGGAG
This sequence comes from Fagopyrum esculentum, assembly GCA_033239045.1. NCBI lineage: Eukaryota > Viridiplantae > Streptophyta > Magnoliopsida > Caryophyllales > Polygonaceae > Fagopyrum > Fagopyrum esculentum. Next base: position 120,434,241 of record BSUD01000005.1, read on the forward strand.
AATGGAGGTTTGGGAGTTAGGATGGCTATGGAGGTAAACCTAGCTGCCATTAGCAAACTTAGTTGGCGAGTCTTTTTGCATAGCGAGCAAACCTAGGCACAAGCTCTCCTGGAGAAATATACTACCGGGTCACATGATTGGACATCTTCACTTCTCTGCAGAGGTGGAAGTTCTCATGTATGGAGAGGGATCATGGTGGCGTACAACAAGATTATCTCCCCGTATCTAGGTTAGAACGTTAGAAATGGAGGAAAAACAAGGTTCTGGAGCGACATTTGGGTCACTGCTGCTCCTCTTTCTCTCTCCTGCCAGTTTCCGTTATCGCATGCTGAACTCCAAATGAAGGTCAATGAAGTATGGATTGAGGAGGAATGTTGGAATTGGGAGTATTTAACAAGCAGGCTGAATAATTCTAGTTTTCTAAAAATCATTGCTACACGGATCTGGGGAGAGACAAACCAAGATGATTCGGTTAGATGGACCCTTACCCAAAATGGCTGCTTTTCTATTGCTTCTGTGCACCATCAGATCAGAGAGCAGAGGATCCGGATAGGGGTACGTACTAGTTTGTACAAACATATCTGGAAAGTAAGAGTTCGGGAAAGAATCAGATATTTCATGTGGCAACTTGCCTGGGGGGTTAATCTTACCAACCTGGAGCGCTTTCGGAGACATATGTCGGATTCGCCAAACTGCCTAGCAGGTCCTGACAAGGAAGAGTCTCTTTTGCATATGCTTCGGGACTGTCACTTTGCTCATGGGATTTGGGTCAAGCTGGTTCCGTCAGACATCTAGACTGCGTTTTTTCGGTTGGACTAGGAGGCATGGTTATTCGAAAATGTAAGTATAAAAGAAGTTGCTTGATGACATGAATTATGTACCATTATATTCATGCATATTGTAGAAGATTTTCTCAGTTTGCCTTGCATTTAGAGAGATTTTGTATGCCTTTTATGTTCTATTCAATCATTTGTCGGAAATAGAGGTCTACACGAGTTTTTGATGAATTATAGGTAAATGGAGTGGAATTGAAAGCAAATGCGGAGCAAGGAGCATCTAAGGATGTTAGGGAAGCTAAAGGAGTCTTAGAGGGATCACAAAGAGCTAAGGAATTGCAAAGGAGAAGCATAGAAGACGAGCCAAAAGAAGAGCACTTTCTGTTGAAGAAATCGTGCCAATATGCATATAAATCGGACGATTTTCCTCCCTAGAAATCGAACGGTTTTGTGTATAAATCGACTGGGTCGATTTCCTTTGTTTTTCGGCCAAATGAAAAGACGACACAAAGCCCAATTCTTTTGGGCTAGAGGAGAGTTTTTCCAAACGGCCCATTTGCAAGAAACTATAGGTGAGAACCCTAGGAACGAAAACGAGAAGGCCGCAGCGGGAAATCTTTAGACGTTTGAGAGAGATTGGAGATTCTTGGAGAAGGATTGAAGGACTTTTGCCGGGAAGCCAATCTTGATTCTTGTTTGTGAGATTTCTTTATCCATTGAAGCAATTGTGGTTTTTGAACACGTAATTGAGTTACTTAAGAGATACATTGATCAGTTTTGACGATTGTTTACAAATTTGAAGGTTATTGAGTTTTTATTCAAGATTCGGTTTTATTTGCAATATTTCACTCAATCTTTAATTTGATTCGATTTTGAAAATGGTTGGCTAAAACCATTGTGATTCTGGGGAGAATAGTTGATGATTAAGGCTTAGATGATGATAGACTGAACTCATTCAAACATTAGGACCCTGAGAGTTTAGATTTTAGTTTTGCGATAACAGAAAAATCGGACTGTTCTTGGGTAAATCGGCCGATTTCCTTATGAACAGCACGATTTATTCTTCTGACGAACTTTAATTGAATTAATCTTTAACCAAAACTAATCCTTGCCTAAATCCCAACATTGATTAACCTTTTTAACCTCTAATAGAGTGTATGAAGAGATTTCAAACTTGATTCTACATTTAATAGATTAAGGTTATAAGATTTGGGTAATAAAGAGACTCAACATCCTTTATTAAGATTCTAAGTGTGCTTTCTAATCTTTACTTTGGAGAGTCATATCCTGGAGTTTTAGATAGTTAGTTTGAACATAATTCTTGTCTTTAGATCTTTCTACATTGCAGCCTCAACAACCCTTATAAAGAGAACCTTTAAATTAGTTATATAGGTTTCGGAACTTCACCGTACGATACCTACCTTTGAACATTAAATCTTGGCAATATAAACTCTGTCCTATATCTATAGAAGTGTTTTGAATCAAAAGCCGAAATCGGATACTTGAATCCTTGGAATCATTTTACCGTTATTTGATCACAAAAGCTTTTTGCATTTTCGCTAGATAATTGAAATTGAATTTACTCTCACCAAATCCCTGAGTTCGACTCTGGAATTCTTAACTCACTACAGCTGATCCGTACACTGCGGGTTCGCTTTGCTTTGAGTTCTAGATATAAATTTAAGACTTTGACGCACACACTTTTTGAGCGAACAAGTTTTTGGCGCCGTTGCCGGGGATTTGGTCTAGACCAAATTCGGTTTTCGGTTGTCTAGCTTGAGAGCTCTTGCTCTTGTGATTTGATTTGTCTACTTGAGTGATCTTTGCAGGTTCTTTAGGTATATGCGAAAGACTAGATCCACTAAAGATCTAGTTCCTTTCGATCCCGAATTGGAGAAAACCTTGAGAAGAAAGTTGAAGGAAAAGAAAATGGCTGAGAACAATGAGAAAAACCTCCAAGATGAACTGAACGAAGCTCAACGCCAACTTCAGTTGAGTGAGAAAGCACGAAAAGATGCTGAAACGAGTCATCAATTTCAGATTGATGAATTAAAAGCTATGATGTTGGACATGAAGTTGGAATTGAACGAATCTAGGAAGAAGAAGAAAGTCAAGACGCCAACTAAATCCATTAGAAATGACTCATCCGATGATGAAGAGATTGATCCGGACATGCCGGAACTTGAGGAGATCGATCCATTACTTCGTCCTGTTCGAAGCACCCCGAAACCACGGGTTGTTCCTCGCCTCCCAACTAGGGATGTGAGAGTTTCTAATGAAGGTGATAGACCCCGAACTTTGGGGCAACGAATGGACCCAATTCAGCAACCACGCCGTCTAGGTGTGGATTTCGGAGCTGAAGACATCCAGGAGTTTAGCTTCTCACCACAAGTCATCACCATGGTTCGCCAAAGTCAATATGGCGGAGCAAGTACTGAATCTCCACATCAACACTTGCAGAATTTCGAGATTCTCATGGAGACTATGAAGCCGAAGAAGGCTACTACAAGCAATTACAAGATCAAACCGTTCTTCTTTTCTTTGAAGGACAAGGCTCTAGCTTGGTACCAAACACTCCCAGCTGCCAAACTGACTACATGGGAGGAATTGTCTTCGGAATTCCTCACCAAGTTCTTTCCGCCATCCAAAACGGCGGAATTGAGAGGTAAAATAAATGCTTTTTCTATGAAACCTAACGAAAGCTTGTTTCAATCTTGGGAAAGGTTTCAGGATCTCTTGCTGGATTGCCCACACCACGGCATTTCAAAACTGGAATTATTAGAGATTTACTATAAGGGATTGGATGTGGAAACACAATTCAACCTTCAATCTCTCTCTTGTGGCACATTCATGGACATGAGAGAGGATGATGCTTGGGACTTCATTGAGAAGCAAGCCCAAGTGATTGAGAAGTATTCCCACCGGAAGGTGGACTCAAATAGCCGGAATCAAGGCGATCCGGGAGCTAAGTTGAACCAAGCTGCTCAAACACAAATATTCTCCCTCAATAATGAGATCAAAGAGTTGAAGGAAGTGCTCAAAACGAGTCTTCAAAAGACTAAGGAGCAAGAAGCCAACTACATGGGGAGGGACAACAATCAAAGGAATGATAACCGGAACTCAAATTGGAACAACAACAACAATAACAACCGGAACTCCAATTGGAACAACAACAATAGGAACTCAAATAACAACAATTGGAGGTCAAATCAGCAAAATCCAGGTAATCCTTACTCTCATGCTGAAAAGGCTCTAACATCTCCATCTTCTTCTACTCCTTTAACAAGCCAGGAACAATCAAGCGGATCAAACAAACCCGATCCCATGCTAGAGACGATCCTAGGCAAACTACAAGGGTTGGAGAGCTATATAACTTCGGTTGATAAAGCTCACAAAGCTTTGGAAAGCCAAGTGTTTAACAAAGCCGAAGAGGTTCCAAGAGACCAAGGGAAACTTCCCGGGAAGACGGAAGATAACCCAAAGGGAAGGGTTATGGCGATCACTACTAGGAGTGGTATAACAACTACTGATCCTCAACCTAAAGTAGTTGAAACCACCACTAAAGAAGGAGAGGGAAAAGAGAAGGAAGATATCTATGTTCCTCCTCCCGCCTACAAACCACCTCTACCTTTTCCTCAATCTAGAGCGCGTGCACACCTAGATAAACATTTTGGTAAGTTTGTTGAACTTATGAGTAAGCTGCATATTAATATACCTTTTATGGATGCAATTTTAGGTATGCCAGCTTATGGGAAATTCCTCAAGGAGATCCTCTCTAACAAGAGGAAATTGGAAGACATAGGAGAAGTCAAGATGAGTATGGAGTCATCCGAACTCATCAAGACTATGACAATGAATATGCCACCTAAGCTCCGTGATCCAGGATCCTTTTGCATACCCATCACTTTGGGAGAAGCTACCTATGATGCACTTTGTGACCTTGGAGCGAGTGTGAGTATCATACCACTTGCTCTATGCAAAGCAGTTGGTCTAGGAGAGCCTAGACCGGTGAAGATCACATTCTACATGGCTGATCGTTCCACCACTAAGCCGGTGGGGATATTAGAAGACATTCCGGTAAAGCTCGGTAAGTTTTACATCCCTATAGATTTTGTCGTTCTTGACATCCCTACAGATTATCCGGTTCCCATCATTCTTGGGAGACCATTCCTTGCAACATCCGGATGCATGGTCAATTGCAAGAATGGCCAACTAACTTTCCATATAGGTGAAGAGAAGGTAGAATTCATACTCTCTTCCTTAATCAAGTAGCCAGCCTTGAGAGACGATGTTTTTGATAATTTTGATGAAGAAGAGTCTAAAGAGGTAGTAAGTTCAATCTTGATGAAAGACCCTCTTCAAAAGGTTCTTAGTATGAGCATCATGGAGGAAGGAGTGGAACATGATTGCAATGAGGATGTGAAAGCATTAAATGATATGGAGGAAGAGCTAGGAACAAGAATTGAAGAACTAGAATTAACTCCGGAAACTGTGAAGAAAATCGACCTGCATAAACCAAATCGTCCGATTTGTGAAAAGGCAACCCGATTTTTGACAACAGAAAGAAAATCGATCTGAATCTACTAAATCGTCCGATCTGTGAAAATGCAACCCGATTTTTGACAACAGGAAGAAAAATCGTGCCTCAGATCGACCGATTTACTTCAGGGGAGATCGATCCAATGGGGAATTTTCTGGATTCTCCAAACTTTACCGCAGTTGTTCTCGACTCTAATGATGCATCACTCCCACCTCTAGAGGCCTCTCCTACAACACCCGAGGGCCACGAATCATCACCAATCAAGGCACCTCCATCATTAGAATTGAAGCCACTCCCCACGCATTTAAGGTATGCATTTCTTGGCATTAATTCCACATATCCGGTCATAGTCAATGCGAAATTGAATGATGCTGAACTAGAGAAACTTATGCATGTTTTGAAGCAACATAGGAGAGCATTAGGTTATACTATTGATGATTTAGTAGGAATAAAGCCTTCCCTATGTATGCACAAAATTCTAATGGAAGAGGATTACAAACCTTCACGCCAACCTCAAAGACGGTTAAATCCGGCAATGAAAGAGGTTGTGAAGAAAGAAATCCTTAAGCTACTTGATGCAGGTATCATCTTTCCTATCTCTGATAGCAAATGGGTGAGTCCAGTACAGGTAGTACCAAAGAAAGGAGGCATTACCGTTGTTGCCAACAAAAACAACGAACTTATCCTCACACGGACAGTTACAGGGTGGCGAATGTGCATCGACTACCGCAAACTGAACGTGGCCACTAGGAAGGACCACTTCCCCCTTCCTTTTATTGATCAAATGTTGGAAAGGTTAGCCCAACATTCTTACTTTTGCTATCTAGATGGATATAGCGGTTTCTTTCAGATTCCAATTCATCCGGGTGATCAAGAGAAGACGACTTTTACGTGCCCATGGGGTACGTTTGCTTATAGAAGAATGCCATTCGGTCTATGCAACGCTCCAGCCACCTTCCAAAGGTGTATGATGGCAATCTTCTCCGAATACGTAGAGAATATCATGGAAGTCTTCATGGACGATTTTTCGGTATATGGTTCTTCCTTTGATAACTGTCTCTATAACCTTTCACTAGTTCTTAAGAGATGTGAGGACACTAACTTAATCTTAAACTGGGAAAAGTGTCATTTCATGGTCACCGAAGGGATTGTATTAGGTCATCTAGTATCACAAAGGGGAATAGAGGTTGATAGAGCAAAGATAGAAACCATTGAGAAGTTACCTCCCCCTTCTTCTGTGAAAAGAATTAGAAGTTTCTTAGGGCATGCAGGCTTCTATAGGAGATTCATAAAGGATTTTTCTAAGATTTCAAAACCCTTAACTAATCTTTTGATGAAAGACGCAACTTTCGAATTTTCGAAAGATTGTTTAGAAGCTTTTTGCAGGAATAAAGAAGCTTTGATTTCAGCACCAATCATTCAACCACCCGATTGGACTCTTCCTTTCGAGGTCATGTGCGACGCAAGCGACGTCGCTATAGGAGCCGTACTTAGACAGAAGAAAGATGGTCGCACTCACGCCATCTACTATGCTAGCAAAACGCTAGATGAGGCTCAATATAATTATGCAACCACAGAAAAGGAACTTTTAGCCGTAGTATACGCTTTTGAAAATTTTTGTTCCTATCTTGTAGGTGCAAAGGTGATAGTCTATACGGACCATTCCGCAATTCGCTACTTATTCACGAAGAAGGATGCGAAGCCAAGGCTTCTAAGATGGATCTTACTCTTACAAGAGTTCGATTTGGAGATTCGTGATAAGAAAGGATCGGAAAACTCCGTTGCCGGACATCTTAGTCGTCTTCCGCAACTCACCGGCGAGACGGATGAACTTCCAATAGACGACTCATTCCCTGACGAGCAGCTACACGAGATTGAAGAGTGTCTTCAACACATCTCAAAAGGTAATGATCCATGGTTTGCTGACATTGTGAATTACCTTGTTTGCCAAGAGATTCCACCCGGACTTTCATATGCTCAAAAGAAGAAGTTCTTTAGAGACGTCCGGCATTTCTACTGGAACGAACCTCTTCTATTCAAAAGAGGTCCCGATGGCATTTACAGGAGATGTATCCCCGAAGATGAGGTGGATAGTGTCATCCGCCATTGCCATTCTCTACCATGTAGCGGACATGCTAGTTCCCACAAGACTTGTGCTAAGGTACTTCGTTCCGGCTTCTTTTGGCCTACACTTTTCAAAGATGTGCAAAAGTTTGTTGTTGCTTGTGATGCTTGTCAAAGGACAGGTAATATATCAAGGAGGAATGAGATGCCTCTCAACAACATACAAGAAGTAGAGATTTTTGATGTATGGGGCATCGATTTTATGGGACCTTTCCCATCCTCATGCGGTAACCAATATATACTTCTTGCCGTAGACTATGTCTCAAGATGGGTAGAGGCAATCGCTTCTCCTACTAATGATACAATGGTAGTGGTGAAGTTCTTCAATAGAACGATCTTCCCAAGGTTCGGAACTCCCTAAACCATCATTAGTGACGGAGGAACGCATTTCACAGCCCGTCGATTTGAGACTCTATTGGCTAAGTATGGGGTGACCCATAAGATAGCTACACCTTACCATCCGCAAACTAGCGGACAAGTTGAGATTTCCAATAGAGAGATCAAGGGAATTTTAGAGAAAACCGTCTCTAAAACAAGGAAAGATTGGTCAATGAAGCTTGACGATGCACTATGGGCGTACAGGACAGCCTTCAAGACACCAATAGGTACGACTCCATATAATCTTGTCTATGGTAAATCTTGTCATCTTCCTGTAGAGCTAGAGCATAAAGCCTATTGGGCTATCAAGTGGCTCAACTTTGACATGAAAGAAGCCGGAGAGAAGCGGCTCTTAGACATCAATGAGCTGGATGAGATCCGGCTAAATGCGTATGAGAACGCAAAGATCTACAAGGAACGGACAAAGCGTTGGCATGATAAGCACATCATTCCAAAAGATTTGAAAGAGGGAGACCAAGTCCTTCTATTCAACTCAAGGCTTCGTCTATTTCCAGGTAAGCTTAAATCCCGTTGGACAAGACCTTATGTAATTAAACGAATTTCCCCCCATGGTGTAGTTGAAGTATGGGGTGAACAAAGCGGAAGTTTCAAGGTTAATGGCCAACGGTAGAAGAAATACACACCGGAAGCTCCGGTCGAGGAGATAGCTCCTATCCTCCTCCATTGAACACAAACCATACACCGTCCAGCTAAAGACGATAAATCAAGCGCTTCTTGGGAGGCAACCCATGATAGTACAGTTTTTCCCTCCTTTCATCACTTAGTTAGAGTAGATTAGTTGCTTTGTTTCTTTGTTTTCGCTTTTTATTTGTTCCTTGATGCACTCTTGGTTTGTCGTGTCATTAATCGCAGGAAATTAGGTCCAAGTTGAGAGATCCATGGAGAAAGGGAGCATAAATCAGTTAAATCTTCATATTCCATGAAGAATAAGGAAGGAAATCGAGCTGCACTAAGTTAATCGTTCCATTCAGGAGCAGAGCAAGTCGATTTTTGGCAACAGAAAGAAAAATCGACCTAGAGATCGACCTGTCAAGAAAAATCGTCCGATTTTCAAGTGTTCAGAGAAAAATTGAGTTACCTTAAGTTAATCGTCCGATTCAGGAGCAGAGCAAGTCAATTTTTGGCAAAAGAAAGAAAAATCGACCTGCCAAGAAAAATCGTCCGATTTTCTTTGAGTTCAGAGAAAAATCGCCCCGACGATTAAATCGACCTTATAAATCCGCCGATTTGCTTCACAGTTTCTCGACCCTATATAAAGACTTAAACAATCGATCTTCCTCATTCCAAAACCTTCCACTCTCGATTTCCCTCTCTCAAGAACTCCGAAAATCGCCCATACCCTACAATCCTCATTCCTTAATCATTTTGAGTGATTCTTGGCTCCAAACTGAAGCATTTTCAACAAAAAACAAGGATCTACCAACAACAAGCATGGCAATTGACTCCTCCGTACGGAATTCAGGTTTTTCATTCCAAAACCTAAGTTTCTAATTCGAAATTGAAGTTTGCTTAGGAAGTGTTTGTTTGCTGAAATTGATTGAGGAATCTGCTTAGGAATCACTATAGGAAACTGTATGTGGTGATTGTTGGAATAGAACTTTACAGAATTGTGAGAATCGTAGAAATCGACAGAAAAATCGACCTAACCCAGAAAAATCATCCGATTTTTGTGAAGAACACGGCGATTTTTTGCTGTAGAAATGGATATTGTGAAGAGAATAACTAGAAATACGGGGAAGAAGAAGGGATCTTCTTCCAAAGCCCCTCCCCCACCTCCACCACCACCTCAAAACATTCCTAAACTTCCCCCTCGCCTATCCAAACACAAGAAACGATATGAACGCATCTTAGATCGCCCATTCACCCCTCCTCGATACATTGTGCTAGATGACTTAGATTCACTGTTTGTTCGAGAGGATGTCGATATGATGCTTGATAGAGTTGGGCTAAGACAGTTTGCTACGATTAGGGAGGATGCCTATACCGAGATCACCTTAGAGTTCCTTAGTACATTCGAGCATGATCCTAGAGAAAGGATGGTTACCTTCCGCCTTATGAGCCATGATCATACTATGTCTATTGTTGCTTTTGGAGATTTGTTCGGTTTTGCTTATTCAGATGCAGGCACATTTGCGAGAGGTGTTAGTGCTAGTGACTTTTGGGAGGCTATTTCAGTGGGTGAATATGGAGGAGATAAGTGGAGACCCGGAAATTCTAAGGAGACTAGTATGTACAACCTCTCCTTTAAGGTAGTACATAGGATTCTTAGTGAGAGCCTATTTGCACGGACAGAGACTCCACAGAAGCTCAAGGCTTATGAGCTTTTCATTCTATATTGTATGACATCCACCACCATTCCCGACATCTCTACCATGCTTGCTGACTATCTAGGAAAGATAGCCAACAAAGCTAAGGGCGATATTTGTGTAGGAGGCCTTGTCACTCATGTGGCTAGGGCATTGGGATTAGACTTTTCGGGATGCACTCTAGATGAGAGTGCCCTTCTATTAGGCTCACAGCGGTTGGTTGTTCGACAGGTTTTGATTCCTCGAGGGAGAGGAACCCTTCATGTGCCCATGCAATGGCACATGGATCCGAAGAAGAAACCATCCGAGATCATTTGGAAATCCGAATACACTATTCGGAGCAGGAGGAATTGGAAGGAGACGTTCGAGTTGATGCTTGAGGAGTTCTCTTCTCCTACTTACTATGATGATGATGCAGGTGACTCTGAGGAGGAGGATGAGGATGGAGGACAGGAGACCATGCTAGAGTTTGAGAATGACACCCATAGTGGTCATGCCACGGACGCCATGGACACCGATACTCATGGTGCAGGACCTAGCCGGACTAGTAGAGGCGATGAGGAGACGGAGGATGACATGCAGCCACCTCGCCGCTCATTTGCACGTGCCCCAGGACATGGACGAGGACGTCGACCTCCCCATCACTTTAGGGAGCTAGTCTCTAGTTTCCATAGCCTCAACACTGACTATCACGCTCTCCACACCGACTATGACACCCTGAACACTCAGTTCAGGAACTACAGGCAGGAGACGGACGCTAGGCATTCATCCTACGATGGCCAAATGAGAGACTTATACTTCCACCAGTTCGGCCACTTCTACGATCCTAGTGCACCGATGTATCCTTATCCACCACCTCCACCACCGACAGAGGATTGAGCTTCCACTTCTTTTACATTTTAAGTATTTTTCCTCATCTTATGCTTGATTTTCACATTGGGGACAATGTGGATGTTAAGTATGGGGTGGGGGTACTTACAATACCTTTTGTTTCATCTTAGCACTTTATGAACTTTGCACTACTCTTGATGATTTGGCTTGTAATTACTCTTGCACTACTTGCTTTCCACTATGACACTTGCATTTGCATGATCGTTTTCAAATCCTATGAATTTTCAAATTTTTTGTGCTTTTTATGATGGAAATGACCTCTATGATGAGAAATGTGTATGTGGATAGGCAAAAAGATAGCTTAGTTGTGTTGAGATGTTAATCATAGCATGAATGAGTTTACTTTTGTTACTTGAACACATGAATAAGTTATATGATTTAGTTGTTTTGATAAGAGAATGAAATAATAGTCAAAGCTATATTGCAAGTTCTTTTACATCATATAAGGATGACTAAGGCAATTCACTTCTTTTCTTTTCTCATATCTTGATCATGCTAGCCCCTCAATGAAATATGTAACCCTCCTTTTACCATCCGGGAATTAGGATAAGTGATAGAAAAAGGCATGTTTGATGTGGGAGGGCCAAGGAAAATGTATTAAATGAAAGTGTAGAAATTCATAAATTTGGGGACGTTGAACATGAGGATGAGTAACTCGGCACCATTCACATAGCCGGGTGTTTGTGTCTTGCCAAAGTCCAATTGAATGACAAGTCCTAACGGGATATGGTATGCGCATCAAGGGTTTGAGGCATCTCGAAATTGAGAAACGCCAATCTTCTAGGCTTCGGTTTTTGTGCACCGCTGTCCATACTCTCAAAAAGTAAAGTATAAAGGAAGCAAAGCTTTCTACATGCGAAGCATGTGCGGTGAAGTAAAATTTTGAAGGTATTATGTTGTTCCTCTTTCCCGGATTAGCACCACAATGGCCAAAAAGAATTCCTTCACTTAATACGTTTCTTGGACCTTTCCTTTGATTAGAAGACCTTGAGACTTTTATGCATGTATTTAAGGCTTCATGGCTTAGATTTGTTTGACTTTGATTACCTTTACATCTTTATCATGTCCTTTATTTGTGTTTTCAAGAAAGAAAAGGAAGTTAGTTCATCTTATAGTTATCATTGATACATACTTTGCCTTCTTATGCCTTGAAACATCACTTTGAGGGTGATCCAATAAGAAGAAGCACTACCAAAAGAAAAGTTTTTGAGTTTTCATACATATATAATCCATGACATCTTGTATTCTAAATTTGAGTCTTGCTTAGGGACAAGCAAGGGGCAAGTATGGGGTATTTTGATGACATGAATTATGTACAATTATATCCATGCATATTGTAGAAGATTTTCTCAGTTTGCCTTGCATTTAGAGAGATTTTGTATGCCTTTTATGTTCTATTCAATCATTTGTCGGAAATAGAGGTCTACACGAGTTTTTGATGAATTATAGGTAAATGGAGTGAAATTGAAAGCAAATGCGGAGCAAGGAGCATCTAAGGATGTTAGGGAAGCTAAAGGAGTCTTAGAGGGATCACAAAGAGCTAAGGAATTGCAAAGGAGAAGCATAGAAGACGAGCCAAAAGAAGAGCACTTTCTGTTGAAGAAAATCGTGCCAATATGCATATAAATCGGACGATTTTCCTCCCTAGAAATCGAACGGTTTTGTGTATAAATCGACTGGGTCGATTACCTTTGTTTTTCGGCCAAATGAAAAGACGACACAAAGCCCAATTCTTTTGGGCTAGAGGAGAGTTTTTCCAAACGGCCCATTTGCAAGAAACTATAGGTGAGAACCCTAGGAACGAAAACGAGAAGGCCGTAGCGGGAAATCTTTAGACGTTTGAGAGAGATTGGAGATTCTTGGAGAAGGATTGAAGGACTTTTGCCGGGAAGCCAATCTTGATTCTTGTTTGTGAGATTTCTTTATCCATTGAAGCAATTGTGGTTTTTGAACACGTAATTGAGTTACTTAAGAGATACATTGATCAGTTTTGACGATTGTTTACAGATTTGAAGGTTATTGAGTTTTTATTCAAGATTCGGTTTTATTTGCAATATTTCACTCAATCTTTAATTTGATTCGATTTTGAAAATGGTTGGCTAAAACCATTGTGATTCTGGGGAGAATAGTTGATGATTAAGGCTTAGATGATGATAGACTGAACTCATTCAAACATTAGGACCCTGAGAGTTTAGATTTTAGTTTTGCGATAACAGGAAAATCGGACTGTTCTTGGGTAAATCGGCCGATTTCCTTATGAACAGCACGATTTATTCTTCTGACGAACTTTAATTGAATTAATCTTTAACCAAAACTAATCCTTGCTTAAATCCCAACATTGATTAACCTTTTTAACCTCTAATAGAGTGTATGAAGAGATTTCAAACTTGATTCTACATTTAATAGATTAAGATTATAAGATTTGGGTAATAAAGAGACTCAACATCCTTTATTAAGATTCTAAGTGTGCTTTCTAATCTTTGCTTTGGAAAGTCATATCCTGGAGTTTTAGATAGTTAGTTTGAACATAATTCTTGTCTTTAGATCTTTCTATATTGCAGCCTCAACAACCCTTATAGAGAGAACCTTTAGATTAGTTATATAGGTTTCGGAACTTCACCGTACGATACCTACCTTTGAACATTAAATCTTGGCAATATAAACTATGTCCTATATCTATAGAAGTGTTTTGAATCAAAAGCCGAAATCGGATACTTGAATCCTTGGAATCATTTTACCCTTATTTGATCACAAAAGCTTTTTGCATTTTCGCTAGATAATTGAAATTGAATTTACTCTCACCAAATCCCTGAGTTCGACTCTGGAATTCTTACCTCACTACAACTGATCCGTACATTGCGGCTTCGCTTTGCTTTGAGTTCTAGATATAAATTTAAGACTTTGACGCACACACTTTTTGAGCGAACATTGCTTCTCGGAAGGTTACTTGGAATGCCCTTTTTGTAATAACGGTGTGGTGGATTTGGCGGTGGCGTAACGCTAGAACCTTCGGAGAAGGTCGTATACCTAGTGATAAAGTTGCCTTTATTTGGGTTCAGTACAAGGAATCAATGGAGGCGCAAGGAAAAGGGCAGGGGGAGACATTAGCCAAGAATAGAGCGGCTGATTCATTGGTGTAGGCCGGACACGGGATGGGTCAAAGTTAATTTGGACGGGGTTGTGCGAGGAGAGCAAGTGAGGGCTACGTGTGGTGCAGTAATCCGAAATATGAATGGAGAGTGGGTTCAAGGGGTTGCTGTTAACCTGGGTAGCATCTCAGTGCCGACAACGGAACTCTGGGGGCTATTCATGGCATGGAGCTCGTGTGGAATATGGGCTTCTGGAAGGTGATAGTCGAACTGGATTAACGGTTGGTGATTGATTTGATTATGGGAAGGGTGGGAAATACTCACCCGCTCTCTAGCCTGGTTTCACATTGTCAAGGCTTCCTTACTCGAGACTGGCAGATTAGTCTCACCCATGTCTTTCGGGAGGGAAACAGAGTTGCCGATGCAATAGCAAATCTGGCTTTCTCACTCGAGATTGGGGTTCACCGGCTAGCGGAACCTCCCTTAAGCGTTAGGAACATTTTACTGGATGACTTAAGGGGAATGACTTAAGGTGATGGAATATTCCGGAAGGCAGAGGAATATTCCGGAAGATGGCGGAAGCATCCGGAAGCATCCGGAAGGATCAAGAAAAGACCCGGAAGGCACCGGAAGGATCAAGACAAGTCTAGAAACCGGCGGATGTCTCTAGACTTGGGTAGATGTTGTCGGGAAGATCCGGATACGGGCGGATCTCTCCGGAAGACGACGGAGACTTCTAGAACTCGAAAGAACCTTGAAGACTTAGCTAGAGTCTTAGGGAAAGTTCTAGATTCGTTAGGATAAGGTCAAGGAAGGAAGGATCCGGAATGACCTAGGAGAGTTAGGTTCCGGAACCTTCCCGGAGAGGAGGTGGCCAAGGTTATAAATAGGGGAGGCCATCCCTCATTTCCATCATCCCACAAAATGCACTCCAAAAGCTCTATTGTAAAAAGCTCTCATTTGTAAAAAGCTCTCTTTGCGTAATATAAAGGCAAGGTTTGCCGACAACTCTCCGAGTTCACTTAGCCATCTAGACTAACCGCTCATTGTCAAGGAGCATCGAGGAGTAAGGCTGATCTTAGCTTGTCGGGGGCGACAAAATAGCTAAGAGCCGTGCGGTATGAGTTGGGGAATAACTCGGCCCGTGACATTAGTGCGTTCATCATCTTTAACCAATTCTATGGGTAGGTCACCAAGCCGCAAATCATTCACTTTATATAGGAAATGCCTTTCAAACTGAGTCTAAAGTAGTGAGGAGTAAAATTAGAGGTATCAAACGGAGCCAAAACGTCGGGTTTGGGTCGGGTAGCAACAAACTCGGGTTAAAACAGGTCGGGTCAAAAAAGGTTTGGTTATTAATTAGTTTGTTACAGGTCGGTTTGGGTCGGATATTGTTTGTTCGGGTTGAAACGGGTTATCGAGTAGTCTCGCTTCTCGGGTCATAATGGGTCAGTTTATTTCAGTTCTCGGTAGCAGTGCCAAACATGGCCGATGGGTCGGATTCGGGTCAATCCTACCAAGCTCGAGTTGAAACGGGTCGGGTCAAACCAATCTCTCTTTTTATCGGTTTGTTTCGGGTCGGGTATCATTTGTCCGGGTTATTGTATAGCATCGGTTCTTGAATAATAAGTTCATAAAATGTCGAATTAGTTCGATTCTCGGGTCATTAGGGTTGAGTTAATTACTTTGGTTTTTAATGGCTTCGGTAGATGTGCCAATCGGGGCAGGTCAATCGGGTTGGAGTCGGATCAATTTATGTTCGGGTTGGATCAAAACCGGATTGGGTTGCCTTATATCTTGATTCGGGTTAATTTATGTTCGGGTTTGTGTAATTTACTCTAGAACTTATACTAATATTAATTTGATAAAAGACAAAATAAAAGTCGTGTTGTTGTCGTAGTGGTGTGCACTTTATTTTTAAAAAAATGTAATAATAGATCAAAGACATGCATAATAAATAATAATAACAATAATGATTCGTTTGATATGTTTTCCCTTTTTTTTTTTGTTCTAAAATATAAAATAAAATTTATCATCTTTTACCGGATCGGATAATAATCCGTGGACATTCGGTTGATCCGATCCATATTCTAAAATATGCTATGTAAAAATAACTTTAGTCGGGTCGGATAATTATCCTCCAATATTTAGGTGATATGTTTGATCGGAATGATTTTAGCCTGGTTTGTTTCATTGAAAATGACTTTAACTGGATTTGCATATCCGATTGATCTGTTTGATCCAAATATCTAATCTCACCGATCCATTTGATCCATATATGTTTATTTTATTTGTTATAAAATGTAAAATAAAGTTTATCATCTTATGTTGAATCGGATAATAATCCGTGGATATTTGGTTGATCTGTTTGATCCATTTGATCCAAATTCTAAAATATGGTATCCAAAAACGACTTTAATCGGATTGGATAATTATTCGGGAATGTTTGGTGATATGTTTGATTAGAATGATTTCAACCCGATCCGTTTGATTGAAAATGACTTTAAACAGATTTGGATATCCGATTGATCCGTTTGATCCAAATACATAATCTAACTGATCCATTTTATGCGTAAATATTTTTCCTATTTTGTTTGTTATAAAGTGTTAATCACTAATAATAATTGATTGACAGGATTTAATGTTAAATGGTAGTTAAACTGTATAATGATATTTTGTTATTTAGTTTATTATATTTTATTATATTTTAATATTTTATTTCATCAAATATCACCCCCAAGAGAGTCTGAAACAATTTGAGACAAGATTTATGCAATGAATATGTATATCATTTCTTAGTTTCAATTTTTTATGTTGAATTTTATTTGGGTAGAACTTGTTCAAAATATTGAGATATCTGTTTTTGAAAGAAGAAATATGATATTTATTACAAATCAAGAAATATTGAGGTATGTAATTTCAATGATTTATTGAATTTATAGATATGTTGTAATTATTGTTTCATGCATTCATTTATTTTCATTATGTGTGATTTAAGAGATGAATTTCCTCTCAGTGAAAACATACGAGGGGAACACGATTGTGCACACTTAGTAGTTCATCTGAAACATACATAATTACAAGACGCACGATCGTGCACTATAAGAGTGTGTACTTAGTTCATCTTAAACAAAGGCATAAATAATATATCCCACTCTATACTCATTTGACAAGTTAAATATTTTTACCTTTATTCATTACAAAACAATATAAATGATGGGTAGTGTATACTTAGTTGTTTTGATCATATGAACAAAGTAAATTTGACAAAGTAGGGGTCGTAGATTTATAGTTATGTAAAGGAGGGCGGTGAAAATTCAAAGTATGGAACTACGTTGAGGAGTTGTTGTTTATAAACACTACAAGTATTATAGAATATATCCCTATCCTTTACGAGCGAAGTGTTAAGATTTACACTCACTCTAAATCGATACGTTGGCGGGATCGAGTTGTCAACAACTTTTTGATTGCCACATGCAAGTGTGGACCGCCATGCGAGCAACTTGGGGGCGTGTCGTGGATAAGTGTTGTGGGTTACCAGCGAGTAAGAGTCGAGTGTCGTAAGCACACTATATAGTAGTTCATAAAATCCGGGCCTCTTCAAAATTAACCCTAAAGTTAGTCACTAATTTCGTAATTAGTTTTATAGTAATTTCTTCGGTTTATACCGAAGAAACTATTATAAAACATTTAGGAAAAGGTAAATACGAGCTACGACATTAAAACATTTCGGTCAAAACAAGAATGGGAAATGGTCGGGGCCAAAACCCACAACAATTGTTGTATGCCATTGATTGTTAAGTTAATATTGCGGGGTTTTTTATTTTGTATTGTTGTAAGATGTTGGTTGTTTTTTCTATTATCCGTGATGATGTTATGAAAACTTTTATGTCAATGGTTGTCAACTTGTGATGATTGCTTTTTAATTGTTGTTGGTGTGGTTACGAGTTGTTATAATAGTTTTTTTTACGCATTTTTGTTGAATTGGGCTCTTTTTGATATAACACTTATTAATTTAGGTCTCACATTTTCCATCTTTGAAAATTAGGCCTCAAAAGTCATCATTGCTCCTAACTAGTTTGTGTAATTGTACTGCAACTAATGTTGTAAAAGCGAGCAAAGTACATTGGTGCGGCAGTCTAATGTGACTCCTCTACAACAAATGATGACCTTTTCATCCCTCCAAAAATGAAGCTTCTCTTCAACAAATGTCCACCTTTTCCCATTTTGAATCGTCCTTACTCCAAAAACGTGGCCTCTTCTTTCATTCGCAAATACACAAAAAACCCTTATTCTTCTCTCAATTAAGTCGCATTTAATACTAGAAGCATACCCAGTTTGAATTTGTCATACCCAAATTTTACACAAATCGATATTGTACACAAACATCAATATCAATGTATACATACTCAAACCATTCTTTTTCTCTTCAATTTAAGTCACTTTAAGCATACATAACAATAAGAAACATACCACAAAGATAATAAACATATACCCAATAACTTAATCATACCCATAAATTAGGTAACATTTTACCAAACTTAAATAATGATGTAAGATTAAATCCACATGCCCAAATGTACCAATAATGCACTAACAGTATACTCAATTTATCAAACACATACACAATACTACTTAACAAAACGAATCAAAAGCATACCCAAAATCTAGTAGAAATAGTCTACCCAAAATATAGTAGAGATATCCTACCCAAAAAATACAGATCTGGTTCCCGACAGCGACAGAGCATCAATGACGATCTCCCTTACGATCCTCTGCCTCGATTACGGCCTGAGTAAACCCTAGAATGTAGGACGGCGACGGAATCTGAGAAGCACGCTTAGAAGGGAGATCCACCATTTTTTATTCTATAGTGGGTATGATTCTCTGTTGTCAGCTTCATCAATATCCTTAGCTTCAACTTCGGTTTCATCAACAACTTCTGAGTTTTTCATTGGGTAAGAAAATGATAGAGTTTCGACTGGAGTTGTAGACGATGAAAAACGAGAAAATCAAAAATGGAGTATATTTGTCTTTGAGAGGTGCTCAAATATGGAGAATATGGAGGACAATGAATTATCAAAAGTATTTATTCTTCCTTTGAGTAATTTTGAAACTTCCGCCCACAAATGTCCATTTCATCACTATTCATCTGATTGAGGATGTGACTCCTCTGCAACAATTTCAATTTATTATACTTTCCCCTTTTTTTCGTGTAAAAACAAGTGGTTAAAAAGGTGGGGGTCAAAACACAAAGATGAGTGATTTTGGGCCCTATATTACCATTTTTTTAATTGGTAGTGGTGTTGTTATGGTCTTTTTTGGTGGTGGTGTTGTATATGATTGTTTTTCTTTATTGTTGGTGGTGCAATTATAGGTTGTTATGCTTTTTTTTAAAGACGGTAATCGATTAGGAAAAAACTAACTTCTAGAAATATTCTATCTTAAAGCATTCTTTTGGATGAGAACGCGAAGTTCGGGATTGTCAGAAATATGTGTTTTGGGGTTCGAAATTCCCAGATGAGTCAATCAATTAGCAACACAATTTATTTCTCTGAACACATGTGTGACCTGGACTTCCTCAAAAATGTAAAAATCTAGTATGGAGTCGGATACGATGATCAAGGTTGTTATGGTTGTTTTTTGTGGTGGTGTTATATATAGTTGTTGTTTTTTTATTGTCGATGGTTGTTTGTTTTCAGTATATGTTTGTTTTCATCCTTTTAACTGTAAACTAAGGTTGAAAAAACATTTGTTAGTCGGTGTTTTGAGCACTTTTAGTGTTGGTGGTTGTTATCTTTGAAATAGTTATGGATTGTTTATTAGAGGTGATGAAAAATACATTTTTTTTTATTTTGGACATGTTTCTTATTAAGGTTTGTCTTTTTTGCTTGTTTTATTTTGATGACATTTTTTTCTTCTCTATTTGTTTTTAGGATGAATATGACCATTTATGTACTCAACATTTATCATCCGACGGTGATGAAACCAACACTCTTCATAATATGAGATTTTGGTCCAAGCATGCAAGGATCCACAACGTAGAAGGATTTTTGAATTAGGAGAATAAGACATGTGCCTTATTCGTACAAGCATGGTTGCAAATTGTTCCACTTTTGGCAAGCCTTCACAAGTGTACTAAACATCCAGAGAGATAGAACCTTTGAAACTGAGGTAAAAGAGATAAGAAAAAAAAATGGAATTGTCAACAAATGAGGTGAAGGATTTTACCGAAAAAACGGGAAAGATACAATATTCCATGCAACAACAAAAAAAAGCTCTTACAAGAACTACTAAGATTACATAAGAGTGCTTCCGTGAGCTCGACACCTTAGTATGCTACCTTTCTCAAAAACATTTAAATACGACTTAAGGTTTTCTTTCACATATTAAGAAGTTCTTGAATTGATGTGTTGGTTAAGTTTAATATGATATTAGTTAAATGTGTGGTATGCCAATCTTCAATTGATATATTCTATGATTTAAGATTTGATATGTATCTATGAACGGTATTTTTGTAATTTTCATTATATGTACAATTAAAATGTGACATGGATTGTAAAATGATCATGCATGTACCCTTAAAACCCCGTCGAAAAATCACTACTAGTGTGTCCACCAGTACCCTCGAATTTGACCTTGGTCTTAGCTTCAAACTTACCCGAGAGAATACCCTCGTCTATACTCTCAAAATTATCCACGACATCACCCTCAAAAAATCATTGCATGTGTGATACCCATTAACCTTTAGTTTACCCTCAAATATACCATCGAATTTGACCTTGCTCTTAGCTTCGAACTTACCCATGAGAATACTCATGTCTTTACCCTCAAAATTATCCACGACGTCACCCTCAATGTTACTCTTGCTTCTAACCTCAAATTTACCCTCGAACTTACCCTCAGAGGTTACCGCACTAAATTTTCGTGGTTAATTTAGCCCCGAAAAATATTTTGATGGTATATAACGTGGGAATTTTTAGCCACACCCTCTACATCATAAAAATATTATTCGAGGATAAATCCATGGCTAAGTCGAGGGAAGTCTGCTTTGTCCGGATTATCGGAAACCAAGATAATGACCTTGGAGCCCTCGCGGCATCTGACCTAGCTTGATTGTGGAATAATACATACCAAACAGACAACTTCAAGTTGGCATTCCAAACTCATACCTCCAAACATTATTCCCCATTCTAGCAAGTACCCGAGTTTGTACCAAACATCCCTAAAGATATATGTGAAATAACAACGGGGACTAAGATAAAATCTTAACTAGAATCACAATGTTATATATGATATATTATGGCTTTTATTACATATCAATTATCATTTGCAACATTACATCCCTTTCCATACCTTAGACACGAGGATGATTGTGCCGCAGTTGCTGGTAATTCGTGTAGTCAATTCCGTTCAGCCGTATACAACATAGCATCTGCTCAGGTAACTCATCGGTTTTGCTCCCCTGTGTACAAAAAGATCAGATAATAAGAAAAATAAACACAAATGGCTCAATGTCTTCAATTCTAGGAAATATGGCCAATAAATCTGCATCACAGATTCTTCAGCTTATAAACTTTATACCATTTGACTGATTCGGGTTTTTATGATATCAAAGTGAACTTGCCTGTATTGTAAGGCCAAAATGAATGATGCAAAGCTTTAACCTGTCTTGGAATGCTGCAAATCCTTTCCTCGAGATGTAACTAAATCTATGCATATCCAGATCTATTTCAAAGTAATTCTTACCCTGTGTGGGAAAAGTTTGTCATCAGATTCATAGTACAACTTGAATCACTAAGCTATTCGATCAAAACTTGATGAGAAATGGGTTGCATCCTAACAAAGCTGAAATCCAAAGACTCATTAAGCATCCTAACATTTTTGTTGATGATTAAGCTTAACTTACCAAGTAGAACTCATGTTGAGGGCGTGAGAGAACAGGCTTCTCATTATATGTATTCATGAGCTTCCTCTCAGCTGCACCCAAACGAAGTTCATCAACATTCACTACACGGCCTAGAATCTTTAGTCTTTCCCTGAAAGGCGCAGTTGTATCCATCGGAAAACCTTTAACCTTTTCAACTTCATCATTCACCAATTTCTGCTCAAACAAGATATAAAATACTTGGTAATTAGCAAAAAGAGGAAACCAAAATGTTGGTTTATACCAAACAAGATCAGATTCGTAAACTTCTCTACTCAGTAAGTTAAATAAAAAGACAACAATATGACATTTAACCTTACCCTTAAACTTTCTTGGAAATGTAATGGAAGTTCCTTAGAGAAACACTCGTTAAGTTTAAAATAGAAGACAATGCTCATTCCTTCTCCATCACCTTCACCTTGAAAAATTGCGGGAGGATATAATGGTATCTATACAAACGTTATGCATGTCACTACCAAAAAGTTGTACTTGTACAGAAAAAGGCACGTCAAGATTCAACGCAAAAGGGAAAGAAAAGATGAAGGAACCTTTCTATTATAAGCTCGACCCAGTTAATAATAACCTTGTACTTGGCCTTATAATCGGCATAGATTTTGGGAGGCAACAAGGGTAGAAAATCCTTCAATTGACTTTAAACTTATTGAAGCCATATTTGATGTATAAGCTGGAAGAAGTTTATGAACAACAATATAGTTTGGGAGGCAAGTCACAGCCAGTCAGAAAGGCACCTTGTTTCCAACTCATAGAAAATTACTGGAGTAATCATATAAGCTGCAATTTGGGCTATATTGAAGGGGTAGGCATTGCTAGGGATGGGAAAACTCAATAGACAAAAGATGCAAGATTCTGTGTAAGGATTGCTTTGTCTAGACATATCAAGGGAGCAAGTTCGACTATCAAAGAAGAAAAGATACAGTTAATTAAACCAATGTCTATAGTTACACTAATGGATACTTTGTATCCAAAATTCATTAGTAATATTACTCCATTTCCTCCTTTACACTTTTCCAGATTCATAACTCCATCATAAGTTGTGGAAGTGTTGGAAAGTGGCAACGGTGATGATGGTGGCAGTGGGTGTGCAGGTGGTGGCTGTGGTGTGGAAGATTCGGCCATGGAAATTCACATTTTTGGGTTAAGGTGGAAGGGCCATGCCTTTGGTGGGAGGGCAAAATATATAAGAGTGAGCTTTAAAATGGCCTATGGTCCATTTAAGCGAAATCACAACCCATTAGAGAAAAAGAACACCAAACCCTCTATTGTGCTGAAATGTTCCCTGCATTTGCCTGCACACCTTGTCTTTTTTTGGTGTTGGGTGGATTTCATCTGCTGCAGCTTCTCCATAATTTGTTTTAAACATCATCATCCACTCTTTGTCACTACATGGAACCCCCTTTTCTCACGAGGAAATAATAAAGAGAGAGATAATAGAGTAATATTATAATGAATTTTGGATAAAAAGCTATCTAATATCCCCAGGAGTGAACTCCGGATCAAGGCTAATCCCTTGCTCAACGTAAGGACAAAAAAACCCTAAATTTGTTTCTTGGATGCCCAAAACAAAACCATTACCCGTACTTATAGAGGCCTGGTCATAACTACTAGTCTTAATTTTACTGACTGATGACCTTTCATCTTCCACAGTTCCATACTGGAACCAGCTCCTTCATAGTGGCTGCACAAAGCAACCCTTAGATTGTTTCATTTCATACTATGGAGTTTTCCCATTTCTAGCAAACCCACATAGGGTATAAGCATATGGGCTCCTAAGAATTTGATACCTACTGAGACTGAGACTATTAAGTGCTCCGATGATATTCCTAGGGAAAACTCAAATTGCAAAAAAGTAAATGAACTACTACCTCAAGGAATTTGTAAAAAATGCATACTCTCAATCAAAGTATTGATCCACGTTAATGAGCCATTGCACCCAAGAAAAACATCCTGAGATACCTAGTATGTAACATTATGTATTCAACAAACTAAGTTTAATACCTGAGCGTTTACAATGAGTAATGGTGGGAAGACCCCAGAAGAATTTACACTAGGAAGCTCCACAAACTGAGCAATGTGATTTATCTTTCGTGGACATAAGAACACATCAACGCCAAAGGGATAATATGCAGCAGAAGATGGAGCAAAGTCCTTTTTCTTGTCCCTGTTATAACAAAATTGCCAAAATTTCCAAGCAATTAGAAAAGAGCCAGAATGAAGCATTTGCTCATACATAACTCTAAACCTTCTATCTTACCTAATGAAATTTTTGCCCCGAACTCTAAAGATATTGGGCTCAACCTGTGACCAACTGTCTAGTACCCTCTTTTCTATTGAACAGAATGGTACTTGGGAACCCGCAAGTGGCCTTTCTAGAAGCCTCTTTGACGAAACTAACAATACATATATGTGAAAAATATATTGAATTATCAAATCGAATCAGAGGAACAAAAATCATCATACTTGAATGGCATAATAGTAACAATAGTTGAACAAGAAAAGGAAATAGTACGAGTTAATCCTCACGTAAAGCTGAATTTGCATGTCCGTCCTTCCATTTGAAGGAAAGCTTCAAATCCTTCAAAGCCGACTTTTTCCGTGTGTTTGGTGGGCTAGAACTTCGCTTGTCAACTCCAGGGGCATTAGTAGCAACGCAAGGCAAGCAGTTACCAGGAATGATCCCACAATCATCCCTTGCTGCATTTTCATCTGCAGACGAGGCAACCTCATGGACGAACACTAGATGCTTTGCTTCTCCGTTACTTCCAACACTATCACTGGTTGAGTTATGCACTTCTCCTGTGTTAGATGCTTATTAGTGGATACACCACATTGTTCTCCTCTCACAAGCTCTTTGTGATTATGCATCGAAAGGACCCTTTTTGATCTTTGCTAACAAACTTGTAGATAACAAAAACACCTAAGTCTTTATATTAACACTTAAATGGGTTCAAGAATCATACCCTCTGCGACACTGTAGAAATCTTCATCATAATCCGACTCAAATACAGTGGCAGAATCAAACCACGCCTCATCATTGCTTTCTGTTAGGAAAATGATGTAACAACATTAAGAAAAATAATCATAAGATGAATGATCCCTCACCCCCACCTTCCAAATCTTCATAATGCTTGACTAATATTTTCTTTAGTTAATTCCAAAATCCAAAAACACCCAAAAATCCGAGGTGGTGATCCTCATAATGCTGCGCAAGAACCCCCAATGAAGCAATAGCAACAGGTGAATTAAATATTCACAGAGAAAGGCTCAATTTGAGAGCAAAGTACTAGAAATTAATCCCCATGAAAACTACACCAAACTACTAATCATAGGAAAACAGTCATGACTAACAAGATTTGCTAAAACATTAAAAAATTATTAAAAATAATTCAGAAATGTCGAATGCCTAGAACCGTTAACACCCAAAATCAGCAACTAGAAACAACAAATGCAGAACAATGGTTGCTTTGAGAACTTCACAATAAATTAAACACCCACGAGATTTACTTCAAGAACCTTTAGAAATAAGCTACATTATCAAGAGTCATAAGAGGGAATCACAACAAAACTCCAGAATTCAAACTACCCAGTTCATCTAACACCTAAAATGAGCTACTAGAGAAGACATAATTATTATAAAAAAAAAAAAAAGAAGAAAAGAAAAAGAAGAAAAGGGTTCAATCTAACGGGGGATCCATCTAACATTTGTTGTCCATCATTTCATCCTAATGCACAGAATCATAAACGTAACGGCAAAACAAGTGAATCGACAAGAGACAAACGAGGTGAGAAATATAAAAGAAAAAACAAAAACCAACCTGAAAAGGTAGGACTGGAGAAGGATCCATTGCTATTGTTGGAATCAAGAGAAGGCAAATCATGCAATCCATACGAAATGCAGCTGTCAGGAGACTTTTTCTTCTTCCTGCTCTTCTTCTTCTTCGGAATTTTCAAGTCTTTCCCGGCACGCCCTTTCTCTGCCGATGCGCAACCACCCATCTTCCAATTGATCAAGCTTGTATACTTGTAATTACATGTAATCCACCTCCGCCATTTAGAAGACTGGAAAACATAATTCTGAAGAGAGATGGGTTAGATATAGAAACGAAAGAAATGAATTCTGGAGAACCTGAAAACCATGAACGGGCATGACGAATTGCGAAGAGAAGTTGATTAGAAATTAGAATAGATTTAGGGCCCGTTTGGTTCCAACTCCGGTAACGGAAACGAAATGGAAACGAATTTAGTCCATATACGTATCCTTATTCATGAAATTGTATGGAATCATTTCTTGTGGTTTAGTGCAAAGTGCACTTAATTTTCCACATTTTGTTACTCTATAGGGTATCAAAAGTAAT
Organism: Fagopyrum esculentum; assembly: GCA_033239045.1. Lineage (NCBI taxonomy): Eukaryota > Viridiplantae > Streptophyta > Magnoliopsida > Caryophyllales > Polygonaceae > Fagopyrum > Fagopyrum esculentum. The sequence goes on from BSUD01000005.1 coordinate 120,460,666, forward strand.
CAAATTCAACACCAATTACTTCAACCCATAAGGAATGATTCCAAAAACTTTCATGAACAAGGCATACGTATGTACTAGATTCGTTTCCATTCCGTTTCCGATTCCGGAGTTAAAACCAAACGGGCCCTTAAAGGTAATCACAAAATCACCCTTTATTTCACCTGGTTTTGAACAAATAAACCCTTTTATTTATATCATACAAAACGTCCGCTACTTGGAAAAAAGTGTTCATAATCCCACCCACCCACTTATCATTAAGATTGCCGGTTATACATGTACCCTATGACCTTCCGGTCTTCGACATCAAACCACAACTCGAATCAATATACGGGATGATAGCCTAATGGAGGTGATAATTGGATCGATGGATGGATATGTCAAGGTTAAACCGCTTGAAATGACTTAGAGAACGTTGATAGTTGATAAATCAAGACACAAATACGAACGATCACACAATTCTTTCGCTATAATCTCACATAAACAATGAACAAAGTCAAGGAAGCACGAAAAAGAAGTTTGTGAAATGATGTTATCACCAACTCGAATAATAGACAATCGACAATCGCAATTAGATCCAAGCTATAAACAAACGAAGTTAGTACGTTCGCTCATTATTCACGAAGAAGAAACAACATAAAATTTAAATGAATAAATTAGAGAAATAATATAATCTAGGCCTGCACCCTAGAAAATAGGTGCACTATTGCAGCCCATATTGAATTGACCGTGTATGTAAAAAATTGAACTAGTGATTAGACGTTTACTTTTAGGTTATTGATTTTGTAAATAGAAAACTGCTCCAAAAACAATGCTGAAGAATGTATCTCCTCATTATTCAAAAAAACGTAGTCGGAAAACAAGAACCATGTCCGTTGCTCCAAAAACGTAGTCCAAAAACAAGGTTGAAGAAATAAGGCTTTTCCGCCAATACTTTGGCCCCCGTATCCAGCAAGGCTACAGTTCCTGAGGAGTTGAAAATGGCTGGAGTTCTTGAGGAGGCTAGATTTCTTGAGGAAAGGGTGTTCGAGGATGTCATTGATGAGGAATTGGTAAGCCATACTACCCCTGAGTACCATGAATTGAGTAAATGGGTACTTAATGTTTGCATTTTTTGGGTATTGGTTTGAATTAAGTATGACCCCGTTTGGGAGCAAGCTTATTGAAGCTTATGCAAGCTTCAGCTTTCACTGTACATATATTACACCTGTTTGGGAACCCTACCTTCAGCTAGATGAAGAAGCTGAAGCAAGCTTATAAAAGCTGAAAAAATACACATTTCCATCAGCTCCCCTTGGCAAGCATATGGAGCTTATGGAGCTAATGAAAATGTTAGATTCTGAAATACCCCTCATAATTTATTTGTCGCTTCAAACGCAATTCCAACTACACATTCACCTTCTTCTTCGTCGAGTCGATACACAGGTATGTAACTCTCACTCTCTTCTTCTCTTATTCTCCTCTTAAAAAGGAGAGTAGAAGGGGCGTAAATTAAAGTGTGTTCACTTCATGGCTATTTTGATGAATTTTTCATGAATGTGTGCAATTGTGTTGGCTCCTGAGTTTTTTAACACGATTCAAGGGGCGTAAATTGAAGTGTGTTCAACTCATGGCTATTTTGATGAATTTCTCATGAATGTGTGCAATTGTGTTGGCTCCTGAGTTTTCTAACACCATTCAAAGGGCGTAAATTGAAGTCAACTCTATAAAAGTATTTTTCTCTTCAGCTCCTTTGGAATCTTTTCCCAATTTCATGTTGTCCGCTTCTTCCTTCTGTTGCATTGGGTTTTCTTCGACTATTATAGGGCTTCAATTGCATTTAGTACTATAATTAAAGTGACAACTTACTGTGATGTCTTTTACATTGTTTGTATTCTCCAAGACTTTCAAAAGATATTCAAACTCCACCATACAAGTATAATCATTTAGTAAGAAAATCAAGGAAAAAGCTAAATTAATTACAAACCTCTTCTATGCCCTCAAAATCTGAGGAGAACATCTTCTGGACAGTGAAAGCAGAACACAAAGACTTCAGCTCTATTAGCTATCACACTGAAAATGCAACTTAACGGATTGAGATTGAACTTCAAAAACATCGTAACAAATATTTCAAACTCGGACTCTAAACAAAAACACACACAAGCAAAAGTGAAGACTACTGCCTTAGATTCTAGTTCACTGGGTTGTGACATTGTTCAAACGGGTGATCATTCTCTTCCTCGACACCCGAGTCAGAAAGGAATGATTTGTTATATTGTTTGCAGTTGTCATCTCTCCAACAATCCTATAGAGAACCTTCAGATCTTCGACAATTCTCGGATCAGCAGCTAAATTGGTAAAGTTTTGGATCCGTGCTATCATAGCTGCAACTCTTTCCACCTGAATCAGAAGAAGAGTGCTGTTAATTGTGAGCTGCTGTTGAAGCCGTGATGAGAGCCATGGGTAAGGATGTCGCTCAAAAATATCTCAATGCGAGTCATCCTCTCATCTATTTTGTTGATTCCAGTCACTATCAGGCTCTGATTCTTCACAATCTGTTCAAGATTGTTATTCATTGTTGCGCATAATCTCTTTACCTCTTCCTCAGCTGTTAGTGCAGTCCTGAAGGCATAAGTGTCTCGGACCACCGGTGATGTCATTACTTCTTTCGCCCTGTAGGCACAAATATTGTATACCTAAAGATGGAGAGAGGATACGAGCACGAGGAAGTTCTACAAAACGGGGTTCTATAGAGTTGGATACGAGCTAATGTCATTAGTGTTGTTGTCATTAATAGTGTGAAGGGGATTTATTTTTCTTCTGAAAGCCTTGGACTTGAAATCCTTGTTGTCATTAGTGTTGTTGTCATTAATAGTATCAAGGGGATTTATTTTCATCATATCTTTTGATATTATTATGCTCTCCCTTTGGTTTTGTAGTGTTCGATTGCTACTTCTATACTAAAAGGGAAACTTGATCATGTGGAAAGCACTGCAATAGACATTTACAGAAGAGTGTCTTATTCAAGGGTTTAGCAAACTAGTTCATGCACCTATCCAGACAGATGAACAAGCTGAGAGTTTGTTGTCTAAGGTTGAGTTTGTTGTTTAAGCATTGAGTTTGCTGTCAAAGATTCAGAATGGAAGCACTGCAAAGGTCCAAGTGTTGTAGCCTTGAGTTTGCTGTCTATATTTTGGTTATGAGATCCCTTCATTGTCCGAGCTTCAGCTATGGAGGACTTGAAATCCCTACAATGTGCAAGCACAATACACCCTTTGTTGTCTATTTCTTGACCTTAAAAGGATGGAAATCTAAATCTTGAACATTTCTATTTGTTCATCTGTACAAGACTGGGAGTTTATTTTTTTTTAAATTTCTCTGGTTATATACATTTTCCTATGTTGTACCATTTTTTTGGTTATGGAAATCAAACAACATTGTATAGGCTTATGAGAATGAGATGAGAAGAGCGTAGGGCTCAACTGCTTCTCAAATGGCGAAGGGCGTTTTTCTTTTGTCGGGGAGGGAGGTAGTATATGTGAGGTTAAAGGACTCATTTCTCGTAATATTTCAATTCAGAAGGAAGCATTCAAATTTAAAAAACCTTCTCCTTAATGTTTTTAAAATTTTATTTATCATATACTTTAATTCGAATTTATTTATAGTATAATATTAATTATTTTTTACAGAAATATTTAACTATAGACTTATTTTTGGCCAAAAAAATTTTATTTCATAATATTTATTCAAATATAACATCATTTAAATAATTATTTTTATCACCAAAATAACCACTATAAAATACTAATAAAGCCCTTTTCGGTAATTTTACGTTTCAATCAGCTTCGGTCTGCTCGTACCTCCCAAATGCTATACTAGCTTATTACAAATAATCAGCTATTTAAATCAGCTTCTTATTTCAGCTTCCGTTTTAGCTTCAGCTTCAACTTCATTCAACTTCAACTTCATTCAGCTTCTGCTTCCCAAACCGATGTGATCCCCACCGGGGAAGAAATCATCGTCATCAAGCCGGAACCAATCGTTTTGCCACCAACCGTCCAAGTCAATAGTCAGCCGGAACTTATCAAAATCAAACCGAAAAAGCTTGCTCCGAGCATGCCCAATGCAAGCCAATTTTCACTCTGTCCGGCTAAGCTGTCAGGTTTGCGCACTCTCAGTAAATCGCCTATAACTGAGGCAATACTTGGAATTAAAATACTCATGAGTACTACTTTGAAAGGTATTTTCAATATCTACAACTTTCTAGTTTACTCAAAGTCGAGATTCCAAGAGGAAGAGGGTTAAAATGACCCTACATTGCAGCAAGTACGGTACTTGTATGGATTGTTGGACAAGATCATGCATGAAGGCATGAAAGATGGTTATACAAAACATATGCACGTCCCACCATACATATTTCATGCAGCATACCATGCTCATATTATTCATATATTATGCATGAATTTATGTATTAATCATGTGAAGGTCAACATGTCAACATTCAATCATTAAAGGCATCTTCACACACATACATTGAATGGAGGCCAAGTTAGTTCAATGGTCTTCTTCACCTTCAATATGGACGTCCACGACTTGATTAGACCATCCTTGATTTGTTGTCCAAGTGAAGAGAATAGGATCCAAGAGTCATCTTTGAATAAAGGCCAAATGTGACCATTTATGTGTTTGAATTTCCTAGAAAAACTCTTGAATTTCTTGCATTTCCTTTTGATAAATCTTTGATATTTCTAGCACTTAATTAGGGAGTTTTTAGGCTGAGTTTTGTGGCTATATAAAGCCTTCTATCCTCCCATTGTAAGCAAGTCAAGTTAAATGAAGTAAGTTAGCCTTTGTGCTTTCAAAGTTGTTGTTTGCTTTAAAACAAAACCCGAATTCTAGGTGACATGCTTAGTTTTCAAACATGTAGGTGAGATGCTTAGTTGGTTCTAAGGTGAGAGGCCGAGGAACGAAGGTTCGAACCCCAAAGTGAGATTCCGAGGGTAGTTCGTTCGAGTTAAGGGATTCCCAAAGTGAGAGGCCGAGGGAATTTGCTCTTCATATCCAAAAACACAAAATCCAAAAAAAAGGAGTTCCATTTCACCGATTCCAATCCGAGTGTGAACTTGTGCCGTTGTAACACCCCAAATTTTACAACTTAGGGAGTTACTGGTTAGGACCGCACAGTGGGTCCCGACCTTAGTTTGACAACAACTTAACATGATCTTACAACAAGGCACCGATAAGGAAAACTAAAAATCATAAAAATAGTTTTTATCAATGCATGAATGTGACCAGATCAACTACAGCCGGAAAAGTAATATATCAAAGTACGGAAGGAAACGATGTTCAACTGAAAAACCCACAAATGCAAAAACTGCAAAACGTCCTAAAGTACGACACCCCGGCTGACCACTACCATCTGGATCACTCGGCATCTGCTCTAACCTGTGTCAAATCTAAACAACATATCAACCATTAGCTAACTAACCAAAAATAAGCAAAATGATAACAGCACAAACACACGCAGAAACAAAAATAAACAAACAACATGCTGGCACTCAACCAATTATTATCTGTTCTTTAAGTGATTCACATTATTCAATTTAAGTTGTGGCACGAGAACTATTTTTAGTTCTCGCCTCCGTTCCTTATCCAACTGGTGTAGGTATAGCTGACTTCCTTTGGTAGCGTCACTACAAACCATGTGTGGACTAGTCCCGAAAGAAACCCCCAGCGCCCGGCGAGCTACTGAGCGGAATGCCACCGCCCGTTACTCTTAGGCCAAAATACAGGTCGGTATTTATATATCACAACCTATCTCTCTAACATGTCAATCACACACCACCATCATCATTTATACTCATATTTAGCAGTCAGCTAAGTAAGCCCAAAGGACTTACCTGTTATAATGCTCGACTCTTTAGTAATCACTTGCTCTGTAACTGTACCCACTCAGTTGCCTGTTAAAGGCGATAAGTGTATTAGCACACTTTCACGTAGATAGAAGTCTAAGACTTCTGAGATTAAATAATTATGAAGACGTACTAGCTACATTGTTAGTTTTAGGGTAAAATGACCATTTTGCCCTTCGTTCCGATTTTCTCGAAGACCCTAAAATTCATGTCCAAACTCCTATTGAAGTTCTAAAATATATCCTAACTCTTAGAATTTTATTAGGTGCGAAACGGACATTTTTCTTATGTTTCAATTTTTTTGGAAGAACCGAAAAAGGTTTAACTTCGGCTCTAAAAATAAAATTCTTAACGGCTTATAAAATTTCCGAATTTATTATCTAGATCATCTATGAGGTTCTATCTAGCCTTAGAAGAAAGAATTTCACTAAACTGTTCAGCCGATATTTTTATAATAATTCCCAAAGTCGGTTCCTCACTCTACTTTCTTATACTTAGCCAATTTTATAAGTTCAATAAAACTGCGCAACTACCTAACTTCGGGAGCTCGTAACTTTCAATCCGACCGTTCATTTCTCACCAAATTTTAATATGATAAACTACCTATATCCGTCTACAACATATCCAAAATTCAACGGTGGATCTTTATCCAAACATTTTATAATTGATCGACAAGGTGGGCTGTTCGAAACCTAAAAGCTGAAGAATTGAAATTAATTTACAGCAGTATTGTACATTACGAATTCCCAACAGCTTATACCATCAACACCAGTGCAGAAGGATAGAGGGCAACGAGGGAACCTTACCGGCGTTGCAATCCTGCAGTAGCTCCGGATATTGCTTGTAGGTTGGCTCCAAAGACTTCCGCACGTCTTGGCGAGTCGCTGCAGGGTCCGAGAGCACAAGTTCAGTCGATTATCTACGCGAACAGAAGGAAGGAAAGCAATGTACTGGCTGCGGTTTACCTGCGTTACGATGTACAGGCGGGGGATCGAATTTAGTCCGACAGCGGAGGTTCCGGCGTCCAGGCGGTCCGTGCAGTGCGGTAGGGAGCAATGGCGTCGTCACCCACCGCGGCGCTGCTGTGTCGTTACTGGGTCGAGGAGATCCGCCTGGTCCGAAGGTGCGGTGGTTAAGGTCCGGCTCGAACAGAAACAGAAACGAAAGAGGGGTGCGGGAGGGAGACGAGAGAAGGAAGAATCGATCGTACCGGCCGGCTGGGCGTGCAGGGTTGGGCGGCTGGATCCGGCGGGGAGCGGCGCAAGGCGGTCGGCGCGAGCGGTGGCGGAGGACTCCGGCTGGTGGTGGCTTCAGCGTTGCGGCGTCTCTTCTCAGCGGCAAGGAAGGCGAGTTACAGAAAGTGAGTAGAGGAGCGGTAGGTTTAACGTAGGTTTAGAATTAGGTTAATTAATTAGGTTAATTAGATTAGTCATTAGGAATGGGCCGGCTGGGCTGGGCCGATAATTTGGGCCTAGTAGCGGGTTAGCTCCAATCCAACTCTTTTTAGAACGGATCCGGAACTCATTAAAGTGCGGGAATTTATATAATACGGAATTAGTTTCCGTATTTATAAATTATAATTGATTTTATTTAAAAGCGTAGATCATTCCCGGGAATTTAATTTATCATTTTATGTGAATCTAGGTCACATAAAATGATAGAACTAAACTCGTTCTGTTTTACTGATTTATTATTTACAATGGTCTCGTCGGATTTTGTTTAATTTCCTCTTACCGGAACTTAAAATTTTTGGTTATTACATCAGTGCCCCCTTAAAAGAAGTTTCGTCCCGAAACTTAAATTGTTTCCCCTATTCACGTATTTCTTTCGGTATATTTTAGTTTTCTGGACATCTTTGTTTTCTAACAAGCAGCTACTCAGGCAGCAATCAAACAAGTATCACAAAAGAAAACAGAATTACTCCAAACCACATGAAAACCTGAAAGGTCAAACAACACAACATCCGAGTACTAACCCGTCAAACATGAGTAACCTCTAACCCCGTAAAGAACTCGGGATAGTTACGTCTAACACTCTCCTCAGTCTCCCAAGTGGCCTCATCAGCTCCTCTCCTAGACCACTGAATCCTCATCATAGGTATCTCCTTGGATCGCAGACGTCTGGTACTGCGTTCCAAGACAGCTACGGGGTACTCTACAAACGTATGGTCAGGCTCCACTATCAGATCCTCATGGCTGATGACGTGTCTCGGATCCGGAATGTACTCTCGCAGCTGAGATACATGAAAAACTGGGTGTACTCCCTCTAGTCTCGGTGGCAGTGCTAGTCGGTAGGCAACCTCTCCAACTCTCTCTACGATCTCAAATGGTCCGACATACCGGGGACTCAGCTTCCCCTTAATGCCGAAACGTCTAACTCCTCTCGTAGGTGACACTCTCAACCACACCTGTGCACCTACTCTAAACTCCAAAGGTCGACGCCTCTTGTCGGCGTAGGACTTCTGACGACTCTGAGCTGCTAACATCCTCTCCCGGACTAAGGCAATCCGGGCGATGTCGTCCTGTATTTGATCTGGTACTACTCCATCAGCCTTGCTAGGCTCATCCCAACATAGCGGTGTACGACATCTCCGGCCGTACAAAGCCTCATAAGGTGCCATCCCAATAGACGCATGCCAGCTGTTATTATATGAAAACTCTACTAGTGGGAGGTGATCTGGCCATACCTGTCCCCAATCTAGCACACATGCCCGTAACATGTCCTCCAGGGTCTGGATGGTCCTCTCTGACTGACCGTCTGTCTGTGGGTGGTAGGCAGTGGTAAAGTGAAGACTCGTACCCAGAGCGGTATGTACCTGCTGCCAGAACCTCGAGGTAAAACGTCCATCCCTGTCGGATACGATAGTCCTCGGTACTCCATGGAGTCTCACAATATGCCTGGTGAACTCCTCTGCTAGACGACTTACCGGCCACGTCTCCTTAATCGGAATGAAACGTGCGGTCTTCGTCAGACGGTCTACTACCACCCAAATGGCATCAAAGCCTCTGCTGAGCTTCAATCCAGTGACGAAATCCATAGAAATGTCTTCCCACTTCCAGTGTGGTACTGGCAGTGGGTGTAGCTCTCCTCCGGATCTACGGTGCTCAATCTTGACCTGCTGACAGGTCGCACACTGAGCTACATAACGGGCCACATCAGGCTTTAAACCACCCCACCAGAAGGACCGTCTCACGTCCTTATACATCTTACTCGCTCCTGGATGTACGGAGTAAGGGGTAGTATGAGCCTCACCTAGTATCCTCTGTCTCAGCTCACTGTCTGATGGCACACAGACACGGTTCTGTCGTCTCATCACTCCATCGGCACCAATAGTGAACTGAGGTGCCTCATCTCGTGACATCCGGTCTCGGATCCGGGTTAACATCGGACAGGTCTCCTGCTTCTGTCGGATCTCGCCCAACAGGTCAGGAAGTAACTCTAAGGTGGCTAACTGATGAGTTGTATCGGGGAACTGGATCTCTACCTCCAACCAAGCTAAGTCTCTCTGCAACCGTGGCTGTACTGTCAACCGAGCTATCGCCTTCTCCTGAGGCGTCTTCCGACTCAAAGCGTCAACAACTACATTCGCCTTCCCGGGGTGGTAAAGAATCTCAAGGTCGAAATCCTTGATCAACTCTAGCCACCGCCTCTGGCGGTTATTCAACTCCCGCTGAGTGAATATGTACTTCAGACTCTTATGGTCTGTGAAGATCTGACAGGTCGCTCCATAGAGATAATGACGCCAGATCTTAAGAGCGTGCACTACTGCTGCTAACTCCAGGTCATGAGTGGGGTAGTTCTCTTCATACGTCTTCAATTGTCGAGACGCATATGTTATAACCTTACCCCTCTGCATCAAGACACACCCCAAGCCCAGCTTGGATGCATCACTGTACACTACAAAGTCCTCTGTACCCTCAGGCTGTGCTAAGATCGGAGCAGACGTCAATCTCCTCTTCAGCTCCTCAAAACTCTGCTGACACGGCTCAGACCAGACGAACCGAGTAGTCTTCCTTAGGAGGGAAGTAAGTGGTCGGGCGATCAGGGAAAACCCTTCCACAACCCGACGGTAATAACCTGCCAATCCTAGGAAGTTGCGAACCTCCTTCACACTCTTCGGAGGCTGCCAAGAAGACACTGACTCAATCTTCGCCGGGTCGACCTTAATCCCCTCAGCGGTCACTACATGGCCAAGGAACGCCACCTCTGACATCCAGAACTCACACTTGGATAGTTTAGCATATAGCTGACTATCCTGTAGAATCTGCAGCACTGTCCTCCAGTGCCCGGCATGCTCCTCTCGACTTCTAGAGTAAACTAGAATGTCGTCGATGAAGACCACTACAAACTGGTCTAAGAAGTCGATGAAAATCCCATTCATCAACTCCATAAATACTGCTGGCGCGTTAGTGAGCCCGAATGGCATCACTACAAACTCATAATGACCATACCTAGTCCGGAATGCCGTCTTAGGTATGTCCTGATCTCTCACCCTCAGCTGGTGATAACCCGATCTCAAATCTATCCTCGAGAACACTGACGCTCCATGCAGCTGGTCTAGCAGATCATCTATGTGAGGTAGTGGATACTTATTCTTGATGGTGACCTTGTTCAACTCCCTGTAGTCGATACACAGTCTCATCGATCCATCCTTCTTCCTCACAAACAACACTGGTGCGTCCCAGGGAGAAACACTAGGGCGTATGAAGCCCTTCTCTGCTAACTCCTCTAACTGCTTCTTCATCTCAAACAGCTCTATCGGTGTCATACGGTACGGAGCCTTCGAGATCGGTCTCGTACTCGGTTCCAAGTCAATGCTGAAATCAACGCTCCTCTGTGGGGGTAATCCTGGCAGGTCGTCACTGAATACCTCTGCAACTCACATGCAACAGGTATCTTCTCTATGGTTAGGCTCTTGCTTTCCTTCATGGCATAACACCAGAAGGCCTCACAACAATTCTTTTTATATCATTACTGATACAAGGGGTCATTTTAGACCGTCAATTCTCTTTAGAGTTACTGACTTGAACTTATTCAGTGTTACTAGCACTCGTATTCATTGGCTTCACAGTTGCCGCAATTGGTTGCTTTAAGGATTCCTCCTCATGTCAATAAAGTTCTTTTATGACTCTGTGGTTATTCTTATTATTTGGCAACCAGTCACCACCAGTTAACCCGCACGTGTCAAGTCCTAGTTGTTACCAAGTAGTCTACAGTTGACCTTCTACAAGATCATAAGCTTACGTTTCTTCTATCTCTTTGAAATTTGATAAACCTGGTGAAAATCTATCTTCCCCAGTTTCTCCGCTTGTACTTCTTTAACTCTTCTATAATCTTTACTTCTCTTTCGCACTATCAGGGCATTATACTCTTCCCGAGTTTAGAATTATCATTCACCTACCGTCAACGGACTCATCAATTCTCTCACGATAGCTCGTATGTGCATCTTCGTGATTACTTTTACCTCAGCCATCAGCTGCTCGTGGTTCCCAGGGTAAATCGTTGGTGTTGAGAATTTTAAGTCTACTTGTGAGAGGGAGATTATTGTGGGCATTCGGGTACGCCAAGACCCTTCTCACACCTCCCTTCTTTGATTGATATTGTAATGTTGCCTTTCACTTGTTGGCAACGCGTAGGCTTCCATTTTATGTCTCTTTAATTCTTCATATTTGGATAGACAATGTATTTCATGTAGACTTCTATGCTTTTGGTTGTCTTGGTTATCCATTTTGATTGTGGTGTCAAGCAAACTGTCGAGGTGATCATATTTTGTTCTGTTTCTGATGTCAACTTTCACCTTCTGGTCCGTCGGTGAGCTTGAATTATATATCTCTTGTCTGAGTCCTACCACCTCTCTTTGACTTCCACACCTATGCTTGTTTATGCCGCCATCTTCTTTGTCTGTAACATTGCTTTCCACCACACTTGAAAGAATTTATGGGTTATCTCTCCTAATTTGTATAATTGCCGGTCAGCCAACGCTTTTCCGGAACTTCTCTCATGGATTTTCTTCATTTGACCCTGTGGAGTTGGTTGTATCTCCTTCTTGCTATTGTCGTTGGCGTTGTCTTTTGGTCTTCACTTTTCCGTCTCAACATTCCTCAACGAGTCCGAAAGAGTTGCCCGGACGTTCGCCTACCCTAATGCTCATAAGTTGAGCGTACTTATCCTTACGTTGAAACCCTTCGAATATACTTAGGTGTGTCAACGGAGTGAGGATCTCATTTACTTATCTCCGTTAAGAGTATAATATAACTATAATTTCTACTAATCTTCTACATGTACTTATCTATATCACAACCGTTTAATCAAGCTAATAAGTCCAACTAAGTAAAACCTAAAGTCCATCCTAAGCATACTGAGATCCGCAGAGGTAGTGGTGGTCATCCGTACTTTCTATCCCAACCCGACTCTGTATGCATTTTAAAACCAAAATTCTCTTTGGAAAACTCAGACCCTTTTCGGGTTCTGTTTATTTACTTATATGACCTTTTTAGAAGATTCAAGTGCCATTGTTGCCAACCTAGAGCTCTGATACCATGTTGTAACACCCCAAATTTTACAACTTAGGGAGTTACTGGTTAGGACCGCACAGTGGGTCCCGACCTTAGTTTGACAACAACTTAACATGATCTTACAACAAGGCACCGATAAGGAAAACTAAAAATCATAAAAATAGTTTTTATCAATGCATGAATGTGACCAGATCAACTACAGCCGGAAAAGTAATATATCAAAGTACGGAAGGAAACGATGTTCAACTGAAAAACCCACAAATGCAAAAACTGCAAAACGTCCTAAAGTACGACACCCCGGCTGACCACTACCATCTGGATCACTCGGCATCTGCTCTAACCTGTGTCAAATCTAAACAACATATCAACTATTAGCTAACTAACCAAAAATAAGCAAAATGATAACAGCACAAACACACGCAGAAACAAAAATAAACAAACAACATGCTGGCACTCAACCAATTATTATCTGTTCTTTAAGTGATTCACATTATTCAATTTAAGTTGTGGCACGAGAACTATTTTTAGTTCTCGCCTCCGTTCCTTATCCAACTGGTGTAGGTATAGCTGACTTCCTTTGGTAGCGTCACTACAAACCATGTGTGGACTAGTCCCGAAAGAAACCCCCAGCGCCCGGCGAGCTACTGAGCGGAATGCCACCGCCCGTTACTCTTAGGCCAAAATACAGGTCGGTATTTATATATCACAACCTATCTCTCTAACATGTCAATCACACACCACCATCATCATTTATACTCATATTTAGCAGTCAGCTAAGTAAGCCCAAAGGACTTACCTGTTATAATGCTCGACTCTTTAGTAATCACTTGCTCTGTAACTGTACCCACTCAGTTGCCTGTTAAAGGCGATAAGTGTATTAGCACACTTTCACGTAGATAGAAGTCTAAGACTTCTGAGATTAAATAATTATGAAGACGTACTAGCTACATTGTTAGTTTTAGGGTAAAATGACCATTTTGCCCTTCGTTCCGATTTTCTCGAAGACCCTAAAATTCATGTCCAAACTCCTATTGAAGTTCTAAAATATATCCTAACTCTTAGAATTTTATTAGGTGCGAAACGGACATTTTTCTTATGTTTCAATTTTTTTGGAAGAACCGAAAAAGGTTTAACTTCGGCTCTAAAAATAAAATTCTTAACGGCTTATAAAATTTCCGAATTTATTATCTAGATCATCTATGAGGTTCTATCTAGCATTAGAAGAAAGAATTTCACTAAACTGTTCAGCCGATATTTTTATAATAATTCCCAAAGTCGGTTCCTCACTCTACTTTCTTATACTTAGCCAATTTTATAAGTTCAATAAAACTGCGCAACTACCTAACTTCGGGAGCTCGTAACTTTCAATCCGACCGTTCATTTCTCACCAAATTTTAATATGATAAACTACCTATATCCGTCTACAACATATCCAAAATTCAACGGTGGATCTTTATCCAAACATTTTATAATTGATCGACAAGGTGGGCTGTTCGAAACCTAAAAGCTGAAGAATTGAAATTAATTTACAGCAGTATTGTACATTACGAATTCCCAACAGCTTATACCATCAACACCAGTGCAGAAGGATAGAGGGCAACG